>OU015662.1:10007500-10607500 GCA_907165275.2 Zygaena filipendulae
GTGTGTAAATAAAGATTTTGGTCTATATAATAACTGTTTTTATTCTTTTTTGGAAAAATAGCTACAATTACTTGAATAATTGATATCTAGGTATATTTTTATTTACAATCAAATGTTAAGATGGTAATTTTAACATTGAAAAAAAAAAAAACAATCAGTATTTTTTAATTTGCCTTTGGAAGTGTCTGATTATAACTAAACGGCCAATTTTAATCATTTGGCTAAGAATTTATAAAAGTTATGCCTGATAAGTGGGTGTATTTAGTAACAACAAGTTATATAGAACCTTTTGTACAATAAATCATTCATTCTTTCTAAATTGAGTAGACGATTTTTGACACTGATTATACCCAAAAATCATTTAGTATGTACTTATAGTTATGTATAAATACCAACTGAAAGTCTAAAATGAACGATTAATTAGGACTTTCATCTGGATTCCTTTCATAGGATTAGGAAACTCCATTCCATCTAGGGTTATTATTTCTAATTCATAATTGCATTCATTCAATAAACGGTTTTCTAAAAAAAAATTGTTTAAAAAAATTCAATTTCGACAAATTCGATAAATGATATTTTTGTATAAAATTAACTTCCTGTTGTTGTAGAATACCTAATATTTTATTTATAGGTATGTTTAAATTAGCAAAATATATACAATAAATAATGATAAATATTACAAAAAATACAGAGTTTGGAGTAAAAAATATGGCACGGAGAGCGTTCTGGTATATATGTAGGTATGTAAGTAGAGTCTCAAATAGCATTGTACTCATTGAATTAGGTATTTACATACTGGTAATGTAATACTTACGTAGAGTTTCTTACAGCGTAGAATATGGCCTAATTGTAAATAAATAGGAATAAAATTCAGAAATTGTATTTACTTACATTCTCTTTGAGAAATCTGTAAAGGCAGATTGAGACATACCTACTTATGATTTATTATTTCGTAAGTACCTACGTAGGTAGGTACCTATATGAAACCTGGGCATGTTTTTAGATTCAGCATAAATTCAAAAATAAATACTTACTGTGCGAAAAATATTTGTACGATTGATATTATTTCTTCTTAATTAATATTATATACAATAAGACAAAAGAAGAAATTTATGCAACAACACTCAACAGTGGCAAACGTTAGATTAGTTCATATTTTGTAAATTTTTTCAGGTATCTACCGAATAAATAGACAAAGCTACCGCGCCAGAAAAGAGAATTATTGTGTATGTCTATGTGAATAATAAACAATTATATTATCATTATTATATTATATGGTATATTTTATTTTTATGTAAATAATTACGAATTAAGATACTCAACTCAATCATATTCAAATTCTGCTTCAACAGACCGGGGGGGATAAATCGAAGATTTTTTTTTAAATTTTATATTATTTTGATAATTTGAAAAAATGCAAGTACGTATGCCTGGTTATTATGATTTTCCTTTTGAAATTTTTTATTTATTTATTAAAACGGAACGTTGAAATATAATTATAATTTGTTAATTGTAAGTAATGATTTAAATTAATGTGTAAAAAATAATAAAGAAGGATGAATATATGACAAATGGAATGTTTTTATTAGTTACTTGTTGGTTTTATCCCAGCCAATTTCTGAATTCCCGCAGTGTCTTTTTATATCAGAATGAAAGTACTCTATCTCCTATTAGCTAATCGCCCGCGGTTTCACCCGGAGAAATTTCGGTAATCCCGCGGAAATTCCGAAACAAAAATTATCCTATACCGAGGGATACTGTAGCTTTTTATCGGTTAAATAATTTTAAGAATCGGTTTCGTGGTTTTTTAGTTTACCCATTACAGAGGCAAAATCAAATCATTTCTCGGTAGAATAATATTTAGTACCTATCTTTAAGTACCTTTCTTTGAGTACCTACTTTGAAAAGCAATTTGGTAGAACGTGTTGCGTTCAACGCTGGCGTGGTGTTTAGAAATTAAATCGAGCGTCACTCTCTCGCCTACGCAGGTACTTTATACTTATAGCACACCCGCGACACTCCAACTTGGTCTGTACTCCACCGTGATGTTTTTCTTTTAAATATCATTAACTAGCTGTACCCCGCGATAATTTCGGAGTTCCCGCGGGAATTCCGGATTACATGAATATAGCCTATGTTACTCAAGAATAAAAAAAAAAAAAACAAACAAAAATACTTATATTTCTCCTTTATAGTAATAATTAATATAAGTTTAGATTTACAGTCTCCGCATTAGTTACCATGTTACCTATTTCCATTCTCAATATTCCAAAATACAATCATTTTGAGGATATCCTGTAACTCTATATACCTACCTACCTATCATAAACTTGGTACAGCGAGATAATGTTTTTTCCCGATACATAAAAACCGGCCAAGTGCGAGTCAGACTCCTGCACGAAGGGTTCCGTACCATTAAATTATCTATAAAAACGAAAAAAAAAATCATTTCTGTTGTGTCCCCCTTAAATATCTGTTTTATTTTAATTTGTTTATTTATTTTTAATGTGAATATATAACTAAATAATCTGTGAATATTTCAAGCGTCTACTTATTGCCGTTATCAATATCGAGTAAAAAAGAGCAAAAAAAAAAATCACGTTTGTTTTAAGAGAGCCCCCTTAAATATTTATTTTATTCTGTTTTTTCAGTATTTTTCGTTATACGTTCGCGGCAACAGAAACACGTCATCATCTGTGAAAACAACTGTCTAACTATCACGATTCATGAGATACAGCCTGGTGATAGAGGTACAGACAGACGGAAAGGCGGACAGCGAAGTTTTAGTAATAGGATCCCGTTTTACCCTTTGTGTACGGAACCCTCACAAGCGAATTACCTCTCGTTAAACCACTCACGTGTATCATTGGAGTGTCACTATCTTATGTTATAATCTACAGACAGTGAGTCCTCAAACACGTGATTTGACGTCAGAATCTGCATTACAAGATCACATTCTTCCAAGAGATTTCCAATTACGACAGAACGGCACGTGAGTGGAATGCCTACACGTAGGTACTGACGTTGACATCAAAGTCAGATATAACGGCAACGGATATAAAGAACATTGAAGTGGCAATGAAACCTTGGAAGAGTAATCTACGTAGGTATGTGTATATTCTCCATGTGTTGTGTCAAATAAAGTTCTTTCAATTTCAATTACATTCAATCTTTGTAAAAGCTGACTTATTATTAGGAATTTCCAGGCTTTGGTATAGGTATCTAAAGCCTGTACCTAAATAATATAATTTACTAGCTGTGCACCGCGGTTTCACCCGCGGTAATTTCAGAGTTCCCGATAAAAACGGAATTCCGGGATAAAAACCTATGTCCTATGTCCCTATGTCCTTCTCTGTACCCCTGACAACGTGCATGCCAAATTTCAGCCAAATCCGTTTAGCCGTTTTTGCGTGATTGAGTAACAAACATCCACACTTTCACATTTATAATTAATTAGCTGTGCCCCGCGGTTTCACCCGCGGTAATTTCAAGTTCCCGTGGGAATACCTGGGATAAAAGTATCCTATGTCCTTTTCTGTACCCCAGACAACGTGCATGCCAAATTTCATCCAAATCCGTTCAGCCGTTTTTGCGTGATTGAGTAACAAACATCCAAATATCTAAACATACAAACATCCACACTTTCACATTTATAATATTAGTAGGATAATTCTCTGTTATAATATTATGTCGTACTTGCGACCTGAAAAACAAACTTAACCCATAGCATTTGTTTTATCAGATAACTCCTTACAAATTCCACTAACAAAGCCTACTAAATCTGAAGTGGAGTATTTATGAATCGTACGTGCCAATTGCCCTCTTTTATACAGCTTTAATGCGGCTCCCATTCTTTTAACTGCATAGCGGCTGTGAAGTACGAGAATGCTTTTAAAGAAAATTGCAATAACACTTATACGTAAGTAATAATACCAAAGGATAAAAACATATTTTATGTTTTAAAATTTTATCCATCTACATCTATAAACAAGAATTGCTCTTTTATAAAGATTGACATTATATTTATACAGATAGTAGATAGATAGATATACATACATAATCTGAATCTTGGAAACGGCTCCAACGATTTTCATAAAATTTAGTATGCATGGGTTTCGTGGGCGATTAATCGATCTATAGCTAGGTAGCTCAAGAATGCCGTTTTTTCGTGTTTTTAGGCAATCGAAAATGAATGTTTGGTACTGCTCTACCGACACATCAATAATAAAGCTACTTAACAATAGATGGCTTTGTTAAACTGTATTAATAAAAATATATATTTACGTAAAAACTCTCTCGAAGAAATACCGAGCAATTTTCTCTTCTGTGACGTTTATGCAAAATTTCATGATGATCAGTTGAGTAGTTTAAGGCATGCAAGCGTAACAAACTCTTATAATATTACTTAGAATTAGGACTGTACATTATTCGCTTGGTTTTCATGATAAAAAGGCGTAGTTTAAAGAGGATCATAATAGATTTGTGTGTGGCAAGAGATTGTAAATACTGCACCCAATACTATGATTTGTGGTTTGAACGATCGAATTAAACGCTTTATATTTAAGGTCCATGCATACCATGCACATAGGTGTGAAAATTCTTGAAAATAAAAATAAAATATATTTTCTAAGATTTCACTTAAAAAGAAATCAATGACTTTCTGTTAAAGCCTTTTATATAAAGTTTATAATTATATAATAATAATAATACTAATAATAAGTTTATTTCGACACAATATGATCAGAACTATAATCAAAAATTAGTATAAACCCTTTTTTTACATATTTTACTGAGTATTGATATATTTTTAAACCAAATATCACAAAAAAGATCACTTTTATGGCGGGTGGCGCTAGCTTTACCCCTGTAAGAGCCTTAAAAGTACGTTTAAGCTCGAAAATTTATAAATTTACCGCTTCACATAAATCAAATGAGCGGGGTTGAGGTATGATCTCAATAAGCTTGTGCCAATTCGGCAAATAAAATAGCGGTGAGGCTTGCCGCTTGGATTTCAGCCAATACTGTATGCGCCAGCCATCCACAGGATGCGCTACGTTGACGCTATGTTGTGTCAGGCAGGACATGACAAACAAATTGTCAGTCCAATTCCGTTGTATGAACTTTTAAACGACCTATTTGCTATTTAACTTTTCTTGGCACCGAGCGAAACGAGTTCGAGAGAAAATTTCTTAAAATCTAATAAAATGGCTGTATTTTTGTTAAATCATTTAGTGTTGAAAGCATTTTGCCAAAGTCGCTTAGATAGAAGCTCCCGGTTTCTGAAAAGGAAACGGATATTTGAAGTTATATTTATTTAAAAAATCATAAAAAAAATCTCATTCAATCAAATGAGATTTTTTGGAACTTACTGCTAAAGCTTAGCTTTTACTTCAGTCTAAGACAACTTACTGCTTTAGTCAAGTCTATGAGTTTTAATGCATTCAAATCCAATTTCCAATTACTATTATTTGTTCTCCTAGTTTATAAGTATGATCATTAAAAGACAGCGCTGCTGAGTTTCTTGTCAGTTCTTCTCAGCAGAGGACGTATTCCGAACTGACGGTAATTTATAGTTCTAAGAACCAGCTGACGATTACAAGTGATTGTAACCAATCCTAAGTAATAAATAGCTTTTGAATTTTGAATTTTTGAATTCCTAGTATCTGTAACGCAGATTAAATTTATTTTGTTTAAATTATATTTACCGACTTCAACTGTCTATCCTCTATCCAGCCTTGGCATCGTACAATATCGATGGTTCTGACTCCGCTCGTTCAGTGACACTGTAGGTAATACCTACTCATAAGCTCTTGTACGAGCATCCAGATCCGTGGCGTTAGCTCTCTCTCACAAGTTGACTCCGATCGATCGACCGCTGGATCAACAAGGCAAATGCGGACAGCGCAATATTAATATGCTGTCATTTATCTGGATACCTACTTTCAGTATGGAACACAATATGTAAATACCATCAACAACTAGCGCTACAATATAAATCATAAATACATTAATAGTTCAATGAAATATTTGTAACATAGGTACCTAATTATTTAAAAAAAGAAGAAACTACTAAACAATTTAGTAGTCTTGACAAAATCGAGTAAGAGTCATACTCTTGGCGTAATCGTGATAGGATCAAATCACACTAGAATTGAAATGAGATCGAAACGGAATCAAATCTTGCTACTTTTGAAGTTTTGGGATCGTTTTACTCTGAGGTTTTACTATTGAATTCATCTGTCAAATTTCTCGATTTCAATATAAGAGTCGTATTATTGACTTGTCGGACGTCATCTTTAGATAATAACATGATTCCAAATACGATTTGATTTCGATCGGATTCGATCTCGAAAGTATGTACTAAAATGACATCGAGGTAAAATCAAATCGAAGTCAAATCAAAATCGAAACAGCCTCAAATCATTTTCAAGAGTAAGGCCCCAGGTCCCTATATTTCATATTTTTTTTTGCATTTTTTTAATTTGTACATAAGTCTTGACCCTGGTCTTCTGTGATGTGGCGTGAGACCTGGACGGCTTTTGGCAGAAATTTCCTTTAGAAAAAAAATTATTCCAGTTTACTTTCTTTCAATCTATCAAACTTTCTTCAATCTAACTACTTACCTACTTGAAGTGATCATGAACCCATCTTTGGACTTCCTGCTGCTCCTATACTAGTAATTCTTCCAGATCTTCACATCCTGGCCGACGCCACTGCAGCTTCGGACTCTAAAATGGATTGCAAAGGTTTGTAGACGAATATATTTCACCAATAGGTAGAGGAGGAAGGTTCATGAGGAAGGTTTATGCATTCTAAATTTTAATCCTGGAATTCCCGAGGGAACTCCGAAATTACCGCGAATGAAACCGCGGGGGACAGCTAGTTTCAATATAATAGGCACGTACTACGATGGGAAAAACTGTACGTATAAATTGTCTGCGAAGGGCATAATATTCGTACAATCTCTGTTAGCAGAATGTCACAGACGGCTGGCACGTCGCCCGGGCAAACACATCACAAAGCACAGTGTCGTGTGATATGAAATGATATCTCTGCAGCAACATACGGCTGGAGTTGCCTACTCGTTGTTTATTGTCGCTCACGACTTGCCTCAGAAACTAGGCAACTGAGAACGCTTTCGAAATATATTATTGTAATATAGTTTCTTATGACTACCAAGGATGTGTCTGTTATTATTAAACAAGTGTTGCCCGCTGTTTCATCCGCGTCGAGTTCCAAATTCGCTCGCAACTCTTTGTATCCCATCTCTAGGTAATTCTAGATTTTTTTTCTTAAACAACCGTTTATAATTATTGTGTGTCTACGTGACAAATAGCTGGTTCCTACTACAGTTGCATTAGAGAGATTTCTGAATTCCCACGTTAGGTAATCATTGGGAAGTCTTAGGTCCGTATTCCAGAAGGTGACTCAGATCACGTTTCTCTTGAGATTAGTTTTAAGCTCAAGACATAACTCAAGCGTACATCTTATTATAGAATGCGTTTTAAGTTCTAATCACTTGAAACTAGTCTTTAGTAGAGATTCTGAACTCTGATTGGTTCTAATCAATTGAAACTAGTCTTGAGTAGAGATTTTGAACTCTGATTGGTTGAGTGGTCTTGACATGACAGACGTAAACAAAGATCAAATCTTTGCTTGAGTATAAATTAGTACTCAAGCGTCGTTCTAGAATAAGGAAATAACTCAGCTGATTGTTGATTGATGAATCTCGTTTCAAGTAAGGTTCTAAAATTAAAGCTTTACTTGAAATTAGTTTTAAAACTAGATTCATGACTTGAGTAACCTTTTGGAATACGGACCTTAAATCGATTATACTTTTTACTTAGGTAGGTATAATAAGTTCAATACACATTATGTTAATTATACCGAGGTTAAGTCACAAACATCTGAACAATGAGATTCTACTAATTCATACTAATATATCAATGGAGAAGTAACTCTGTCCGTCCGTTAGCTTTTCACGGCTTAACTTTTAATTAAAATTTTTTCTCTTCTGCAGTTGTTACTCCCGTTCGCGCGTGACAAACGGGCTGCTAACTAAAAACCAGCTAGCTAATGCTGAGTAGGCGCCCCTTTCGGCACAGCAAAGATAACTATAGGTTTAGAATACGCACTTATTTAATGTTTAATAATAATAATCCACTTCACAACACACAGATTTACTTGCTGCCACACTAAGCTATGAACTTACAAAATACAACTTTAACAAATTCAAACTTCAATATTGTAAACTATTTATGGGAGACTGGAGGTTAAACTAGGCAATGCCTGTATTTCAACCCTCCAGGTCTCCGTGCCTTAGCTTAGTAGTAGTACGTAATTAATGTAGTGCGTATGTAATAGTGCGGATGAGTGTGTGCGTTGGTATGTGTGTTTGTGTAAATATGAAACTGTGTACATTTGCGAGAACTTAGCATAGTACATTTGCAAGAGGTCTTCTGTTTCATTGTAGCTTAGGGTGGCCAGCCAAGTTTTAAGTTTCTGTTTCATTTCATATCCATTTAATTGATAGATCCTTATTTTGCTATTTATTTTACTGTAAAGATGTTGACCCAAGAAGAGTTGATGTCTCTTAGCAAAAACTGTTCTATGAGCAACAACGGGACGTATTATGATGCGGTTAGTGCGTTTTGTGGGGTCGACAAATGCGGAAACATGTGAATGGTATCTTACAAGCACTCGAAGTATGTAAATCTGTCTTACCGTGAGTACGTTACAAGAGGGATATAATTCTGATGATATACATATAGTATAGTATACGCCCAGACTGGAAATGTGTTCATCACACGAAGTCCACCCCCACCGGGAATCGAACCCGGAACCTCTTGATAAATGTTATTCTATTCTATTCTAACTACTTAACCAATCATGTCGAAATTTCACATAACCATTTTTATCCCAAAATTCCGTCCAAGAATTCCAAAACCGCGGAGAACAGCTAATTTATAATATTAGCAGGATATACTGGCAATAATGCGAGCAGTTCTCTATACCTTGCCACGGAATATAATGGCACATCTGACCCCCGGTACTTGAGCGGAGAAGGATATTAATATCGCCGGATTTATTTCTCTGCCCACGATCTTCTGACCGGTCATAAATCATGGGCCAAAATCCACGGATCCTACTTCTTAGAGGACATCACGCGTAAATGTGAATTATGTTCATTGTTATCTGATACGCCTTATGGCAGGTCCACACTTCCATTAGTAGTAAGTAAGTAGGTTCAGCTGTTCATAATCGGAACTAATCGGAAAGTAGACAGCAACGTCCAAACGGTGAGCGTCCGTAAGTAACCGCCGCACTCAGAGTCGCCTTTAATGATTACTTAGTTAAGTATAGATTTTTAAAACAAAACTGCCGCAATAAGAGACGTTCAGTAAATTAATGTTAATTGGCATTTAATGAGATGTAACTTAATTGGTTAAATGCCAATTAACATTAATTTATTAAACTTGTCTGATTGCGGCAGTTTTGTTTTAAAAATCTATACTTAACTAAGTAATCATTAAAGTCGACTCTGAGTGCGGCGGTAAGTAAGTTTAACAGTACATTTCTTCACTTAGGCAGGTACCTACTTACTTGCCGGCCACCGGCCGCGCGCTTTCCACACGGCGGCAAGTAGTAAGTAATAAGTTGGCGGGGAACGGTAGACGAAGCGGACGGGTGTACGCGCTACTGTCCTGTCTAAAAAATAGAAGTGGTTTATATCCTGCGGCAACTTACTACTTAATCGCTTACTTATACTTGCCGGCCAGCGTCCATTCGTGTTTTTTTACTTAGCTACTTACTTACCACTTATGGAAGTGTAAACCAGCCATTAGTGGTCGCCGAGTACCTATGTGGTAGTAGGTCGTTAGGGAGAGATTACCCGTGGGATTTGAAGAAACGGAACACACGTTGGTTAATTCCATTTGTTTTTCTATATTTATAGAACTGTATATTATTTATAGCCAGTGTTTTGCTTGATCTAAAAATAAAATCTAATGATATTTCTCGGCAACGGCCCAAAGATTATGATCAAATTTTGTACCTATTTAGCTTATAATATATTTATTTTAAGATGAGTGTCATCTTTTTTTTAGGCATCATAGATTAAATTTAATTGATGTTTCAATAAATATGCGTAAAATAAAAACTATATTTACAAATAAAAAAATTGCCCTAGGTCCTCCACAGCTGGAAGCGTGCCCAAAAGGCTGGCGGCATTACCCCGCTGGATAGCGAGGCTTACTCGCTGGGCGAAGTAAACACCAGCCTTCGTCACGCGACGCCTCGACCAGTCGCACCGCCAGCTCTTTACTATACTCAACAATAGACTTTTCCTGCGGGATTTATCACACCGTACTAAATATTTTTTGTTTTGGAATACCTACGACCTTCGTGTTGAATTAAAACACCATTGTCGAAGTTTGTACCCGGGATTATAAATTCAAATAATTTATAAATTGAGAAAAGAAACTGAGAACAAAATAACTCTAGATAAGTGTAAAAAAAATCCGTTATGTTTACATAATTTTAATTTTAATAATTACGTAATTTTAATGAACAGACATGAACGCGGAACAACCTCTCACACTGCACTCACCACGGTCTACAACTTAGCACATTCCCTTAATAAATATTAGATTTCAACGACTTAATTTGACATTCCGCTTCTTCATTGAACAAAAAACCTCGGTCGTTTACGAGCCATAAAATTAACCCTTTAACTGCAGTTGGACTTCGCAGTTGTGAAAACACGACACTCGCCGGCGAATCTCGTCGGCTGGCCGTGACAATATCCCAACGCTGCCACGTGCAGTCACCAGCACCAATATGCATATAATTTGGTCAGTATTTGAACTCTATTTTTTTTTTATGTCACAGGGGGCAAACGGGCAAGTGGTACACCTGATGGTAAGTGATTACCGCCGTCCATGGACATCTGCAACACCAGAAGGCATGCAGGTGCGTTGCCGACCTGGAGTGGGGATGGCAACTGGCTTTCATGTGGGGCTGCCGGAACACACCGTTAAGTGCTTGGCGACAGATTTGGAACTGGAAGGTGGTAGCTAGCCAGCCGGGCACTAGAGAGCGCCCTACCACCATGCTATGGTTTCCTCACGATGTTTTCCTTCACCGACAGCTCAAGCTCATTGTTAGGATTTGAACCTACGCCTTACGGCGTTTGATCCGAACGCACCAACCACTGAGCTATCATCGCTGTTATATCTATTACTATTGCAATAAACATTCAATGACTGTCAAAAGTGTATACATATTTATGCAGCTGACTGTAGACTTTCTTGACCCAATTAAGGAGTTTGTGATGCTATCAACGTGTCCCATTAGGGTGTAGGTACACACTATGAGACAAACTTGATTACTTTTGCAATAACAACAGGGATTGTATGTACATAGGTAAATAGGTACAACTCTGTAATTGCCGAAGAAAAACTACTCCTATAGGAATAAAAATAAATAAAACAACAATTAAACATTGGTTAGTCTTATAAATATATTATTTTTTACGTAGTTTGGTTTGTTTAATTCTTATCTCATACAATACATATAAAATGATTTGTGCTGAATGACTGATGGATCAACGCACAGCCTAAACCGCTCATCGTAGAGACCTGAAACTTAGAGGGTGTGTTCTTTGTATGACGTAGGCATCCGATAAGAAAGGATTTTTGAAAATTCAACCCCTAAGTTCCGCGGGAACTTCGAAATTATCGGGTGAAACCGCGCGGGACAGCTAGTTTATTATAAATTCAAAAGTGAGTGTATGTAGGGTACCTTTCATGCCGAATCGCCGCAAAAACACCGATATTAACGCGGGTGCATGAAACCGCAAGGACCAGCTATTAGTTACATTTATTTCCTATTAATTTGATTTTGATAACCTATTTAGGTAGGTACTTGAACAATAAAAGAAGCTTGTATTACTAAGCAATAAATTTTATCCTTACCAATATCAATAATGGGGATGTGGACTACTTTTGAAAATCAAAATTCTAATTAGTCCGTCAGTTAGAAAATAAAAAAAACAATAGACACGTACTTTTTGGTTTTTCAAATAAATTAAAATATACAGAGATAAAGCGCATTAAAGTTTAGGGTGAGGGGGTCGTGACGTCACTGACCGCTAAAACCGCCATACAAACTGTCAGAATAGTGACGTCACGTGAAATTTCAACTCAATACATCGCCGTTATTTTTTGATTACGTAAAAAAAGAAAAAATACGTGTCCAATATTTTTTAATAATCTACAAGACGGACTAAAAAATAAAAATTAGTCAACATGCCCGTTGTAAAGCTTATAAAGCAATATCAATAACGATGATAATGACAATCGTTTCGGGGTACCAATTGTTTTTTCGTTAATTATAAACAATAAATTCTGTTTAATTACCATGTTCCACTTTATTGGAGCACTTAGGTTAATATTATCGCGCTTATTTCCTCTTTCTCGTCGTATAAGCCGTTTCGTCCCTTATTCCGTATTTTCGTATTAAAATTCAATAGACAGCCGCGTTTCATTAGAATAATTGAATGGAAAATCGAAGAAAAGAAACACAATTTGATAATAAACTGAGTGAGAATTTATAAACCTCTTCTGTAAAAGAAACTAGCGGTTTCACCCGCGGTAATTTCGGAGTTTCCGCTGGGATTCCAGGATAAAATATAGATATAAAGCTTCCTGATGCATCACTATTGGTGAAAACCGCATGAAAATGTGTACCATGTACCATAACCATTTCAGTAATCGAAAAAAAAAATGTTGCAAATTTAACAATTAAAAAATATTATTTAAAGTAGGTGCTTGGCGTGCGTCATTGAGTATACCAAATATGGAGTTGAAAAGTTGAAAAAAAAAAAAGTTATGTTGACATCAGTTATGAGAATATACATTTTAGTAGTCTTACGCCTACACGTTTACGCACACATGTGTGAACGGTTGAACGTGTGCGTTGGCGCTAGACACTAGCGTGTCTTGTGATAAAAAAAACATACATACAGCCGAATGCAGAAGCTCCTCCATTTTGGAAGTCGGTTAAAAAGCGACGCGAATGAAAAGTGAAATGGAATAGTAGTAGTTACAACTTATTCATCTAGGAGCCAGTATATAGGATATTTGACTAATTTTTTTTTGTCCGTCTTGGAGATTCATAGAAAATATTGAACATATATTTTTTTTTTACCTAATCAAAAAATAACGGCCATGCGTCGAGTCGAAATGTCACGTGACATCATAACCAATTACAAGTTCAAATTATACATGCATTTATGACGTTACGAGCCCCCATCTCCAAAACTTTATTTTAATTATTACTTTTATTTTTATTAATTTGACAGAGCAAAATATACGTGTACCTATCTATTATTTTTTTATTATCTAACTGACGAATTAAACAGAATCTGAGGGCACGGTAGTGCCCCAGCTAAGACGATCCATTTTTTACCGACTTCCCGAAAAGGAGGAGATTGTCGATTCGACTGTTTTTTTTTTTTTTCATATACCCCAGCAACATGCCTTTGTAGTTTGTGCTATTATTGATTGCAGTGTAGATACTATGATAGTTATGTGGTTAGTAGTTTCAGAGATTATTTCCTACATCCTAAGTTATAAATTTTACGAGAGATTAGAGACAGTGACGTAAAAGAATTAGGTTCGCTAATCGAAACAATAGGTGCCTTAAAAAACGTTAGTCGTTGTCATAAATAAATAATTGACTGTAATCGTATTGAGGGCGTTGCTAATAAAAATGAACGAGCATTCATTAATCAGCTTTGGTATTATCTTTTCTTTCATCGTTGTTTTGATTCGGTATTATTATAGTGAAGGGAAGCCATTACAGTGGAATTAATTGGATATCCCACGGTTTGTCTTTTCCGATCGTTTTTATGCCCATAATGGAATGTCGTGAAATTGAAATCTTTTTAATTGTCTTTCGTATAGATTCTTCTTTATTATTGGCCATTATTGAAAAAACGACAAAAGCTATAGAGCTTTAGGGATAGACCTAAATTAGGTATTTTGTCTATGGTTACCTAAAGAAAAACAGCCGCCCGGCACACAATACCTCTTTAGTATATACATATAATTTTATTCTGATTAACCTTTTGTTAGTTAGTTCACATTTTATTTATTCACTTAAATAAACGAAAAAAAATCTGAAATCCCTCATTCTCAAGTATGTACCCAACGCGGTAGGGTTGTACAAAAATATAAAAGTACAAACTGATTATAAGACAGATTTAAAGAAATGTATTATCCCTGTAGCAACGAGAGAACGCTCTCAAATCGTCGCCCCGAGGGTATTAGCGGGGATTATGCAGGGAAATTGGAACTGTCACCAAGGCGTCTGCGCCCTCAGATTTTAGGTGGCAGCCCTGACAGCTGGCTTATTGACCGTGGCTGATGAATATGAGGCAGACCGACGAAATGTTTGCGATTCATTTGTTTGGCAGTTTGAATTGAAAAGCACATTTTTCATAATGAAAGCCCTTAAAAAAAATTTGAGCAACTACGTGAATGACTAGCGAGCTAGACTGATAATATCTATTATTAAGATATCTTTTCTTTTGATAACATTCGCAATGGACACCGCCAGAGACATTTGTGAGAGACAGTACCTACAAAAAACCTATCGAAAAAGATACTTTACTTCTAAGCTCTGACAATATTAACCTTTTTTATTTATTGACTTCTATTAGAACCTCTATCATACGGTAGGTGCTCAACAGTTTTGTTACTAACTTGGCAGTTTTCTTTCTTTTTTTTGTTTTCACTTTCGCACATAGTCATAACATATTGTTATTTTGTTTTTTGTTAAATTGTAAGTAAATAGTTATATAAGTTATTTCATCAAGTCACAGTAAATATGGTTTTGTTTAATAAGCTTAATGATCCATTCAATTTAACACTCATATTTCATACTAACTATACCCTGTGGTTTTACCCGTGTTCATTTGAGGAAAAAAATTACTAAAATATATTCCACAGCTAACTGTTTAAAATGCATCGTAGGCAATGGAAACTCTCAAAAGGAATATTTTTTTCGGTTTTAGCAACATTTTTTAATACTGCTATTTTTTACTACTCTCTTAGCGTGATGATAGTGATGATATATAATCTACGTCTTTCTTTGATAAATGGACTATCTAACACAGAAAGAATTTTTCAAATCGTACCAGTAGTTCCTCGAATTAGCGTGTTCAAGCAAACGAACTCTTCAGCTTTATTATAACTACTAGCTGTGCCCCGCTGTTTCAACCGCGGTAATTTTGGAGTTCCCGCGAGAATTCCGGGATAAAAAGTACCCTATGTACTTCTTTGTACCCCTGACAACGTGCATGCCAAATTTCATACAAATCCGTTCAGTCGTTTTTGCGTGATTGGGTAACAAACATTCAAACATCTAAATATCCAAATATCCAAACATCCACCCTTTCACATTTATAATATTAGTAGGATACTAGTAGGATTAGTATAGATTTCTACTATTGAAGGGTCATACGAGTATTATGGTATGAAAAAATAATAATGCAATACAAAAACTTATGTATTTGAATGTACCTCTACAAGCACAAAACAGTTATGTACATGATTATACTTCAACAGTCTACACTATCTCGTTGTCTCGTTTCAAAACCGGCAGAGTAAGCACAGCGTAATTGGGATTCTTGTAAGATTTCATGCAGATTACGGGTGAAATTTTTCTGTCGGATAAGCGAAATAAAATCTCCCCGTGTAATAATATTATTTCTAAGCTCGCAGCGAAAATTAAGGCTGGAAATGGGAGTGCTGAGTTTGTACCTACACGGATATAATATTTGAAATGTTTAAACAAGATAAAAAAAAAAATGTTCACTTAAACAATACAAAAACGGAATTGGAACGAACACGTCGGTATGTCAACGGCCACTTCGCTAAATTAAAAATCCAAACGCTTGCTTTTTTTTTTGTTCTATTTTCGATTGTTAAAAAGATCCTTGCAGGATTTTCTCGTGCCTTTATTAAAATAGTCACTACGAGTTTTTTGGCGGGAATCAAAGATGGCGGTTCGGTCATTTATTTTCATGTCGACAAAAAATGGTTAAAAATGGATTTTGCTGTGTTATGAGATGCTGTATTGGATAATAATTTTCACAGGAACGGTTTTTATGTGCTCAAAAAGATATATGAAATTTCGAGTTGATTTCTTCGGTTTCCTCCAAGAGCTCCGGGAAAGTTCTTGCAAGCTATATATGCCTAGTACCGTGGCTTGCAATTTCAAACTGTACCAAAAACTCATTTTTCCATTTTTAATTGCCTGAAAACACGGTAAAAACGACGTTTTCTAAACATTAAACAGGTAGCTAGATCGATTAAACGCCTTCGAAACCTTCTGCATACTAGATTTCATGAAAATCGTTGGAACCGTTTCAGATTATACTATACATATATATACCAGATTTGCTGGATAAAAGATAGTAGACATATAGATAGTAGATGTATATATACTAGTTGCCCCCGCGGTTTCACCCGTGGTAATTTCGGAGTTCCCGCGAAAATTCCACGATAAAAACTATATTTTAATTTGGGCCAAATTACAACATATTGGCCAAATTTCATCATGATCGATTCAGTAGCTTAGGAATCCATCGCGGACAAACAACGTGACGCGTAATTTATATATATTAAGATAAAAATTGCGCATCAGCTTAATCATCAAAGGTTAGTTTCAAAATATTAATTAGCTGCCAACTTATTAAAGATTAATTATCACGCCGTGAAAAGACGCAAAGTCAGCTGAGCGAGAAGAAAGAAAACATTAATTAAGTAATTTGTCTCGGCGCTAGGGGGCCCGAAGAAATTGATGACAACTCACCGAGTTCGTTACTGCTGTGGAAATTAGTCTAAGAGCTGGCGGGAGATATCAGAAACTTGTTATTGTTAATGAGATAATGAATTCATTTACTTGAACCAAAGTTCCTGTTCTTTGCCTGTTAGGCTGATATCAAACTTAATATCTGTGTGACGTGACACATAACAAGGACTTATGGCAGGATAGAGTAAATATCTACCTACTCATCATCACAAAATTATATTCTACTAGCTTTTGCCCGCGACTTCGTCCGCGTGCAGTTTGGTTAGGTATCTTGTTTCCCCATACAAACTTTCAACCCCCTTTTCACCCTCTTACGGGTTGAATATTCAAAAACCCTATAGGATACGTAATTGTTGATTTCCTATCTTTAACCTAAAAACAAAGTTTCAGGCTTCTAGCATTAAAAATGATGGACTTCCATACAAAATTCTAACCCCTTTTTCACCTTGGGTGGCGAATTTTCAAAAATCCTTTCTTAGCGGATGCCTACGTCATTACAACTATCTGTATAACAAATTTCCAGTAGAACTGGAACAGCTAGTATTTATATAAATCACGTGTCACGTTGTTTGTCCGCGATGGACTCCGAAACTACTGAACGGATTTTGATAAAATTTAGTAAACATTAATAATATGGGCCAACTTAAAAGATAGGATAGTTTTTATCCCGGAATTCCCGCGGGAACTCCGGAATTAATGCGGGGGACAGCTAATCATCGTAAACTACTGTCAGGGGTAGGTACAAAGAAGAACGTAAATTACTTTTTCCCGGAATTCCCGCGGGAACTCCAAAATTACCGCGGATGAAATTTGGGGGGACAGCTAGTAAAAAATAAAAAAAACTCCTCTCACGCATGAGGGCGTATCGATATGATGACAAGTTTTCAGTACGGGCATTTAAAGATTACATTGTAGTTTCTGACTTAATAATAAAAGTAGGTAACTCTATATCTTAAAAATATATAATACTAGCTATGCCCCGCGGTTTCACCCGCGTAAGATTCTGAATTCCCGCGAGAACTCCACACTTCTTTTATTCTTCTCTTCCTTACAATAACAAACACGACAAAAAAATTTGGTCCAGCCATTCGCGTGATGCGGTGACCAAGAGAAATAGGGATTATTTTTTATATAATAAACATAATATTTTTTTTATATTACCTATAGATAATAAAATATAAACTATAATAAATAAAATATATGTTTTTCAATTTTTTTTTTGTTAAAAAATAATTATTATGTAGATGTTGTGCACCTGTGTGTCAAGCGCTATGATGTTTGTCTTTCGTCTTTCTTCTTTATTTTCTTGTTCTAAGACTGATATTAATATTATTGGGATGTCACTAAATTTCACGGGTCCCGAGCATAATTTTCTCTCCCTTATTCCCTGGTAATACGCCTAATTTTATTTGGGTATAAAAGCGATAATTGGACAGACAAACAACGCCGTAAGGTCGTTCGTGATAAGATGTAATTGAATCAAGTTATGGGTCACAAAATATTCTCTAAGTCAGTAAGGTCTATTACGTCCTTAGAATATTGAGTATTAAGATACATTCCCAAAGAACATTTTGTAGGAATGATATAAATATTATTATAGACATAGACATAACTTTATTTGGCATCAAAAAATTTCTTCAATATTATTTTACTTTCTTCAGTTGTAACCACTTAGACTTTACTTAAAGGATCTTTTGTTGGATAGTGAATTTTATTGTATACATAAATAATAATTGTGATTTTTAAATTTCAATGAAATTGTTATCACTTTTATCTATACTTATAATAAAACTGTGGAGAGGTCAATTCTGTACATTGAATATATATTCAAAATTAATATTGGAGGATGAATGGAGGTGATCAATACTGATGCCAAAAATGAAATCAGTAAATTTTTTGTCTGTCTGTCTGTCTGTCTGTATGTGCACGCATGGGTCAAAAACTACTGAAGGGATTTTAACCAAACTTGGTACGATTGTAGTCCATACTCCTGGGCAGGTAATAGGCTATATAACATAATACTAAAACACAGGAGCTGAACAGTGACGATAAATTTGAAGCAAGTCGGATGAGAATGCGCTTTCGAGCTCTTATCCTCGCATACGTTTACTCAATCACGCAAAAACGGCTGAACGGATTTGGATGAAATTTGGCATGCACGTTTTCAGGGGTACAGAGAAGGACATAGGGTACTTTTTATCCCGGAATTCCCTCAAGAACTCCGAAATTATCGCGGGTGAAACAGCGGGGCATAGCTAGTAAATAATATTTGTGATTTTTAGATTTCAATGAAATTGTTATCATTTTTATTGTTTCTATATTTAATATTATTGACATTGGCATGGCATTCATCAATCATTGACAATCCTTGGACATTTTTATTACTAATCACTAGCTGCCCCGCGCAGTTTCACTCGCAGTAATTTCGGTGCTCCCACGGAAATTCCAGGACAAGCTGTACCTGTAAACTTTTCTCTCGGATCACTCTATCTAGTGGTGAAAACCGCATGAAAATTTGTCCGTTAGTTTTTGAGTTTATCGCGAACAGACAGACAAGCAGACAGACGAGGCGGAGGATTTTGTTTTATAATATTACTTGCTGTTCCCTGCGGTTTCATCCGCGTTAATATAGGAGTTCCCACGGGATCACGTCTCTATATCCTTGTCTGTATCCCTGACAATGTGCATACAGAATTTAATGATGATCGGTTGAGTCGTCAAGGCGTGAAAACGTATATAACAAACAAACAAACAAACTCACTTTCGTAGCCTGAGCTCCGCCCCGACGATCCACGCGGTCTCAGACCACTCCCCAGTTCCTGTCCGTAGTGGCGGACAGCGTGGGATTGCCCACTGGAGGGGGCTCTGCCCCGACGCAGTTACCTCTGCTGCCTCCCCGGGCAGGCAGCAAGAAAAGGCCTACGCGTACTCACTTTCGTATTTATAAATATTAGTAGGTAAGGATTTTATTCTATTAATTTTTGGCAAAAGAAACAATAACAGCTAAGCTGCATCTTATTGAAAACGCCTGAAAAAACAGACCGTACAACTTGCAAGTTGTTACAAAAAGAAAGCATTCTTAGTCTAGATTCCGGGCCTGGATTGCTAAAGCGAATGATAAATGTTTCAGCACACTGGTAAGACTCCACACACTGGGATGAGCTAGTACCTCCCGGGCTAAGGCGGAGCCGCGCGGCGTAAGCCACATAAATATAAAAGCAAACTCGGGATTAGTTACTTTTCGCTCTTTAAGAGAGGAAAAGAGCCCTTAAGCTTATCAGCTTCCCCTCTCATTGCTTTCGGGATATTTTCTTGATGGAATATTTTTTGTGCCCCATTCACGCCCACGCGTTAAACGTGAATATAATTAATATTCGTCACATTACACGTGACTTCATTAATTTGAAATTACCGTCTATTATAATATCAGTGTGACTATAATCTAAACATCAAGACATATAACCAAAATTGAAGTGTCTGTTTGTAATCTCAAATTAAAAGCTTTTCGCTAAATGCATACGAAAGTATGTACGGTACATAAAAAAATAATCAATTTTTAAATTTATCTCTGAAACGGCTAGGCCGATTTTAACGGGACTTGCACTGGCAGATAGCTGATGTTATAAGGAGTAACTTAGGCTACTTTTTATTATACTTATCATATAAAAATTAATAAAAAAGGGGTAGCCCTCAATAGCTAACGTCTCTTACGTATCTTATTTCTAAACTTCAGCTTCATGAGTCAAGTAGTTTTCGAGATTTCAGGTTTATTCAGTGAGTCAGTGACCTTTAGCTTTGATATATACAGATTATAAATTGATAAATGAATTCTTACAAGTTAAATTTTGGATGAAAATGAAAATATGAAGATAACTCTTGTGAAATCATTTAAAAAAATACGTAGAGACATTCAATTTGAAGTCCAAAAACGAAGCAGGTATTTCAGAAGCACTTGGAGAATTACGTAAAGGTCCTTCTTTTGTGGACGTAAATTTTGTCAAGTGTGAAAGTACTGTACGCCATTAAGGGCAATAGAGGCACGGTGAAAACACGGAATTATGTTATTCGGCAGTACCTATTCACAGTAGGCGCCGCCTGTTAACTAGTCCAAATCTAATAAAAGCTCTTGCCGTCACCGTTTTGATATTTTCCCCGAGATAAAGTGAAAAGGTTCGTTTAGAAGCGTTTTTATTTTGTTCACGGTCGATGATTTAGGTTAGATTCCCTTTTTCTCTCTCCCTGCGTCTCCGCTCGTTAGACTTGGGCTCTGGGCAAGAGAAGTTTTCTTTTAATGGAGTCGGAGAAGGTTTTCCTTTAGCTGTTTCTCATTGTAAAATAGGCAATAGCGTTGTTTGAATGCTGCAGCTTAAACTAATTCAGTCTCCATTCTGTCGTCATTGAGCTAACACGACGCGCGACGTAGTCAAACCATTTAGGTACCTACTGATAATTTATATATAGGTATATGATACCTACTAAAAAGTAATTTCGTTTTTTTATTACAAGAAATTCTTAGGATTTTGACACAATATCTTTTCCTTTACCTACTTTAAAACTGTACATAATTATCACTATCTTTGATGAAATCTTGTTAAAAAGTGAGATCGATATTTCCATGGAATTATTTCAATTGAGAGACATTTTTCTGTAATTTTCTTCTTAAAAAAGTGGAGTAAGTATGTCAAATAGTATACAATATTTGGGGAACCAATAACACTTAATAATATAGTTTAGTTATATAAATAAAATTTAAAATACAATACAATAAAATACTTTTTATTGTAGGTACACCAAAATAATTTTACAGTGTGTTGACCATTTTTTTTTTATGAATTGATACAAAAGGCGGTCTTAGCGCTTTACTAGCGATCTCTTTTGGAGTTTAGTCAGATTTTTTACATACTTTTTATAAAAGATTTAAACAAAATTATGTTTTACGTACAAAAATAATTAAATGGTGGTTTAAAAACTAATTCGATAAGTAATTAACGTTTACGAACATTTTTGTCTACTCGGAAATTGAACAAAGGGAAATAATTAAGCTAGTTCATTGATTTAGTAAATTACTTGTGTTTTAAAGTTAATTGAGTTTATAAAATTTCACATTTTCGTTTTATTAAGGACGGTGAAATAATTTAAATAAGTTTAAGTGAAATAATGTAGTCGAAATATTCGAGATTCACTTGAGAAATCTTTGATCTGCCAGGATCAAAGCCATATTTTCTACAAGTATTTACCTACCTATGTAAGTACATTTGATATAAATCGGCCCGGTATACGTCAAGCGTGTAAATTTCACTTCGAAAATTATTATTATTAATTACGTGAGACTTTAGGTTCGATTCGAGTCGAATCTCACACGATCTCACGTGGGGGAGATTGACAAATATAAAGGTTTTTTTTTTTTTTACAAATCCAAGGCACACGTGAAATAAGAGGGGAAGGGGTCGAGCCAGATCTCGCGAGGGACGTAAGGGAGGTGGAAAAGTCGTCTAAATCGCCTCACGCAATACAATTAACTGAAGTTTGTACATAACTGACGGAGATATGGTATAAAATACGTTAAAAAAATACAGACGAATTGAAAATCTGCTCTTTTTGAAATACATCTAATTACACATATAAATATTATTGAAGTGTCTGTTTGTAATTTCAAATTAACAGCTTAATGTATACGAAAGTATATACGGGACTTACATCAAAAATCTCTGAAGATCTCTGTCTGTCTGTCTACCTATCTGTACCGGCTAATCTGAAACGGCTGGACCAATTTTGACAAGACTTTCACTCGCAGATAGCTAATGTTATTGGGAGTAACTTAGGCTACTTTTTATATCGCAGTTCCTGCGGGAACATCGAAATCAACGTGGGTGAAACCGCGAGGAACAGCTAGTTAATAATAAATGTTAAAGATTACATTTATTGTTCGAACCACGTTATTTATCGAGTTTTTTTGGTAAGTACAACTATATTTTATGGCTATTTCTATTATTGTATTAAAGTTTTTGACGTGGTAATTAAATATCGTTAATCAATTGGCTACTTGACAAAAAAATTTTTTTTAGTCCGTCGTGTAGATTAGTAAAAAATATTGGACACGTATTTGTTCTTTTTTTGCGTACTCAAAAAATAACAGAGATACATTGAGTTGAAATTTCGCGTGACGTCACAATTCTGTGCGGTTTGTATGGCGCTTATAATGAATATTGACGTCACGAGCCCCCCACCCTAAACTTTAATGCGCTTTATCTATGTTCATTTTCATTAAATTGAAAAAGCAAAAAATACGTGTCTATTATTTTTTTATTTTCTAACTGACGGACTAATTAGAATTTTGATATTCATACCTTGGAGAATACCCAATCATCATGAATCAATTATCTTCAATTATGAAATTCACATGTATACTTGCATACATTCCAGTATCCTTTCGGAAACAATGAGATAAAAGCAGCATAATGTGTTTATTCAGGGTATATTAAGCTAGATAGTTGTTACAGCATGAAGGAGCAACAAACATACCTACAAACACACACACGTACACGCAAATAAACTTTCTCATTTATAAATATGATATCAGTCTTTGACTACATCCATGGGTGAAGGTCACAAAAGCCATTTCGCCCCTCCACATCTCGTCCCATCATTAGTTTGCCCTTCCTGCTCATTTTTTATAGTATTATTTCCGTCACATTTTCACAAATCTTTACAGATGTCAGCTGTGTGGTCACATTGTACGTGTGTATGATGTTAATCGTGATTAAGGTGATGTTAAATCCAAAAAATCTATAGATAAGTGTTCTATTTGTATAGAAGGTATTCTAGAAAAATTCAGCATGTAGAGTTTTGAATATTATCTTGTAACACAATATAATTTACTAGCTGACCCACGTGGTTTCACCCTTGGTAATTTCGGAGTTCCCGCGGGAATTCCAGGATAAATAAAGAAAAACCTTCCTCATGAATCACTCTTATCTGTTAGTGAAAACCGCATGAAAATCCGTTGCGTAGTTTTAAAGATCTAAGCATACATAGGGACAGACAGCGGGAAGCGACTTTGTTTTATGCTATATATCTACCTTTACTTGAACTTTTTAAATTTTTATTGGTAGAAAGAAGGACAGGAAAATACACTTATTCAGATCTAATAATGCGAAACAAAAAAAATAACATGACGACAGTAAATTTTAAATATAAATGGACGCAGATAAGCAATAACATGTTAACCCACAAAACGAAGCTATTGATTCAGAACGATTTATTGAGATTTAGAGAACGTTTTTTTAATTATGTGTTTACCTTATTACATTGTTTAAATATGTAACTAAATATTGAACATAAAAATTCTTTACACAAAATGGCGCTATAATTTTAAAACTTTAATTTACTCAAAATTTCTCCAGTGTGAGTTAACACACTATTGCTTATCTATGTCCAAATATGCATAGGTTCTTTTGTAGGTACGCACTGCTGGTAATTTTTAACATTCAACAGTTCCCGAGGGAATTCCATAATATACTAATATACACAGTTGAAACTGAAGGTAACAGCTTTACTGGCACACTTCAAACACAACGTTATCGAGTCGCTTGTACCCAAGTGACGGTCACATCTGTTGTAGGACTGATGGCCGTTGCAGTAAACGAGCTCTCAAGTGAGGACCGCGTTTGGGCAAACGCAATATCATACAAGTACGTCCCAAGTTCAGATGGCGAAGCTATTAAGGGCGCTTACATAAAGTTTTCCGATTTCCGGCCCTTCCTTCGCATAATTATCTATTCTATATTCGTAATAATATAACTTACATACTTGCATATTAAGGTAAATATGTACATATTGTACATACAAAAAATCTGTCATATCATATTTTTTATGTTTTGTAAAATATCAGTTTTCAAAGCTGAGGCAAACATCGTAGCAATGAGTTTTGCTCCCGGAACCAAAACACGTGGTTCTGTCGAGAGAATTGGTCGCTTGGGATACATAAAATGGCTGCCATCCGGTGACTACAGCAACCACGAGATTTTCTATTATTATGAAATGAAAAATGAAATGAAATAAACTTTATTTGTTACGACAACCCTTAATATATGAAATAACATAAACAAGCACAACCAGCGTGTCGCAACAAAAAGGCAACCAGCTCAGCAAAGTCGGGAACCGTTGGGGGCCCGACGCTGATCTTCCGCTGGTGCCGCCTATAACTAGTAGGTATGAATAAACATATTATCTAATCTAATATATATACATAAATCACGTGTCACGTTGTTTGTCCGCGATGGACTCCGAAACTACTGAACGGATTTTGATAAAATTTTGCAACCATTTATAATATCGACGTCCCCGGGGAATAAACCGGTAATCGAAAAAATCAAATTTTACAGGAAAAATGATTTAGTGTTTTTGGTGTATATCTCTTCAACAAAATGTAATTATGACAACATTGTTATATGAGGGAAAAGCTAATTTTTACCCGAAAAGTTTAAAATATTAAGTGTAACTATTAAATAGACACAGAATTAGTTATTCACAAAAATACATAGTACCGAAAATGGTTTCATACACTTTTTAGGGTATTGATGTCTTAAGATTCTGATTTATCAATATTATTCCAGTAATGTTTACTTACCGAATTATTCTTGTAAATTTCTTAAAAATCGTAGGCATAATATTGCTTTACTGGATTATTAAATGTGTTTTTTCATTACAGAGAGAGATTGTAATATTCAGTTACCGACTTATTATGGTAAAATTTTAATTAACCATAAAAGGGTAAAGTAGTGTAAACTGTATTGTATAGAAAATTTTTGGTAGTCATATTATCGTAATCATTGAAAACCAATTATGTAAAATAAATTTTTCGTCGATATCTTCGAGGGAATAATCAAAGAAAAATCACAAAATTTATTAAAATTAATAGCTGTGCTCCGCGGTTTCACCCGAAGTAATGTCGAAGTTCCTGCGGGAATTCCAGCATAAAAAGTACCTTATGTCCTTCTCTGTACCCCTGACAACGTGCATGTCAAATTTCATCCAAATCCGTTCCGCCGTTTTTGCGCGATTTAGTAACAAACATCCAAACATCCACACTTTCACATTTTAATATTAGTAGGATAATGACGTTTATTGGGAACAAAGTTCTCATAGAGATCACAAATTCCAATCAGTAAAAGTATAAAAAAGTTGCCAAATAAAAACATTAATAACTAATCGTAATTATCATTAGCATCATAATTATCATCGCGATCATCACTATTTTTTACAGAAATTAAAGATTCATAAAATGCGTGGTAATACCGTAGAATCACTCCACTATTGCACAAAGATCTGTACGCCTTGCTTATAGGAAGAGGTTGATGATAAGCACGTGCCAATACAGTATCTTCTATCAAATCATCTGTCTTAGGTTTTCGCCCATGTCGTTTGGTTTGAAATGAATTTGAAATATTTAATTCAGAATACCTATGCCTCATCAAAATCATATTTAAAGAAAACCTTGTTCTATTGGGATGATGATACATGAATTTCCATTACATCAGACCAGTGTATCGTATTCCCATCATTTATATTTTTCTCCCAAGACTTTGGAGCTTAAAATTATATTATATAGTTGATCAGGTGTGTAAATAGACTTATTTCTCATATTCAAAGGAACATGAGGCATACAGGCATGCATCGAGTCTCCCTCGTTCTGTCCAGTCTCGAAAAATCTGTACGTTGTAGACAAATTTAAAGATTTTGCTACATACGCATATAAGGCAAAAATGTACTCGTTATTATTTTGGCCACACGAACCATCCGATTAAAAATATATCTTGTAAACACCTCGCTCCTATTCACTCTCCAAAAATTGCAACAAACAACTTCCAATTTCTATGCAGCCTCGTTTTGCGATTTGGTAATCGTAAAATTGTACAGGATACTTGCTAATGGAGAATGCCCACAGCAGATTGTGGAATACTTACTTTTTGAAGGTCGAAGATAGCAATCGTGCTATCGTTTTTGTCACTTGTCATTTTTCTTCATGTTTAATTTGCCGAATTCTCTCTTTTCTATTTATATGATGTCTATAGCTTTCTTCGAAAGACTCTTTCTCTGATGGGCTGGCTTTCTCATATACAAAACATGTAGAACATTGATCTTTTTAAGGCTTAAAAAATGAGTAGTTAAATTTTGTGTTAAAAATTACATATTGACGTTTTGTCGTCATCGTAACTTCAACATAATTTCTCTGTGGAAACCACTCAGTATACAAATGATACATTTTTGATATGTTGAGGTGACAAATATTCTTGAGTTGAGATTTTTATTGTATAATGAGACTACTTTAGGAAATAATGAAATATGCTTCTCAATACTTGATTCCGTGCTGGAGCTCATTTCTCGAGGTCTATTGGTGTGCTTACCTGTGTCTGTGATTTCTTTGTCTAATTTAAATTTTTCTATTGCTGTATATATCATTTGTTCATTAATCTTTAAAGTGCTTAGGAAAAATTTCTTACAAACAAGAATCTCTACATTATTTAAAGAAAAAAAATATTTTATAGTCTGTGTGCAATTATATTTCCGTTCTAGAGTCATTCGTTTGATATTTTCGGTTTTAGTATGTTTAATAATATACATCCAGAAAGATTATAGAATTTATCAAATAAGTCTTGCCTCTCTGAAGAGGTAAATTTGCTGCCACAGTTCATTTTAAATGAACACACAGGACCCATGACCTTTAGTGGATACTTATTCTTATTATGACAACCTTCGTACGCCTGACAGAGCATTTTTAAGTAATTTATTTTTTTTGCTAGACCACTGGTCTTCATTAGTTGCACGTTTTCTGGTTTTTTTGTAACTGCGTAATGTGCGTTACATGTAAAAATGAGTTCTGGAATCGCCGAGCGCTAGCAAGTTACCGCTAATACGTATAGTAGATATACATTTATGTCCCGGATGATTACTGTAACAGTGCATTACCGAAAATGTCTACCACAAAATTTACGATAATAAACATGTAATCGCGTTTACCAAAAGTTTTACTGAAATACTTTACAGCAATATTACTTTACCGAAATGTAGTCACAGAATTTAATTTGTAATAATGTATTTCGTTATTTTTCAAGTACATAAAAAATGGAAAATTTCCAAAGAACAAAAGTGTTATAAGGAAAATCGTTGGAAATTACCGCAGAAAAAATTTGAAAAAAATTCCATATGTGTATCCCGACCCATAGATACCGAAAATGGTATAACAGTAAAAAGTCAGTAATAGTATAATACAGGTTTATTCCTTGGGGGCGTCGATATGGTCCAACTTAAAAGATAGGATAGTCTTTATCTCGGAATTCCCTCGGGAACTGAAGGACATAGAGTAATTTTTTCCCGCAACCTCCGCGGGAACTCCGAAATTATCGCGGATGAAATCGCGGGGGACAGATAGTAATAGGTAATATATAAAATTCTCGTGTCACAATGTTCGTTCCCATACTCCTCCGTAACGGCTTGACCGATTCTCATGAAATTTTTTATGCATATTCAGTCGGTCTGAGAATCGGCTACTATCTATTTTTCATCCCGGAATTCCCGCGGGAACTCCGAAACTCACGCGGGTGACACCACGGGGCACAGCTAGTATTATGTAAAATTACGCGGGACTTGAACGCGATGTTTTTTATTATCTTTAATAAAAAAACATTCAAGTCCCACGTAATTTTACATAATATAATGTGCTCAAAACGCGAAAATCTAAAAACTTTAATGAATAAACATAGTTTTTTACCAACTTTAACCAATAAAGTAATTTTAATTTTGAGATATATTTCTTTTTACAGGTTGATACTAAAACTTTGGCAGGCAACGGAAGTGACGCACACGAGGTCAACGGAAGTGACGCGTAGGTAGGTATAAAGTTGGCAACTAGCACACTATTTAGGTACATAATTACATCAAGGAAGGGTAATTTCTTACCTGAGTAGGTATATTGTATAGTAGAGTATAGACACGCTTTTTAATGTATTGGTGCTTAATGGAAAAACTACGTCCTCGTGCAATTCCCGACACTTCTGTGACAGAGACGTATCTGATGTCACCTCTATATTCACCGCGACAGCTGACATTCACCGCTACATTACGATCAAATAAAATATCAGATGTTAGAGATCTGAAATTCACCTCGACTTAAGATTTCCTTCCCGTTATGTTATAACGTTTTTCTATGACTCTATTATTACTCTATCATTACACTATAGTGACGTAATCGTTAGCGCTTATGTTACCAATCGATATCCTATTTTGACTTTTTGACCACTATGTAACTTTATTTAATTTTTTTACGTGTGTCAAGTCTTTTTTTTCTAACGACATTACTCATTGAGGTCATTCGGAAATTAGCCCAAATGAATTTTTATAGGAAAACTTTTGTATCATAGAGATTTAAGTTATACGTAGTATACATTTTATGATTAGCCTATTAGAGCATTATTTGAAATAGTTTATCATTACACACTGCAATTTACTGTTCAAATTGAGTTTTACCTTTTGAAATAAAATTTGGTTATCAAGGGATTACGAGGGTTATTATGTACGTTTATTATGTAAGTAACAAAAAAAAACAGTGGAATGTGTACGTGTAGACTGTAACATATTATGTATAATCTTATATTTGTGAACCTCCGGTCCTGACTGAAAATCAGCGCTAGGAGTGCCCGCACTCATAGCAACATGCTGAGGCAGTGACCGTTTTGGTCATGGGGACGCACCATGCAAACACCATTTGTTCTCATAATATTGTCATATATATAACTATATACCTTTTTTTGTTAAATCACGTTTGTATAAAATAATTGTAATTGTGTTGTCTCTGTGTCCAAATAAATGCCTTTTCTTTCTTTCTTTCTTTCAAATGATTTGGACGACTTAAGCGTGGCGGAAACGTGCAATTGTAATGACTTATCCATCCCTAGTTGTCATATCTGTCACAACTTCGAGGAAGTTTCACTTTAAGCCCTACCGCTCTTTTCCGTGGATTTGTCTTTACAAGCATAGTAAAATGGTTGAAAGATTATATTATAAACAGATTGTTACCATTATATACTATTGAAGGTATTGTAAAGTATTTATTATTAGTATAAATGAAGTATGAATCCATACAAAAAAAAAAATTAATTTGTCGCATTCCTTATTTTCAACAAATGTATAGCATTAATACCTTTGCTATTGAAACAAAACTCGTTATTTATGTATGTATAATACGCACCAATCAAATTTGATATTTTATACAAAGCCGTAAGAAAAGGCTAAGCGCGAGATCATTAACATTGAAGACAGTTTAATGTGCCCTCGCACAATGGCATCGAATCCCCCCTGCATTTGGGGAAGCTTCTCAAAAGCCAAAAGTCACAAAGCTTCTCAACGAATCGCTCTTCATACTTCAGGATGACGAGTGATATTTTGCTAAGTGCCTTCAACTTTTACGTGGAGGTTTTATTACGTCAGATAATAATGTAGTAGGTATGTATTCTAAATATAATACGGATAGCGATTTAATCTTGGGAACCCTTTGAAGTGTCAGTATATAAAATATTCTTTTCCCAATTTATTATTTTGATTGAAAAGTACCTACTTTTTGTGACAGTATTCTTATTTATAGTGGTGATAACATAGCTCAAAAACAAAACGGGAAAAAGTGCGATTTTCTTTGAATTACACTCTTTTGGTTAAGTATTACTGAAACCAAAAATAAAACAATGAGTTAAAATTTGACGGTGGTGCGGGTCTAGATCGGCTGCCCTACGGAAAAACTAAACAGCTATCGTTTTTTTAAATGAGTCTTTTTTTAATATTTTTAGCACTTTTCACGCACAACGGACGTTCCTAGATACTCATAACCATCAAAAAGGCTTTAGTCTTAGAGAAATTCAAATTAAAAAAATCGTCAAAATATGGAATATGTGCTTCATAAAGTAAATATATATATATATATAGTAGTATATGTGTTTATAAAGTAATTTCCGGTTTTTTGCTCCTCCTGTAAAATTTATTTCGCTGCGATTACTTTGTTTTACAGTAGAGCAGCAGAAATGGCATCATAGCCTGCGGGTCAAAGAAGTTGCACCTTACACAATACCAACTATAACAAACAACAAACTCTTGTATATTCTTGTATATGTTAAAGTGATATTTTGAACTAATAAATAGCGCAATATTATAAACTAGCGATAAATTGTGAACTGCACCAACAATTTACAATTTCACGCATGAGAAACTTCGAAAGAACTTGGTAGGTATCCAGTTAGATCTCACTTCTTTTAAATGAAGCAATTATCTTGCAAGGTTTTTGGTACGAACTTGGCTTTCTTTCACATTAATGTGTTTGATGGAATATTATGTATAGTTCTAATAAAATCACATAAAAAATATGTATAATATAGGTACCTATGTATTACTCTCGTATTTAATAGAAAAGCATTCTGTATGACGTGCTTCAATAGCAATTTATAGGTTACGTTTTAAAATTAACATTCTTTTCATCACAATTTCAAAAATTTTCAACTCTGAATAGAAACTTTGGTAATATTTTAACGAAAAAACGTTAGCAACAATAAAAATTCACCGTTGCACTCATGATTGTACGTGAAGTTTTAGGGAGAGAGTAAATAGTACATTGTTATCCTAGGGGTGAAAGTAAGTAGTCTTTCTCCCGAGGATAACACTGTGCTTTTCATTACGAATGCAAGGAAAGTCAAAATAAAAATAGGAATTAGCTAAAGAAAAAATGAGTGAAGATCGGATAGTCGCTTGACACTTTCCCACCTATTTCTTTTTCTTTGGCCAGCTAGCTATTCAGCCAGTATTTTTATTTACCTACATTGTGGCGACCTAAAAAATATAATTATTATCTTTAATTATTAAGTATTAATTAAAGAAAATAAAAAAATATAAATAGGAATTAGCTTAAGAAAAAGTGAGTGAATTTTATTTTAATTAATACCTACTTAAACTTTACGTTATTTCAATTTTACATCGCGCTGGCTGTATAGAAAGTTGAAACATGGTTCAATAGAAATGTGAAAATAGACCTAGTTTTTTTTTAATAATTTGACAGTTGTCAGTTGAAAGCGATTCTCCCTAGGGCTGAAAATATTATGTGACACTTGACAATTACTACCGCAACCCGCTTTAAAGAACTTCGTTAAAAAAGTGGAGTCATATTTTTTTTCTAATATTAGGTTAGTACTAGTGTTCCAATAGCAAGATTTCAGGTCTCAATTGTAGATAACACTTAAATTGTTCATAAGAACACGTACGAACGGTATTTGTAATGGGACGTTTGTACCGGGTCTAACAGGTCACGTATAAGGACCGTACTGAATCGGGTGAGGACAATTCAATGTGACATAAAAGTTTTCATTTTTTTTTCTTAAAGAGCGCTGAGTAAATGGTAATAACCAATGTCAAGGACCAATAAATAGGTGTCAATATGAACAACTAATCTTGAACTACAATTTAGTTATTGGTGAATTTATCTTGTATTATATTTAGCTGTTCCCCGCGGTTTCACCCGCGTTAATTTCGGAGTTCCCGCGAGAATAACGAGATAAATGCTCCTTCAACGTGAACTTCCTGTACTCCTGACAACGCGAATGCAAAATCTTATGATGATCGATATAGCAGGTAAGCGTGAAAAATAAACTTACATTAGCATTTATAGATGATATTAAAATTTTCTACCAGGATATTTATATTTATAATTAGATAAAAAAAAAATTATGTGAAGCTTCTTTAGGCGTATTAAAAAATGTATGTTTATAACTTTATATTCATTGAATAATTTGATTGTTAACAGGTGGCGTTATAACCCAAAAAAAAAACCTTTTAAACTTATACATAGCGCGACAGCGGGCTGCCAACTGAAAACCAGCGCTAGGTGTTCCCGCACCTAGCTAATGCTGAGTTGGTGATCCTTTCGGCAGAGCATGCTAGAGATACTATCTATGTCCCTTTAGATTAGGCACTGTTGATGTTTGTTTCTTCTTCTTGTGTGTTGTGCTGAAATAAATGTATTTTCTTCTTCTCTTCTTCTTCTTCTACATATTAGTTGTTTGATTATAATTTGGTACACGCTCGGCGAGTACCTTTCGCAAAGTCAGCATTTAACTCGCCAATTCCGCACTAGGTACTTAGGTACTGCATGCAGGCGGGCGGGCGGCTTGATTATCGTGAAACTTTGCATACACGTTGTCAAGGGTACAGAAAAGGACATTGGGTAAGAAAATACAACCGCAGGAAACAGTAATAATATTCTACTAGTGTGATTTTGCACGCAATTCATTTTGAAAAGCTTTAAATTGAAATTAGAAAAGTTTCAGGGGTTAGCAATCTCCTATGTAAAACACATAGGACAAAAACAGAAGGACAAAAACATAGACTGGAAAAAAGACAGAAGGAGAAAATGTGAAGACTCCTTTTCCCTTCCATTGCTAAGGTAATACTATATAACCCGAATTTCACAACCCTTTTACAGTTATATGATGATATAATAAATCTATATAAATCACGTGTCACGTTGTTTGTCCGCGATGGACTCCGAAACTACTGAACGGATTTTGATAAAATTTTGCAACCATTTATAATATGGTCCAACTTAAAAGATAGGATAGTTTTTATCCCGGAATTCCCGCGGGAACTCCAAAATTACCCCGGATGTAATCGCGGGGAATAGCTAGTATTAAATAAAATAATATTATTATCTTTCGTAAACTCTATGAGTAGAGTTTATGAAATGAACTAGTACCTATATGTATAATTGTAATAATTGCAAAAGTTATAAACTCATTCGCCTATTAAGAACTTGTCTTTTAGCCTTATTTTGCACACGTGGGTGTGGCAATTTTCTCTGGAGCAGGTAGCCTGGCTGCTATAAAACTGGTAATTGCTGGACATTAACCGGGAATTACGCAGGATAGATGCTTCAGTTAATTAGTATGTAGCTCTCGCTGGTGTTTATCTAGACAAAAACATTGATAACTCCCGAAGGGATAAAAGTACTAAAAGTTATACTAGATCTAGATAATTGTCTACGACCAACCTCTTAACAAACTGGCCGCTTTTTATAAGTTCTTTTTATACATACTATTTTTAAAAATATTTGCCTTTTTCTGTCTACAATTTTGTTTCGTTCTTCTTGTCAAAAACATAAAGGAATTTACATCTTAAAATTGCGCATAGTTGTTTTTCTTCCTCTTTAATAATATTAATTTACACTAGCTAATTATTACAGGCTGTTTTTTTGAAACTATATTATATTAGCAAAAAACGTTCAAAGTACTCTCGGAGTCGAGTTTTTGAATGATTCACTTAGTTACGGGAATAGAACCCATTGATTCAGAAAAAAAAATATAATTATCTTATATTATATTATCATATCCCATATTGTGACTTATAAGTATAAAATTCTTGTAATGGGCATGTTGACTAAAATTTTTTTAGGACATCTTGTAGATTAATAAAAAATATTGGACACGTATATTTTCTTTTTTACGTAATCAAAAAAAAAACGGCGATACATTGAGTTGAAATTTCGCGTGACGTCACTAACCGGTGCAGTTTGTGTCACGGCTTATAGCGGTTAGTGATATCACGAGCCCCCACCTCAAACTTTAATGCGCTTTATCTCTGTATATTTCCATTAACGAGAAAACCAAAAAATACGCGTTTATTGTTTTTTATTTTTTTAACTAGACAGACTAATTAGAATATTGATTTTCAAAAGTCGTCAACATCCTATAAATAGCAAGCTAACGGAAAAGTCTTTTTTTTTTTTAAATACAACGCGATTTGTGTTTGTGTGTATGTATGTATTTTTACTAACCTGCTTCTAAACTGCTGAAAGTATTTAATTTTTATATTTTTGTATATATTGTTACTCTAGTTTCTCAATTTTATTCTAGGAATGCCAAATTTAAATTAACTGCGATGCGTAGGTTTAAGGCCCGTATTCCAAAAGGTTACTCAAGTCATGAATCTAGTTTTAAAACTAATTTCAAGTAAAGCTTTAATTTTAGAACCTTACTTGAAACGAGATTCATCAATCAACAATCAGCTGAGTTATTTCCTTATTCAAGAACGACGCTTAAGTACTAATCTATACTCAAGCAAAGATTTGATCTTTGTTTACGTCTGTCATGTTAAGACCACTCAACCAATCAGAGTTCAAAATCTCTTCTCAAGACTAGTTTCAAGTGATTAGAACCAATCATAGTTCAGAATCTCTACTAAAGACTAGTTTCAAGCGATTAGAACTTAAAACGCATTCTATAATAAGATGTACGCTTGAGTTATGATTTGAGCTTAAAACTAACCTCAAGAGAAACGTGATCTGAGTCACCTTCCGGAATACGGACCTAAGAGTTTGGGTATAATTAGAGTCAACCCTCTACATATTATTTAAGGTGAAATAATTAAACCTCTTAAAATTATAGCAGCATATCAAAATTTTCGAGAAATCTTTTAATACGTATAAATAGTAAAGCTATTCAAAATAACATTGTGTTTACGCTGAATTGTAATAAAGCCAATAAAATCCAATTCGCAAAAGAAAAATAAGTACTCGTGTAACAAAACATTGCGTGGGCTCGTCGTATTTTTATCAACTTCGTACCCTTATCACAGTATTATCCCCGGTCCTTAAATAAAAGTATATTTATTACCGAGGCTGAGAGGTTGATAAAAAGTAGGTATGAGACGCGAAGACAACATCAATTACGCACCGAATACAATATTCGGTGACATACATGGATCCACTAAAGCACACCCAGTTTGGATATCCTATCTAATATATATAAATCACGCGTCACGTTGTTTGTCCGCGATGGACTCCGAAACTACTGAACGGATTTTGATAAAATTTTGCAACCATTTATAATATGATCCAACTTAAAAGATAGGATAGTTTTTATCCCGGAATTCCCTCGGGAACTGAAGGACATAGAGTACTTTTTTCCCGCAACCTCCGCGGGAACTCCGAATTTACCGCGGATGAAATCGCGGGGGACAGCTAGTACAAATATTATAAATGTGAAAATGTGGATGTTTGGATGTTCGGATGTACTTAATCACGCAAAAACAGCTGAAAGGATTTGGATGAAATTTGGCATGCACGTTGTCAGGGGTTTAGAGAAGGACATAAGGTACTTATTATCCCGGAATTCCCACGGGAACTCCGAAATTAACGCGGGTTAAACCGCGGGGCACAGCTTCTAATAAATAATAGGAGAAAAAAAACAACTTTAAAACACAACAAAGGTACCGAAATACATTATTCACCTAATAATTACCAGCACTCAATAGGTCATTTGCTGTTTTTTTTTTCTTAATTATGTTTAGTCCGTCAATTAGATAGTAAAAAAAAATAATAGACACGTATATTTTGCTTTTTCAAATTAGTGAAAATATACCTACTTCGAGAAAAGAAGAAGAAGAAGAAGAAGAAAATACCTTTATTTCAGCACAACACACAAGAAAAAGAACAAACATAAACAGTAACTAATCTAAAATGTGTAAACATAATATTATGATATCTCTAGCATGCTCTGCCGAAAGGGACATTACGCAGAAACGCATTAAAGTCTAGGAGTGGGGGCTCGTAAAAACTGTATCTGCTTGTGACGTCACGCGACATTTCGACTTAACGTATCTCCGTTATTTTTTGGTTACGTAAAAAAATATGTGTCTAATATTTTTTATGTATCTACAGGACGGACTAAAAACAAAAATTTAGTCAAAAAGCCTATTGTGTAATATCAATTTATTATTAAAAAAATATTGAACAAGGTCAAGGACTAATTATATACATACCTATGTATTTATATACAAGAATTGCACATTTAAAGAGGGCAGATAAAACCACTTATTAAGCTACTAACGGTGTTCTAAACACCTTGCTATTAGTTGTCACTTATAAATATTTTCTTGGCTCCATGGTTTTTGTTGTCCTCATTTTTTCCTTACTTACACGCTTCCATATAAATCTTCGATGCCGTGACGGGTTTTATTCTGTGCGTCAGCTGGGAGGGAAGCGAGTGGTAATCAAATTTACACCTTTAAACAACCTTTTCATTGGACCTTATAGAACTAAGAGCATGGTATATTAGATTGTTTATTCAATTAATTTCATAATAGAATAATTTGATAAGAACATTAATATTTTGATGTTCTTAGTTAAATAGCTTACGCCAACATCATAAAATTTTGTTTCTATTATTAAAAAAAGACGTTTATTGTTTTTTCTATGACTTACAATAAAACTTTCATAATAAGTACAAAGTTTGAAATGACTTAACTAAGCTTGCCCTCTCTTAAACGTTGACCTTAAAACAAAAAAATAAATAAATAAAGCACCAACTCAATCAATGCAAGCAGCAGATGGTATGATGACAGGTAACAAAGTGATACGCAGCAACTTCGTAGCCAAAATCCATATAGGTACTACGAGTTAACGTAACGTAGCATATGTGCTACGAGAAGACTTAACTAAGCTCGCTTGCTCTCTTAAATGTTGACCTTAGAACAAAAAAAAAATAAAGCACCAACTCAATCAATGCAAGCAGCAGATGGTATGGTGACAGGTAATAACAAAGTTGTACGCAACAACTTCGCTGCCAAAATCCATATAATACGAGTTAACGTAACGTAGCATATGTGCTACGAGAACCTTCGTTTATAACAGCCATTCAGCTACGCGAACCCTGGCTCTACATCAACGGTAGCTACACGTGTAATTTTATACCTATCCGTGTAGCGAGTTATACGAATCGTGAGGAAATACGTAATATATTTTCTCGTAGAGTGAAATTTCAATTTTTCCATTGCGACAGCTGCTGCCGTGTTATTCTGTGCGGTTGATTAAGAAAGTCACGCAGCATACTAAAAAGTGACTTTTTTAAGGGTTTTTATACCTACTTAATTATACCTTCAATAAATTATCATATAATTTATTGCAAGTCAAAGTTTTGGGCGAGAAAATAATAATTTTAGATATATAAAATTAAAAAAAATTACGTATAAGTACCTATTATTTTATATTTTTCTTCTTTTAGAATATATTAAGAGAATATATAAGATGATTTGCATAATTTCAATTGAATTATTGATTTACATTTTTAATTATTTTTTTGACATGTTTGTTCTTGAATTTTATGACATTTTTATTATATTATTGTTATTATTTTCTAAATAACATTCATAATATTATCCTAGGACATTTTTATTAGTAATGTACCTAACTATGAAATCAGAAATTGATATTATGAAATAAATATTTATATTCTATTCTAATTCTATTCTAATTCTATTTTAATTCTATTCTGATTCTATTCTAATTCTATTCTAATTCTATTCTAATTCTATTCTAATTCTATTCTAATTCTATTCTAATTCTATTCTAATTCTATTCTAATTCTATTCTAATTCTATTCTAATTCTATTCTAATTCTATTCTAATTCTATTCTAATTCTATTCTAATTCTATTCTAATTCTATTCTAATTCTATTCTAATTCTATTCTAATTCTATTCTAATTCTATTCTAATTCTATTCTAATTCTATTCTAATTCTATTCTAATTCTATTCTAATTCTATTCTAATTTTATTCTAATTCTATTCTAATTCTACTCTAATTCTATTCTAATTCTATTCTAATTCTATTCTAATTCTATTCTATTGTGGTTTAAATAAGGGAAAGTTTTCTGTACCAAAATGTATTTAAAAACTACTTTTCCTGCCGTCAAGTACAGTGACCATATTTTTGTTCATCAATTTTCCTGTTAGATCAAAAGTAGAACTAAGCTTGAAATTTCTGAACTTTTTCTTGATAAATCGATCGAAAAATAGACTAGTCGTGACAGGAGTTGTTAAACCATAATTCAGGATAGACTTGATGTTGCATTTTTTTACATTTTGTATATAGAGTGTTTTAAAAAAAAAAATATTATAGACATTAGACAATGTTTTAAAAATATCGAGGAAAATGTGTAACTGTTCCGGACATAGGTGTCGTGAGCCCATCAAACAATCTTGTTTTTCTCTTCTTGTTTTCTTGTTATTTGTTATTGTTCTTTTAAAATCTTTGACGAAACAATCATTGCTGTTTTCTTTTTTTTTTTTAAACAAAATTAATGAACAAATCAATAGATAAATGGACATAGATAAGCAATAGTGTGTTAACCCACACTGGAGAAATTTTGAGTAAATTGAAGTTTTAAACTTATAGCGCCATTTTATTTCAACTTTTTCAATATTTAGTTACATATTCAAACAATGTAATAAGTTAAACACATAATTAAAAAACGATCTCTAACTCTCAATAAATCGTTCTGAATCAATAACTCTGTTTTGTGGGTTAACATGTTATTGCTTATCTGCGTCAAAATAGCGTTTTCGTTACCAAAACAGTCTATGATAGGATCTATCTCAATAACCTTATTGACCCGTGTTACCATAATAATATGTCGGCAGTTCAGCTCGCGTGATTGGAAGTCTGCTTGGCTGAACCTGACAGTCGCGCGTACCCGTAATATTTCATTCCGTATTTTAACTTTCCAATAATCATTTTTAACTGACTGCGATGAAACATAGTCTATTTTTTTTAGTTAGTTTATAATTCCTCCGTTTAATTCCTATTTACTAACCAACTACTGTTTTTCAACATACGGACATTAATTCCAAAAGTTTTGTGATTCTAACGGGGATTTCCACTCATTCTCGACTAAATATTTATCCGCAACTGTATTGTATCCATGAATAATTTGTAGTTTTACAATCCGATATCTCGTTATAATAACTTGAAACCGGATTTGGCTTACCTTATTGACCCGTGTTACCATAATAATATGTCGGCAGTTCAGCTCGCGTGATTGGAAGTCTGCTTGGCTGAACCTGACAGTCGCGCGTACCCGTAATATTTCATTCCGTATTTTAACTTTCCAATAATCATTTTTAACTGACTGCGATGAAACTTAGTCTATTTTTTTTAGTTAGTTTATAATTCCTCCGTTTAATTCCTATTTACTAACTAACTACTGTTTTTCAACATACGGACATTAATTCCAAAAGTTTTGTGATTCTAACGGGGATTTCCACTCATTCTCGACTAAATATTTATCCGCAACTGTATTGTATCCATGAATAATTTGTAGTTTTACAATCCGATATCTCGTTATAATAACTTGAAACCGGATTTGGCTTAGCAATAACTGAGAAACGCAATTAAGAGAACAATGCTCGGGTCCAACGTTGACCCAGTCCAATAATTCCAACTCCCAGTTGCATTGTTTAAAGACATTACTTTATACAAATTCATGCACTATATTTATTTAGTTTTTTATCTATAAATAGAAACAACTAATATTTTTATGAAAAAGTTAACAAGTTTATTCATCTCATATACATAGATCTATTTTCTTTCGTGCTAGGTACTTAGGTATATCAGTCAACAAATACTCTGGTTCAAATCGGCTGCCATACGGAAAAACAAATTAATTGCAGCGGAATTTTTACAGGAGGAGCAAAAAGTCGGAAACCGGTTCATTTAAAACACACCTCCCATAGTTTAAAGGTTTTATTAATTTTAATTTATTTAAGACCTTTTTGATGGTTGTGAGTATCTAGGGACGTCCGTTATGTGTGCAAAGTACGAAAAATATAAAATTTTGATTTTTTTTGAAAAAAATGTCAGTTGCTTTGTTTTTCCGTAGGGCAGACGAAATAGTCAATTATAATTGAAAATAATTTTAGAGTATCATATTCCACACTATTTGATAAAACAGAATTTAAAATTAAAGTACCTAATAGGTTTGATATAATATAATAAAAAAAGATACAAGTACGGTACATAAATTGTAAACAAAAGGGAAAGCAAAAGAAATACTCTTTCGAATCAGACAATATCACATCGTAATCATATTCTCCCGTCGTCAAAGGACAACCAATCTCGGAGGCTGGAGAGGAGTGTGTCTATCAGAAAAAAATTCCTCATAGAACTGTGATAAAAAATAATCGCAGATAAAGAGAAGGTTATCAAATACAGTCGGCAAAGAAGAATTTAGTCAGGGCTCTGGTCATCAGGAAAAATGACCAATTCCACTAGATATTATTAGACTAGATAATATTCTAAAAAAAAATATATATATATAGTTCAATTTAGAATGTTTTCCTTTTCCGAAGACGATTAATAAAATAAGAAATTTACAAAACAATATAAAAGGAAGTTTACAGTTGCTCGTAGACTATATAATATAACTAGCTGTTTCCTGCGGTTACACCCGCATTGATTCGGAGTTACCAAATGGAATTCCAGTGTAAAAAGTACCGTATGTCCTTCTGTTTGCAGTTGACTTGTCTTTGACTTTGTGTATTCCTGAAAATATGTATGCAAATTTTCACGATGACCAGTTGTAGTTAAGGCATGAAAGTGTAACAAACAAATTCACATTTATGATATTAGTTAAGATTAGTTTAAATATTTTTTTGCTGACTCTACCCAGAGTGGGGTGCCAGATAACCGGATAACACCCGGGCACAATGCCCGGGCGGCATTCAGATCACGGTCTCGATAGCCGGGCGAACGACCGCCATGAGTGCACAGACGTGACTGGCGGCAGATGAATATTTCCACCAACGTAGCTATTCGCCTGCTAGCTGGAAAAATGGATGGCGGTGTTGCAAGTATATTATGTGTGCTCAAATTGGTTTTGAGGCGAGTCCTTTTTCTGCTATCGTTACAAATTGATAACGATTACGAGTAGCGATTGGTTTTTCTTTTCTATAATAGGTAATTGTGGGGACAAGTGAAATATTTTTGGTTTTCTATATATGTATCTATCTACCAGTTAAAACTAAATTCACCGCAAATAAAAACTTTAAAAAATAAGAAGCTCTTCGCCGCGGTTTCACCTTGATTAGTTTTGGAGTTCCCGCGGGAATTCCGCACTTAAATCACCTATGTACCTTACCTTACAGTAGCTATAAGTAATTTTCAGTACTGCTGAAAACGTGTAAGCAAAATTTCAAGATGATCGCTTGAGAAGTTAAGTGCACGTATAACAAACAAAAAATAATGTAAAGAAAAGAAATAAAATATGCCTTCTCGATAAAAAAACGAATACCTATAATACCTATTTAGTTAAGTATTTTGATATTAAAAAGAAATTACTCAGAAAAGTATAATAGAAAATATTATAGCACTCGAGATTTACGTCCTCAAAGAAGGCGAATTATCTTTTTATTCTTGCCTAACCGTAAAAGCTTTATTGCAGCGAATTTATAACCGGTTTTTTATGAATTAGATTTAGTAGCTTTTAAAAAATAGATTTTAGGTCTATTGTCTAGATTTTCTAGCTAGCATGTTTTTATATTGTAAAATTTGTAAAGCAACAGTGCTTAAAAACGATATTAAAGAATACTTTTCCAGTGCAATGTTGTTAAAATTTATACCTGCTAAGGTGAATCCATTTTTATTTTCACTAGGTAGTATTTCGGTATTGGATTTCATTCCCAAAGGAATCCTGCTAATACCATACTCGATACCGGATATTTACCACTAGATACACTTTGGGAATGTAATCATTTTTCTTCAATATCCTTTATGTTTCTATTCTATTACTTTATTTGTTTCGAACAATTCAGTTGATATACACAGTGAATATTGCAAAACTGCCTAAAACCCCTAGTGGAAAACTGATGGCTTAATTTCTATGTCAAAGAAAATGCGGTGAAGAAAAAAAATCATAGAATGTATATTTTCTTTATTTTCCTAGTCGGTAAAGTAAGTAGGTACTTAATATCCCATTCAAGCGCCACTTGGTCCCAAAGTAAGCAGGGCTTATAAAATTTTCCAATCAAGCAGTGAATCTCTTCGACTTCTTGCAGTCGAAAAGATCCTAATAGTATTAAAAAGATTATTCAGTACTAGCTTTTGCCCGCTTGCGTTGAAATAGATTTTGTCAATCACCGCGGGGCTCAGCTAGTATTTATTAAATTTACACATTACCCACTAAAAAATTCAGGGTGGAAAAATTGTATACGTCTACTTTGTAGGGATATTTGAAAGAAATATTTGCGCGGAAGTCGAACATACCTACAACTACATACCTACAGTATTACTACCAGTGAATAAGAGTACTATTTGGAGACATAATGCGATTTAGTCTTTGCGCATTCAGAAGACAACAGATTTAAAATCTGTCTGTCATTATATTACACCGAACAAAATTTAAAAACGAAACAGGGCAAAAAGTATCAAGTTCACAGATGAGTGTTTTTTTTTCGCGCTTTTGAAGGACGTTAATAAAACAATAATTTTCTATGTTAATATCTTAACACTGGTGTTAGATGCAATAAAATGTGATTTTAATTACAATCATGGTAACAAAGTAGTCCTTGTAGCGGGAGCAGGATGGATGATATCGCTCGTCCGACACCAAAGGGGAAGCTTCCCGCCGGGCGAGGTGGTATGCCCGGGGAACCGCGGCTCCGACTCTATATCGTCGGAGGTCGTGTATTTGCAGCGCACATGTGAAAACTTTGTTAGCGCGATTCACGTAGTTAGTATTCGTCGCTTCATTGTAGTTCGTGACTTGTGGCGTAGAGGTCGCCACATCCTTATTAATCTTATTAAGATTTTAGTACGAGAACAGATAAAAATCAGTTTTGTCGGTTTATTTTAGCACACTAAGCTAAAAAATCGACTGTTCGTCACGTACACTAACATAAAATGTATTAATTGCTATTTGGTTAGCGATCAGCCACTGTTATGCGATAGAATGCAAAATGGAACTGAGCTCAGGTGTATCTTGTTACACTTCGGTGTAAACACCACCTATGCTAAATGCAACCGGACAAAGTTGAATCCATTTTAAAGTTAGTACCGGCGGGGCTTTTAGCGCAATAAATGCCTTCCTTCCTCGACTTCTTAAAAGTTTCCCTTTTAAAACAAAAAGTAGTTTTGTTTCTTATACTGCATAGAACAAACGGCTATCTTTTCACTTTGATACACTTACTTTACGAACTCGATATCTCAAGCTGAACTTACTGTTTGTATCGCAATGTAAAACGCTCTAGAAAGTTTTATTCACAGTTGACATTAAATTAAAGAATATGTCCGATGTTTTGTAATGATTAAAAATATTGCTTACCGAAATATAATATTCCACGTATCAGCTGTTCATAATATAGTTATGATATTATAACTACTTACTACATTCCAAATCTAGTTGTATGTAGACGTATATATACCCTTGCAGTGAGTTTAAATATAGATTATAGAAGATAATAAAAGAAAAACAAAATTATAACAAAAAATTTAAAACCGACTTCAAAAACACAAAAATGCATAAAAAGTTAAAAATAACAACATATACCTACCGATTTAATCCGAAAGACAAATGCAATTAATATTATTATTACTAAGTACCTACTACCTACTGATCGGTTTGAAGTCGGTGCCAAGCCGGATAGGTAATATAGGTAGATAGACTAACGGCCGCACTCAGAGTCGACTTTAATGATTACTTAGTTAAGTATAGATTTTTAAAACAAAACTGCCGCAATCAGTCAAATTTAATAAATTAATGTTAATTGGCATTTAACTAATTAAGTTACATCTATTCTCATTAAATGCCGATTAACATTAATTTACTGAACGTCTCTGATTGCAGCAGTTTTGTTTTAAAAATCTATACTTAACTAAGTAATCATTAAAGTCAACTCTGAGTGCGGCCGTAAGTCCGCCCGTGGACAGACACGAGCGGGCTTTTTAACTTTTTAGTATAAGTGCATTTTTGTGTGTATCGAAGTCGGTTTTCATTTTTTGTTAAAATTTTGTTTAGTTTTCGCTTTTAAGCGGGTTGGTTTTTTAATGCACTGATTTCTTTTTCATTCCCTCTTTACTATAAGTATAGGTATTTTTTTTCTGAATACTATATCAATAAACTGGTGGTTCAAAGATTTTTTCAGTGTCCAGGTATTAAGCTGTGGCCTGTAACATGCGAACAGGCGGACATTGTGACGTTATGAGGGTACCGATATTGCCATTTGGCTGCAAAACATTATAAAATCGCCCACATACAAACATACCTACGGGGAAAACAAAGAACTTTTCTTTGTTAAAATCGATTAAAGATGAAAATAAGGTTTCAGCTTAAGCGCCGAATACCCGGGCGACATTAAAAAGTCAGGGATAAATTACGTTAGATTAAGTAATCGTCAGTTGGAACTCCAGCCCTGGGGACTTGGGGAGTGTCATTTAAAATCAATTTACTCTGCACTCCGTTAACTTATCGACAGGAGATGGATCGTAGAATCGAATCGACGAATCCAATTCCCATTAGTTCGATAACGCAGATATTTATCAGCAATTATATGGAAGACGGTGTGACGTATTTAAAAATTTTTTCGCTCCTCTCTGATATTTAAAGGAGGAAGGAGGGAGTGAAATTGCTTTTCTGGCGTTCTTGGGGGTTTCTTTTACATGTGACATTTAAATATGAGGCAGTAAAACCTGAAATAGATGAACTTCGCTGCACCGTCAACTTCTGCTGTTAGCTACTTTAATTGGTAGTACGCTAGCAATAATAGAACCTGAAATCAATAAGACTTTAATATAAACTTCATATACCTACGTATATTTCTAATATTTTAAAAGAACATAGTAACTCTTTACACAATATTGTATTTCGGTGTTTCTTCAGGACCTCTTATTGTCAGAATAAAAGTTTCATAATATGATACTCAAGGATTTTATTTGTTCCAAGAGGTTTTTATGGGTCAAAGAACTTTTAGAATCGGTACAATAGTTCCAGAGATTTTCCCCCTCAAACAAACCAACTTATCCAATTCGATCCGATTTCATAACGGCAAACAAATATTAGAGAATGTAATTGTCCCAAGCTGTAAGATTACACCATTAATTTATTTCCATTGTGTGAATAATGATCCAACAAACCTGTGTCACTAATTAAAATAATAATTACAATGTTATTTGTGACTGTAGGAGTAATTGTCTTACATAATTATTTTCAAGTAAATGTTAATTAGTTTCATAATTAGGAAATTCTGTATAATTAGGGTATACCTACCTACCTACTGGTTTATTTATTTAATATTTTATCGATTCTTTGATAACCAAAAAATTCTTGTCATTCTGAACAGAAGAAAACTTTGATCTCAATATTTAAATACTCCTAATTAGTAACGAGATCTGTTATCAAAACCGCACGAACTTATTTATACTCATAATAATTCTGTCTGTCTGTTGCCTTTTTGCGCCTTAACTACTCAACCGATCATCATAGTTTGCATACAAGTTTGTCACGGGTAGGTGCCTACTTATACAGAAAACGACATAGGCACCCTATGAGCGCTTAATTCCCGCTGTAACCCCACAATTAACGTAGGTGAAACCACGTAAAACAGTGTTATGATAAGTATTCGTGTCCAATCTTTATAAATAAAATTTAATGTTTGTATGTTTGTGCTGTATGCATTTGAAGTATGTGTAGATACAAGCACTAAGGCGGTATTGACTTGTATGTACCTACGTTTCCTTAGGGCTTGCACACACACTTCACATTTCTAAACCATTGTTCCGATCGTGATGAAACTCTGGCAGGTTGTTTTGCCTGCATCCGCAAAGGTTCCTGATATAAAGAGATCCTGCGGGAATTCCGAAACGCACGCTGGTGAGTCTCCGAAACGGTTGGATCAGTTTTGACGGTACTTTCACTGCTTATAATTTGCTGATGTTATAAAGGGTACATTAAGCTACTTTGGAGTTCCTGCGGGAATCCCGAAACGGGCGGGTGAAACCGCAGGACACAATTAGTTTTACGATAGAATATAACGAAGTGAACGTTTCAAAATTAAACTTCTTCTTCTTCTTCTTTTTTCAATATGGCAACAGACGCCTTGGAAAGGAGTGCGCACTATTCATGCCAATGTCAGTCAGAGAAAACAGAGGACAATAAAACGATAAAATATAACGAAGTGAACGTTTTAAAATTAATCTTCTTCTTCTTCTTTTTTCAATATGGCAACAGACGCCTTGGAAAGGAGTGCGCACTATTCATGCCAATATCATTCAGAGAAAACAGCTGACAATAAAACGATAAAATATAACGAAGTGAACGTTTCAAAATTAATCTTCTTCTTCTTCTTCTTCCTTTTTCAATATGGCAACAGACGCCTTGGAAAGGTAGGCGCACTATTCATGCCAATGTCAGTCAGAGAAAACAGAGGACAATAAAACGATAAAATATAACGAAGTGAACGTTTTAAAATTAATCTTCTTCTTCTTCTTCTTTTTTCAATATGGCAACAGACGCCTTGGAAAGGAGTGCGCACTATTCATGCCAATGTCAGTCAGAGAAAACAGAGGACAATAAAACGATAAAATATAACGAAGTGAACGTTTTAAAATTAATCTTCTTCTTCTTCTTTTTTCAATATGGCAACAGACGCCTTGGAAAGGAGTGCGCACTATTCATGCCAATATCATTCAGAGAAAACAGAGGACAATTAAATGATTAAATATAACGAAGTGAACGTTTCAAAATTAATCTTCTTCTTTTTTCAATATGGCAACAGACGCCTTGGAAAGGTAGGCGCACTATTTATGCCAATGTCAGTCAGAGAAAACAGAGGACAATAAAATGAAAATTAATCATCTGTGCGTTAAAATTGGTTAGTGTTTGACGTTAACGCATTGCAGTGTTTGGAATGCATTCAATCAAACATGTAGATACTGAATCAACACTGTGCTGGTGTTTGTTGACCAAGCGATCAGTGGGACTGTGCATTATTGTTTCAGCTTACCTATAATTATAAATGCCGCACCATGGGGTGAATAATCCGTTGATAGAAAATTGAATTGCACCAGCATGTGGGCATGTGTGGTACGTTTTGAACTACGTAATTATATGTCTGAAATGAAAAATGACTAGTTAAAATGTCATTATACTCGTAGTAAGATAAATGATTTGACCGCAACCTATATGGGGGAGTAGGGAAGTATTCTAAGATTCGAAGTAAATAACTTTTTCAATAAGTATTTAAAAATAAATGACATACTTATTATCTATCTCATTTAGACACTTTAAATAAAGGTAGTTAATAAGTTCTTGAATTAAAAAAAATTTGGAACGAAACTTCTTAACGCGGCTTGCGGAAGTTGAGAAATTGTCATGCGTTACGCCAGGAAAAAGTGTTCATACAAATAGAGACGTTCGGTTCCCTCCTACGTAGTTCGGATATTATCAAGTGATGGCCGTACCTACGTCTCAATTGTTATGAACGCTTTTTTCTGGCGTGACACATGACAATATCTGCAAGTTTAACACCTACCTTGGTTAAAAAAAATATTATTAATATTTAATTTATTAAGTTAACACAGAGTAGTTGTTAATTCCGGCACATTATAAACATAGATTACAACAATAAAAATAATAATTGAAAGTAGGTAATTAAAAAAAAAATGAATGTAATATTATATTTCAAAACTGGGGGAGCGGTAAAAGACACTTGTAACACATTTTCTTAATGATGATTCATTATTTTTAATTACACATGTAGAAATAAATTATACAATAAAGATATAATTAATTATTTTCTTGAAAATTTTTGACTAATTAAACATTAAAATATGTAAAAAATTCTAAACGAGTCCCTTAACAAAAACAATTTTTTTGTTTTTTATAAATTAATTATTAAATTAACACGCCGACAAGCTTATTAAGTTTATGAAGGAAAGAAGAAAACTTAATTTAAATAACTACCTGCCGTCACAAAAAGATTGGGCGATTTTCTCTTTTTTCGTGGGAAAAAAAAACTTGGTTTTTATGCAAATGACATTCTTTTGACAGCGTCAACGGTAGGTAGGTAGGTACTACTCATATTATCATACAAATTATTTCATACAGTTCTATTCGATATTTAGATATTTTTTTTTTTGCACAACTTCGTCGTTTTAAATACTGTAGTCGACTAGAAAAATAATTTTACTACGTCGCAAACAGACAGTATTTGTGGTATTTAACCATTTTGACCGCTCCTTCAAAATGACCCAGTATTAATTATATTATAATAAAAAAAAAATTATAAATATAATTTAGAATAATATTATTTTCAAAGCTCTATCCATATTTTATCGTGGATATTGCTTCCTTGTATTTTTTCCTTGGAAAGGTATTTGAAATATACTGCATTTTGCATTGCAGTACGTACCTACGTTAGTTACGCCATCCCCTATATAATGCTAACGCCACTTAACTAAAACTTTAAAAACCCGAACATTTGGGTGAAATTGTTTTTTTCCCTGACACCCCTAAAACAATATTTTCCTCGTTGAAATGAAAACACATTGTTAAATTTTTCAATTGCTTTATTCATTTATACAGCTTTTTCCGATGCACCTACACGTGTAAACTACAGAGTAACAAATAAAAAAGCTGGTTTTAAAAATATTTCATTTTATAAAACAAGTAAATTTTGTTTCGTATTAACTATCGCAACTCCAAATATGTAAGTAAAACTTCAAAGTTCTAGGTTGAGAGGAAAGGGTTTAAATTTATCGCCAATTATTCTGGTCTGTGATAATACTAATGTTGCTTGTCGGATGAAAAAAAAAATTAATTTAACTATGAATTAAATGTCAAACTTAAGATAATTAGCACTGGATTGATGAACTCTACCAATGCATACTCGGAATTTTGGATTTCAACTAAGGAATTCAATTGTCATAGCTACGACGTTATTGTAGAACTTCGTAGACAGTTGCCGTAGCACGTACTACGTTTCTCTACGGATAATCGTAGCACCCTGCGTGTTTTGGGACCGTAGACTAGGATCCTTAGTAGGTATAAAAGCAAAATTAACTTAATTTGGTGTTTCAAGATTAAGACTTTTTAAGTTATTTCTAATTACATCTGTAGATAGAAAGGGTACACAAACTATCCCTTTATTAAATTATCTATGGTACAATTAACCAGGATTTATGTATCTACTGGCTGTGCCCCGCGGTAATTTCGGAGTTCCCGCAAGAGTTCCAAGATAAAAAGTACCCTATGTCATTCTCTACAGAGGACGTTCAGCCGTTTTTGCGTGATTGAGTCCAAACATCCAAACATCTAAACATCCAAACATCCACACTTTCATATTTATAATATTAGTAGGATAGAATGATGACGAAATTTGGCAAAATAGATGGTTAAAAAACCGTTAAGATTTTGGTTAATAATAATTACTATTTCATAAAAACTATATTATAAATATTTATATTTATCACTTAAATTGCTAAACTGTAAATCCCTTTTGCCCATCCAATACTCCACTTGTAAAGTGTTACGGTCGATTAGTTCGTAGCTATCGGATAAAGGTGAGGTCATAGCGACATGTAATGTAAATATCCTACTAATATTATAAATGCGAAAGTTTGTATGTATGGATGGATGGATGGATGGATGGATGATCTTGGAGAAATCGAGAGAGCTCTTCAAAAATTATAGGCACACCTATAATAGCGATTTGGGTATTTTTGATATTAAACCGTTCATTTGCTTTCGGAAAGCGAAATTTGAAGAAGTGGAACTGATGATGAAGACCACAGATGGTCATCGGAATTACTCAACATTAATAAAATAGAATGTTTTTTATATTTGTTATATGTATGTTAGTTTGTAAGGCATTTATCTATGGGCCCATGTTGCCTGATAACAAAACAATAAATAAATAAAATAAATAATACTTATTTCATACTAGCTGTGCACTGCGGTTACACCCGCGATAATTTCGAAGTTCCCGCGGAAATTCCGGGATAAAAAGTACCCTATGTCCTTCTCTGTAGGAAAACGTGCATGCCAAATTTTATCCAAATCCGTTCAGCCGTTTTTGCGTGATTGGGTAATAAACATCCAAACATTCACACTTTCACATTTATAATATTAGTAGGAAGTATTTTTTTTAATATCTCGAGTTCCAGATGGAATTTCGAAAAAATCGAAACATGAGTATCTACGTTAGACCCTTAGCAATACAACAAAAAAATCGCATTGAATTTGGTGCAGCAGACAGAAATACAGACAGGCAGACAAAATTTCTAAAAACGGTATTTTTGACTTCTATATCACTCATAGACTACTAGTCGCCTAAATTTTTTTTCTTATTTATCTCCCATGTACAGAGATCGACCTGTCACAATTTTATTATATGTATAGATGCAATAATATAGCCTCACCCTAAGGTACGTAGCCATTTCGAGACTGTAATATTAGGAGCTTAAAAACTAATCAGAGAGATTTAAATATTGATACCTCGATAGTGATCCCATTTCAAAAGGGGCTCGCACCCTTTTAATCGTTTGATACAGAGGGTTTTCAGAGTGTCGGTGGAAATATTTAAGTTTCGGTATACCTATTGAATTCTCTCAACGGGTAAAATTACAAACGGTTATTTTAATAGTTTAATTTCACAGTATGTACATAGGTACTTCAAAAAACGGACACGAGTAAAGCAAGTTCTGCGTACTTAGCAGTGCTATATTTACTCTATATTTTAGTGGTACAAAAAGAAAACGCTATGATTTAAAATAGAGGTTCAAAATCGTTTTAAGTCGATTATTATTCTATTCTATTCTATTCTATATGAAATGTTGCTAGAAATCACGTATTTTCACGTTCGACTATAAAATATTATGAAGAATTTTATTTATTTCAATCTTTAAAACATCATTTAATTGTTTTTAAATAAAAAAAAAACACAAATACAGCAATGCAATAACATCATATAAAATTCACACCCTATAACATTGGACTGACGCAGAAACGGATTAGTGTGGCATTCCAATGGGAGTTGACACAGCGCATGCAATGCATTACGAATGATTAATATTTAATTTGTACCAGGACCGGATTCCGCATTGCGGGTTTCGAACTAGACATATGTGAGTCTGACACTAGACGTACCTATTTGTAGACTCTATAAAATGACCGTTTCAATACTGCCCGTAAATTATTATCTACTAGCTGTGCACCGCAGTTTCACTCGCGGTAATTTCGGTGTTACCGCGGGAATTCCGGGATAAAAGTACCCTACGTCATTCTCTGTACCGCTGACAACGTGCATGCCAATTTTTTGCGTGATTGAGTAAAAAACATCCAAACATCCAAACTTTCACATTTATAATATTCGTAAGATTAGTAGGATTGGTCTTGGTCTCTAATCAATCATGAAAAAACTTGTAATTCTTTTGAATGGATTTCTAATCATTTCATCAGAATTGAGAAGAGATAACTAATGGGACAAAAATTTTTGTATTAAAATCCAAATTCATTTATTTTGGAGAATAAGAAAATAATGTATTCTTCCTATAAAACATTGCATTCTCTTTTACCTATAATTCGAAAGTAAAAGCAGACTGCGGAAATTACTCTCTTAATATTCATCCCAGAAGTCTTCTAAATAATTGGCAATCATCGCGGGTCAGAATATTAAAATATGTTAGCAGCACAGCGTATCGAGGGCATCGTTGGTCCGGAAGTGAGCCCTTGGAATGCGCAAATAATAACCAGCATCCTGCCTTGTTAATGACTATTCAAGAGGAAACGCTAGTTTATCATAACAGAAAACTTAAAAAAACATTATAACAACCAATAATAAAATATTTACTACAGTGGTCATCCATCGGAATTCATAATTATTTCAATACAAAATTTTTAACTAAAATGTCCAAGAATCTTAAAACTGGAGTGGCAGTGGTCGAGAAACATTGGTTGAAATTTTTTTAAGCAGCGAACATGGAAGGATTGAAGATGGATCGAAGACCGAAGGATTTGAAGATGGATAGAAGGCTCGAAGCTCTGGTGAAGATAACGATTTGTAAGACTATATTCGCTGTGGCGTACTTATTCTATAATCTTCTTTTGAATGATATTAAAATATGAATGAAAAGAAGGTAAAATAAATATAGGTCAGACCTGCAGTAAAAATATTCTTGTGATGTGCTCAAGAATAAAAAAAAATATTCCAACATTCATGATGAAATAAAAAATAAAGTTAAGTTTATTAAACGGAAATAATATAGGTAGGTACAAACATTTCACATCCACAGTGAAAATGGCAAAAAAATAACGCAAATCTTAAAACAAATGTACAATAATAACAATATAATAATTTTACGAACTTACTAACATTTTATTAGCATTATAATGTCGGACGATGAAAATCCTTACTTAATCTAAATGCGAATGTGAGTATGTTGGTTTGTTACGCTTTCACGTCTTAATTACTCAAATTTTGCATTTTCATAGTCAGCGGTACAGAAAAGGATACTTATAGGACGCTTTTATCTAGGGATTCCCGCGGTAACTCTGAAATTAATGCGGGTAAAATCGTGGAACAGCTAGGTAGTTCCGTTAAAATCTAAATCAATTTCCCCCACAATGGGCAGAATTTACAAGATAATTTCAACTCCATTTAAACTTTATGCTCAAAACAAATTTCCCAAAATGTCAATCATCATTGTCATAATGTCATTCAGTTAATGATCTTTTACGATGTCTAAATAAATATATTAATATTCCTTTTCCTTTTTCCTTTGGCGTAAAATTTACATTTTATATATAACTAGTAGTCCCGCGCGGTTTCATCCACGATAATTTCGGAGTTCCCGCGGAATGGTTTCATACAAACTTTGCAATCCCTTTTTAGCCTTAGAGATTGAATTTTCAAAAATCCTTTTTAATCGGATGCCTACGTCATTCAAAGAACACACCCTCCAAGTTTCAGGTCTCTACGATCAGCGGTTTAGGCTGTCCGTTGATTCGTCAGTCAGTCATTCAGGAGTCAAGACAAAGTACTTTATATTATGTGGTATAGATAATTATTAGTGTTTATTTTAGTTGTTGGTTTTTAAAAAAAAAATTACAAAATAAGCTACCTACTAACAAAATTTCATGATCAATCCTACTTTTAAGTAAAACCATAGTCTGTTGTAGGTACCTTAGTTATAAGACGTACCAAGTACCAACAAGATCTATAATATACATTATTATACATGTATTTACAAGCTTTAATTTAACTGGTTTTATATTTGTTTATATCCGGGACACAAAAAAGGAGATTTTAATGCTTCTTTTTTTAAATGTATCTCAAGTATTCGTTTTGTTAGTTGGCACCTGATTTTGTGCAAAATAAATGTTTTTTTTATATTTTTTTAGAAATGTTATTACTATGCCACATCGCAATTTTCAGCGAAACGAGATGATAATAACGTAACGTTCGTTGTCCGACGCATTAATATCCGTTCGTTGGAGACACCGAGGCTCAGCGGGGCGGGCAGGGTTGTCGCGGAAAATAATAATGTCATCAGAAACAAAGGCCGTGACAGCGATTTGTCACTGGCGGAATGTTTTTGCCGTGACCCTCTCTTTCCCATATTTAGGGTTGCGAAATTCTAAAAATATTTTTTTAAAAGAAATATATTTTAACCAAGTTCTCTATATTGCGTGAAATAGAACTAAAAGCATAAGTAAGCATAAGTACGTAAACTTTCGTTTTGTTACAACTTGACTGGATGTAGAATTCGCATTGCGGGGTACAATATAAGGTGATTTAAGTGTATTGATTATTCCTAAATAAAAAGGTTCTGATATACGTAAGCAATGAACAAAATTAAATTCACACAGTAAGTAATGTAACTCACACCAAATAAAAACTAAAGACGGAACGTCTCGAACAACGAAGTGAAGCCGGTTGCGAATGCATTGGTGATTAGGAAAGTGTATGGATTTGCTAAGTTTACTTACTGGTGATAAGTGAGTCTATGCTGTTTTTTTATTTTTTGACCGTTGACGACACAGTATGGCATTTTTTCTAACTTAATTATCTCCTCCTCCTCCATTAGCGGGAGAAGCTCAAACTAAAAGGGATCTTTTTCTTGTAAGTGTGTGCGTGTTTCTGTGTACGTGCACAGCGCGGCGTGGTGTCTTTTTCCTGGCTTCACTTGTTTGTTCTACGTGTTCCATCTTTAGTTTTCATTTGGTCTGAGGTAATGTAAGCGCAAAATGTTTTTTTTTGCACTAAACGTTATAAAAGATCATACCACTGTTCACAGATCGGGTCTATTTACACATTTCACTTTTCGACATCCCTAAATATATATCTGACGGTCAAATCAAAAATGTCTCCATGAGTTTTTGCAATCGGCCTGATTTATTGGTAACTACTGCTACTATAGCTTTACTCAAGCGTCGCCTGTGGCATAACATTGTCCCTTCTCCCGTTTCTCGGAACTCCACAGATCTTTTTTATGATTACAATCCACTGTATGTGTGGCTAGAATCCCGAAACTTACGTGCAACGTACTCAAACGTTCAAAAGGGTTTAAAGTCAAGGTTTTTATGTTATACTAATTGGGCCCCACGGTTTCACCTGCATGAAACGTTTTTATATCAACTTTTTCCCCGACATCCGATTTAAATGAGACAAAGCCTATGTACGTTGCTCCAGGCTAAGGTCAATCTACCAGTGGAAACCGCATGACAATCCGTTCAGTAGATTTGGAGATTGTCGCGAACACACGAGACAGATGACAGACAGAAAAGAAATTTTACAAACTTTTTTTTTTCTTTTATCGCTCCCCTTAATTTTTGGTAAAACTATTCAATGTACAGGATCGTCGATTCTACTCTTTTATTATAAAGTAGATTAGATTACTCGCTAATCCCCGCGGTTTCACCTGCGGTAGTTTCGGAGTTCTCGTGTGAATTATTTACCATTAAAATATTGTTTATAACGAAAGGAATTAATAGTAAACGACGAAATAGTACGTTTCACAACAAAGTCTCGGTTCAATGATAATAAATAACAATTTATAACTATGACTATTATTTTTTGTTGAAACTTGTACCATATAATATATGTGTATGTGAGTACTTAGGTTTTACAATTGTATCTGCTCCGTGGTTTGTATGTAACTAATTGGCGACGAAATTTTAGAGTTATTGACTACATTTATTACGTGGCATCTAAATGTATTCAGTCTTGTTAATTCCCTTTGATAGCGAAAAATAAATATTATCTAGTAGTATACTTTGTATCTTTCCATGAAGAATATTATTCTTATTCATCTGAGAAAAGATACGTTAAAAACATGTTGTTATTATTAAAAAGCATCTCGGATCTCCCAATAAGTCAAGGGCCGCTTTTTTCAAATCCCCAATGATAAATTCGGGAGGCATCGTTTTGTGTTCCCAGCAACATATCGGCGTGGTCATATTCTAAACTTATCTAACCTGCTTATACACCAAAAAAAAAAATCATTTTTTTTTTTCCCAAGTTTCTTAAGTCATCATTAAAAACTTTATAAATGATGTTCTGTCGAATGGATCCAATTATTGTACCAGTTTTGTGGTTTTGATTTGCAACATTATTCAGTGACTGTTGTCGGGTGAAAGCCGTGCCGAGTACACACGAGTCACGTTCGCCTTCAATATTCTAATCACCTTTCAGCATCGAGTTCGAACCCTGAGCAGGAAGCTGATTATCTAGATAACCTTGTTTTGACTTATAGAGCATGTCATTGGCGTTTCGCCATAATTGCAGAAGTAGAAGATATTTTTATAACTGAGAAACATTGTCTTTGGTAGAAATATAATAATATACGCCATATTTAAAGAAGGAAAAGAAGATATTAAAATAATCGACAGTAATGGAAAAATCTAAATTAATATTGAATTTTGTTTTGTATTTTTTTTTTTCATCGTACCTACTATTTTTCTTAGATTTTCACACATAGGTAGGTATATAGTTTTTTATGTAGAAAGAATTTATTAACCAGTTGCGGTATGAAATTACAGTTTATGGAGACTACAAAAATTTTCTTCGAGACTTTCAAATAGACCAAATTAAGACGATATTTAATTTTATAGCTTGACTGAACGCTTGGCTTCAAAACACACAAAAATGCACTAGGTACAATAAAAATCGAAAAATAACAAATACCAATTTAATCTGAAAACCCAAATTTATGTAGATAGGTAATAGGTATTATTATTAGCATGTTCTACGGGCTACCTATTGATCGGTTCGAAGTCGGTGCCAAGCCCCGCGCCAATTATTTACAAATTTAGTGAAGAACTGATGAATATCAAAGTCAGTGTTTAGTGATTATGTACCTATATCTACTACCTATTATTATAAGAACCGATTCGGAATAGGCACCCTTTGTATCGCGCAAGTATGTATTGGCTACTGTCAATAATTTAAGTGCGGACAGTCCTTTTCCTGTCAGGTTTAACCTATGTCAACTGTCGATTTATTTTGCGGCCCGAAACGGCGAGTTGGGTCTGCATGCGTCTTTTGTGTTCGCTTTTACCACTTGTGGAACGAGTGGTTGCGAGTGGAAAGCTAATCGGACTGAAAGGATTACGAGACACACTTTCACTCTGAACTCTCTTTTTTAGTCTTACGTCGCAATTTCATCGCAACTTTACATAGGTACGGTCGAAATTCTCTAGAAATAATATTGAGATACTGTTGTAGAGCGCGGCACAGAGGGCTTATACCGGCACGACGTTATACGATTTATCGGAACATCCTACTAATATTATAAAAGTGAAAGTGTGAATGTTTAGATGTTTGGATGTTTGTTACACAATCACGCAAAAACGGCTCAACGGATTTGGATGAAATTTGGCATGCACGTTGTCAGGGGTACAGAGAAGGACATAGGGTACTTTTTATCCCGGAATTCCCGCGGGCACTCGAAAATTACCGCGGGTGAAACCGCGAGGCACAGCTAGTTGATATTAATTTTAAAATGCTGCTCTGGTACACGATCTTTACTTAATCGGATCCGATAATAGAGATTTGGCGTCTTTATATTAGAACTAGCTATGCACCGCGGTCTCAACCGCGTGAGTTTCGGAATTCCCCCAGGAACTCCAAAGTAAAATTTTGTTGAAAATATGAAAATAAAAAATTCTGGAGAGGACTACCCTTATCACCTACAAAAAATAGCCTGCAACCTATTCTCAGACTTACCGAATATACACAAAAAATTTCGTAAAATTTGTCAAGGCGTTTCGGAGGAGTGCGAAAACAAACACTGCGACACGAGATTTTTATATTAGACTAGCTCTCCCGCGCGGTTTCACCCGCGATAATTTCGAAGTTCTCGCGGAATAGTTCCATACAAACTTTGTCACCCCTTTTCATCCCCTTAGGGATTGAATTTTCAAAAATCCTTTCTTATCGGATGCCTACGTCATACAAAGAATACACCCTCCAAGTTTCAGGTCTCTACGATCAGCGGTTTAGGCTGTGCGTTGATCCATCAGTCATTCAGGACAAAGGATTTTATATATATAGATAGATATTGTAAATTGTACTTAGAAGAAAAAACATAGATACCATTGTATAGTTCTAGTTTTTTCTTATAGCTTCAGCATAGACAAAGAAATAGACTAAGAAATCTGTACATCTATACATGTATATACCTACGTAATATACACATACATATAAATAGAATTGAACTAGCTGTTTGTAATTCCAAATTAACAGCTTTTCACTAAATGCATATGAAAGTATATACGGTACTTAGCCACATAAATAAAAATTATAAATTAAATCTTTATCTCTGTCTATCTGTCTCTTTGTTCCGGCTAATCTTTGAAACGGGTGGACCTATTTTGACGTGACTTTCACTGGCTAGATAGCTGATGTTATAAGGAGTAACATAGACTACTTTTATTTCAGAAAAAAAATAGTTGCTGCGCGAATTCAGAAACTCACGCGGGTGAAACCGCGGGGCACAGCTAAGCACACTAATAAAATGCAAAGTGGATGCTGGAAACCGCATGGGAAACAGCTATTTTAATTGAATATAAACGAATATTTCGATGTATTTTAACGAATCGAGCAAATTGGTCGTCGTTCGAGCGAAACCTTTATGTACCTACCTGTCTGCTTTCAAAGTAAATTGATGGAAAAAAAATCCTCAGCAAAATATCTTTTCCCACAGATCGTGCCTAAGTTTTCCTTTGAGTCACCGGTTTTTTGGGGCAATGAATTTTTGTGAGATATAGAGAAAATATATTAAGTAAATATACTAAGTATTTAATATCTGAAGTAAACTATGATTAAAGTCGAGTATGTACGTTGAAATTGTTTAAAGAAAATAATGAATTAAACTTTACGGCTATCAGAATATAAAAAAATAATTGGAAGTTTGTAAGTCCATCACTCATTAACTACAAAGCCGAAAGAAACAAGGTTTAAAGTACACTGTGACCTGCCTTACAGTCTAATTTACATACGGCTTTATTCACTATCGACTTACGAATAGAAGAGAGGCAATGATATGAAAATAACACCGGTGCTAGTGCAAGCGAACCCGTGGACAAGGGCTAGTTTTATTATTTTCCCTTTAGTCCTTAGAGTTTTGATACTTAATTATTATTTATGCATTCATTTACCAAAACCCGCAACACTTAAAAATAACTGAATCGACCTTTTTAATATTTACCTATCAGCTATCGCCTGTGATTTCCATCATTGCATGAATTTTGGCAATTCCTCGTGAACTTTTTGATATACTGGTACTTCATGAGTTGAAAAGTATCCTAAATGAAACAAAATATCCCACCCGCCATCCACATACACTTTGGATTAGGGATGTTAACCAATGCCAACACACTCATCACTCTCATTGCTATAATCCTACTAATATCTAATATATATAAATCACGTGTCACGTTGTTTGTCCGCGATGGACTCCGAAACTACTGAACGGATTTTGATAAAATTTTGCAACCGTTTATAATATGGTCCAACTTAAAAGATAGGATAGTTTTTATCCCAGAATTCCCTCGGGAACTGAAGGACATAGAGTACTTTTTTCCCGCAACCTCCGCGGGAACTCCGAAATTACCGCGGATGAAATCGCGGGGGACAGCTAGTCTAATATATATAAATCACGTGTCACGTTGTTTGTCCGCGATGGACTCCGAAACTACTGAACGGATTTTGATAAAATTTTGCAACCGTTTATAATATGGTCCAACTTAAAAGATAGGATAGTTTTTATCCCAGAATTCCCTCGGGAACTGAAGGACATAGAGTACTTTTTTCCCGCAACCTCCGCGGGAACTCCGAAATTACCGCGGATGAAATCGCGGGGGACAGCTAGTCTAATATATATAAATCACGTGTCACGTTGTTTGTCCGCGATGGACTCCGAAACTACTGAACGGATTTTGATAAAATTTTGCAACCATTTATAATATGGTCCAACTTAAAAGATAGGATAGTTTTTATCCCGGAATTCCCTCGGGAACTGAAGGACATAGAGTACTTTTTTCCCTCAACCTCCGCGGGAACTCCGAAATTACCGCGGATGAAATCGCGGGGGACAGCTAGTGTATTATAAATGTGAAAGTGTGGATGTTCGGCTGTTTGTTACTCAATCTTTTACTTACCATCAGGTGTACCACTTGCCCGTTTGCCCCCTATGACATAAAAAAAAAAAAAATCACGCAAAAACGACTGAACGGATTTGGATGAAATTTAGCATGCACGTTGTCAAGGGTACAGAGAAGGACATCGGGTACCTTTTATCCCGGAATTCCCGCGGGAACTCCGAAATTACCGCGGGTGAAACCGCGGGGCACAGCTAGCAATATATTTAAGAAAAAAAATTACAATCGTATATCCGAAATTGAAATCACTTATCCAAAACAATCGGATAAGCCGACATAATTTTATTTCCGTAATCATATATCCCTATTCATGTTTAGATCCGAAATTTCATTTCAAAAATGTCAGTAGGTACTTTGTATCTACTTTCTCATATTTGGTAACAACAAAACAAAACATACCGCAAGCAGAATGTTATTTATTTTATCGTAGTAAAAAATGAATAAACAAGCTAGAAACTGTTTGGATTCCCCGACACGTTTTCTATTTCATGTTGTTAGTAAAAATTTTAAGTCTGACGCATATAAGCTCGGCACGTGAGTTTACGGGTACGTACTTTGTATGTATTTTGTACAGTAATGTTACAGTGAATAAATATATATATATGTATATGACATGTCGCAGGCAAATCGTGTAATTCGTCTTTTTATATACGACGTCAATAATACAGTAAAGTCAATAAAAAGCAAAGGTTTCCGTCTGTTTAAGAGTCATACAGAAGTTGAAACTATAGCGTCACCGGCTATAAAAATCATATTATTTTTTATCATAGAAGAGCGCAAACATGGTTAACTGTGAAAGAATGCCGCAAGACATTAAGTTCGCCATGTGCAAAAAGAATAAATAAATGAATAAATAAAACAATTTTTTGTAGCTGGTTATGAAATTTTAGTTACGCTTTTGACTAAAGGAGTAAATTTTTAAAACCTTGAACCGTGAAAATTATTGATAGCTGTGCCTCGCGGTTCCATCCGCGGTAATTTCGAAGTTCCCGCGGGAATTCCGGGATTCGGGATAAAAAGTACCCTATATCGTTCTCTGTACCCCTGACAATGTGTATGCAAAATTTCAGGACGATCGGTTGAGCCCTTGGGGCGTGATAGACAGACATACCTACAGACATACAGACAGACAGAGTTACTTACGCATTTATAATATTAGTAGGGATAAGTAAACCATCTGTTTTTAATGAAATTTAAACATATTGTGCGGTATAAAAACTTTGAACTTTGAACTTATACGGCCTATTTCAAATATTATTTTAACATAAGTTTTCCAGATGTACCTACTTTACTGAATGAAAATGTCAATATTTTAAAGAGTTCCAGCGACGCGACGCGACGCTCGCAATATTCGCAGTATTTCGTCAAGTGAAAAGCTCAAAACGTATAGAATTTCATCAGCAAATGCAACTTATTTTATATGTAGTATATACCACGTTTGCTTGGTTTCCACGACACAAGTGTGGGATCAAGTAGATCTGTGTGTTGTGAAGTGGATTATTATTATTATTTAAAACAAAAAATATATATATATTATTGAGCTTTTAACGGACAGTATCTGCAATATATTTAGGATACAGATAGGTTTAATTTTATTATCTTATTTTAGAAAATTTTACAACAGTAGTAGGTAAATAAATATACGCATCTTTTTAAGCGATAGTACAATATGTCCCATTAGTTCATGTCGTAAGCAATATGTCCATAAGTACCTATGAGTGTATGAATAGTTGAGTATCGAATGAGCTTTTCGTTACTCCGTAATAAATGCGAGCTAGATATTGCTTCATCAAAAACCAACCAAAGATTAATAAATCATGTTTAACTATAATGTACACAATGTACTTGCCTTAAAAATAGCCCTTAAAAGGACCCCACCACCATTTTAATAAACCATTGTGAAAAACCAAGTTTAATGGACAAAATTTCATGTTAAACTTTCACTTTAGAAATGAAAACAGGGACTTTTAACACTATTTTCTTAATGATTCGTCATAATCTAAGGCGTGATGGTTACCTACTCTTTATGTACTTTAATATTACGACTGTGTTGGTTTTTGTCAGGTACACACAACAAAATAGATAGCTATGCAGGGCACACTAATACAGATCTATGTGTGCGAAATATTTTGTGTAAATATTTTGTATCAGAGTAACCACACACATCGACACAGTAAAGCAAGTATCACACAGAGCCGCGCTATGGCAACTTCGTAGACAATATTATTTATAATATCATATATAATTGCACAGGCAGGTGTTAAATTAACGGCGAATAAGACATGTTTAACCTCTGGGCCCTTATCTGGGCCATAGTGATATGGCCAACAACATTCCTTGCCCATAATTCGCGTCCCAAAAACGCATTTCCAAACGTTCTAGATGCCAAGATATTAGAAAATGTTATTCTTTATGCCATAAGAAACGTGGTTAATGTATTTTTTGCAGTAAAACTTCTTTGATTGCGAGGGAAAGACAGTTTTTGCGGCGTTTTATCTTAGCGCGGCGTGTTATGGTCATAGTGAATAAGGGCCCTGATCAGGTCGAAAATAAATAATTGTATTGATATTTAAAAATTTGTGGGAAACGAGGCTATGGTATCGCTAAATTGCTGAATCGGAACTTGTGTGTGCAACCTGCTTTAGGCGTTAATAGATAAACTGATAGTTGGATTTATTAGTCATACCCTCTAATAAAATATGTTGTGCCCTATCAACGTTTAAGATTTCCATTACCCTCAAAAAGTAACTATACGTATTTCGCCTATAAAACTTCCATATTGCTTACGGCCATATTGCAGACTACAAGACAATTGTTTAACGTCGTCATGAGTCATTTAACACCATTTCAGCGAGCAGAGATAATTGTGCTTTACGAGCAAAATATTTCTATAAGTGAAATCGCACGTCGATTAATGATATCTGTAAGTATAACTTAAACTTAATTGTTTGACATATTAGACTTTTCAAAGGTAGCTTACTGGTTTACAAATACCTACTATAAATGAGTGTTTGTTTGAAGGCAGTTTGTTTATTTATTTTATTATTTACAGAGGAGTACGGTTCAAATCTGGGTGCATCGCTATGCGGACGAAGGGCATGTGGACCGCCATCGGCCTGGCCCAGCGGCTACAGCATATACGGCAGCTTCAAGTCGTCATCAAGACATTGTGGCGACACATAGTGCTAATCCCTTCGCAACCACCCGTTCTACGGCAACTAGACATGGTGTCACTTTGCAAACTGTGCGTAATCATTTGCGTGCAGCTGGATTGAGATGTCGTCGGCCGGCGAAGAAAATTCCATTGAACGAGGGTCACAAAGTCAACAGGATTAATTTTGCGACACAGTATTTAAACTTTGATTGGTGCAACAATGTTGTAATATTTACAGATGAAAAAACTTTTAGATCTGATAAGGACGGACGCAAAATATTATGGAGACGAACAGGCGAACGTTATAAGGAGATTAATACTCTCCCTTGCAGGTCTAGTGGTCGCATCACTCTGGGATATTGGGGCTGGATGTCATCGATGGGTCCCGGTGAGTTAATAGAAGTAGGAGGTCGCAATACTGGTGAAGGTTACCTGGATGTGTTGCAAAATGTTATGTTGCCAAGTGTGCGAGTAGCATATCCAGAAGAACACATTTACTTTGTCCATGACAACTGCTCCGTGCACCGAGCGCGAGTCGTGCAAGATTGGCTAAACATCCAAGAAAACTTCACTGTTATTGAGTGGCCTTCTAAAAGTCCCGATTTAAATCCAATTGAGAACCTATGGGGGCACATGGTTCTCAATTGGGACCCATCAGAAGTGAGATCCAGGTCCAATTTGCATGAAGTGGTGACTTCAACGTGGGAGTTGATGCGTGGCACTGAGTTGTGCTGGAATATGGTTATGAGCATGAGGTCACGATTGCAACAAGTAATAGACAATGGGGGCGCACCAATTAAATATTAAAATAAATAAAAATCATGTCGATGTGATGTTATTGTTATTAGTTTGAAATTATAATGATTTCTAACAAAATTGCATGTTGATTCATATCGCTAATGATTTATTAAATTAAAGATTGCTTGCCTCATAATAAATAAGGTAACCTTGTCATTTGTGTTTACTCAAATTTTTTAATATCATTTTCCATCAGCATATTTACTGAGTTATAAATATAAATATATTACTAGTAACTTTTGAAACTAAAGAAATAAATCAAGCAATTGTTACCCTTGCTCTCATTTTCTATAAAATCATAATTTTGTTCTAAACTATATCTAATCTAACATTATTTCAATAAATGTAAATAGTGTTGTGCTGAAATAAATGTATTTTCTTCTTCTTCTAAATTGAAGAGTATTTCAAAAACTTGTAATAATACTAAAGACGAGTATATTTTTAATTCCCTACCAGTTATTTTATTTTTCCTCCTGTTCTGCCCTCGCAAAAACTACTATAATACTGATCAATCAAACTAACCAATCAGTTAGTAATTTAAAAACCATGTTAAATTTCATAAGTAGCAAATTAATTACACAATATTGTATCTCAGTGAGAATCCTACTCCCTACTAATATTATAAACGCGAAAGTTTGTAAGTATGGATGGATGGATTTTTGTTACTCTTTCACGCAAAAACTACTGAATGGATTTATATGAAACTTTACAATAATATAGCTTATAGATCAGGTTAACACATAGAATACTTTTTATCCCGGAATTCCCGCGTGAACTCTGAAATTAACGCGAGTGAAACCGCGGGGCACAACTAGTATCTTATATATTAGGATGAAGACTTAAATTTAATGTGTAATGTTCTGTGCGCATTTGACTATTCTGTGAGTCTGTATCTGTTGATCCTTCAATAAAGAAAATAAAAACATAATAATGAAACAAAAAATAGGATTGAATTTTTAAACAAATTCATTATTTAAAAAAAATAATGACTTTTTATTTATTATGTAGAAATTACCGTTATTTAACTTATTTAATAACTTACTTTGAACAACAATATTTTTGTTTTTTTTTAACTATTTTATTTTATTTCATTATAAAATCACAAATAAAAACAAGATCATTGCTCCCAATATGTTAATTAAAAAATACAAAAAGGAAAAAACATATACAATTCATGGGTTTGAACCCCATAATTACTCTTTCCTCGATAGTCGATATTATCAAATGCAGTCTTTGGCTCCGCTAGACCAACTAAGCGATAGATGAAGTGGTGAAATATTGTATCTTATATATGGTTTTTTAATGTCACGAACAGTCTTCATTCGTTTATAACTCACAAAACTTCTTGCACCATATTAGTGTGCATAATACGTTTGTTCACGGTATTTATGTGTGCGTAAGCGAACTTGTTGGGACGGAACCGATATTTCTCACACATAGATCTGTATTAGTGTGCCCTGCACAGCTATCTATTTTGTTGTGTGTACAAGTTACAAGTCACCTTTAGTCACTGGACGGAAACCATTTTCTGGTGAGAAAAGAGCACATTTGATTTCGACTGCAATTTACAAATCTCAGTCACATTATTTACACAGCAGTAGAAGGTCATCATGTCCGTATATTATGATAAAAGAGCACGATAGTTGTAAAGTCTACTCGAAAACTGGTTGAAACTTCGCTACATAAACTCCGAGTTGTGTCAGTGCTGCGGCAATTAACATTCCACTTTGGTGCAGGCCTCCCCGCAAAAAGGGGAATTCGGACCCGGTCGAATGCGAGTTAGCAATGCTAACTATCTAAAACGGTACAAGTTGAATGTTGCCAGCTTGGGCCAGTGTTTATTTTTACGCTCGTAACCTTATGCGGGCGGGCGCTATCGCTGAAACTCTCTCGTGACCATTTTTACTGACGCATTCTGCCCGCCCTAATTTTATCGGACTTTCGATTTAAACCGACTTCCAAAAAGGAGGAGGTTCTGCATTCGGATGTATGTATGTTTTTTTAATTTTTTTATTTTTAATATATGTTCACCGACTACTCGAAGACGGATGGACCGATTCGGAAATTCTTTTTTTGTTTGAAAGGGTTTACGGGAGTATTAGTTCCCATTTCCACCAAGTCGGGATCTGATGATGGGATCTTTGTTTGATCGTTGGGTTTCGATAATACCTACTTTTTAATGGATTTGAGATTAATTATAAATATTATTTATTTAAAAAAATAATAATAAACCACTAATAATAATAATATGATCCACTTCATAATATACACAGATCTACTTGATCCCACACTACACTATAAGCTTGTGTCGTAGAAACTAAACAAGCCCACCCCCACCGGGAATGGAACCTAGAACCTCTTGATTAGCGGGTGGACGTGGTGAGCTACTGCGCCAATCAGGTCTTCAGTTTCACCTGCGCTTTTAGGATTTCGTTAGGGATTCTTAGATAAAGTTATAAAGTACCTAGGTTTCTTATTGTAGAATTGGGGCAATTCAAACAAACACAAAAGCATTTGCACAAATTTTTTCATTATTATTTTTTTAAAATATTGCATGTTTATAATTTTACTGCATAAACTTATGCTAAAACATGTATAGATATGTTATTGAAGCACCAATATGATTACAGAAAAAAATATATAAAAAAAGTAGCCTAAACATTTAAAATACATAGTATGAAATTTTTGGGCCATTGATATTATATACTTAATATTATATACTGCATGTTTAATATTATAAACTTGATATTATATACTGCATGTTTAATATTATATACTTGATATTATATACTGCATGTTTAATATTATATACTCCACTATGCCATGATATTATATCATTAATAAAGAATGCAGAAGCGCCAATGAAGACTGAAAAATGGAACTTTTAAACTCTGCCATTCACCTGATTTATACGAAGCGTTCAACTTACAGCGAGCATGTAAATGTAAGATCGTACATCAGCCCCTTTAGCTAAGTTGACATCTATAATCTTTTATGCATAAAAAACTAAAGAACGAATAGTCATGTCACGTGGTCAAGTAAAATCATTCAATCAAAAGTCCAGTTTTGCGTGACCACGTGATCGGTCCTTAGTTTTCTATGCGTTAACGATCATAGATTGTCAACTTGGCTAAGAAGGCAGGCTGTCTTATTTTTGCTCGCAACTGGTAGTTATTTAATAATAATAATAATCCACTTCACAACACACAGATCTACTTAATCCCACACTAAGCTACATATTGTTACATATTACATATTTTATATTTCTTATAGATAAATATACAGTATACACCCAGACTGGAAAATAGAACCCTGTCACAAAAAGTCCACCCCCACCGAGAATGGAACCCGGAACCTCTTGATCAGCGGGTAGGCCGTAGGCATGGTGACCTACTGCGCCAACCGGGTCGTGTGACGGCGCATAAGGCTCACATAACCTATCTACCGTTTTTTGTTTTATTTTTACCTTTTTACATTGATTTGGTAACCTATGAAAGCGACATAAAAATTTATGTGACGATACTAAAATAGTGGATTTATCTACGATGATGTCCCTGAAGATCGTGGTCACATGAGGAACATAAAAACACAAGGATGGACATTGGACAAGTAGGTTTAATGTTTTTATTATTATCTTTAACATGGATTTACAGCTTTGTCGATTTGGAAAGATAGTAGCTTACGAGCCATATCGTTAAAAGTGTACCACAATTTGGAGACGAGATTTCCACTTCATTCTTTTATAGATATTATAGTTTAAGCACATGTTAAAGTGAAACTTTATTGGGCACAGTAGGAAAATAAACTGGAGACGGCTCTTACACCGATTCAAGTTTACTATTACAACAGTGGAGTTTTAGTCAATCTTCAGCCCGTCAAAAATCATCGAATAATATAAACATAATCCTAATTAAAATTTTAACTATACTCAACCGATAATCGTGAAATTTTGCGAAAACGTCTTCAGGGGTACAGAAAATTACATGGGGTACTTTTTATCCTGAAACTCCGGCGGGATCTCCGAATATAACGCGAATGAACAGCTAGTATCGGAACAAAATCCGAAGTAGTCCGTTTCTTTTGATCATTAAAAAAAAAAAGCAAAGTACCTAATCCCATCCGTAATGGAGCGGGGTACTGAGAATAACGGAGTATCGCTCCCTATTGAGCCATGCAATCAAATTAGGATCAAACTCTGTACGGCCAACCGCTTCGGGGCCTTTTTTGTGCGAGTGATTTTAATTTAGGCCTCTCCCTTTGACGTTATAATATGTATTATTACAGGAAACATCCCAGCAGCCCATCATGAATACTCGTGCCAGGAGAAAATTTAACGAAGTATTTTTTTTTTTGGTGTTTGAACAACGATCATAATATTAAAGGTCATTTAAATCATTGGATATAATAATGATGTGACGAGGTTTTATATTTCATATTTGAAAACGCGATGTAAATGTTTGTCTTTAGTAGTGACTTTAGATAGACGAATTCTTCTTTCTTTTTTTTTTATGGATATTTTGTTGAATTTTTGTTGAACTGTTATTTATTTCTGATGCATGAAAGTCTACAATGTTGTTGTTATTGATTTTTAATGGTTTTCTTTTATTTTTTGATATTGTTATTGTTTGACGATTTTTTTTATATTTTTTTTTTTATATTTAATAAGTAGGTATTGGCTTTTGCATCATTGAATATTGATATTATTTAATTAATATTGATGAATTTTATGATATTGTCTTTAGTTTCTTCGATCTTGACATTTTTATATTTTGATTTTGAGTTTTATTATACCTAATTATTATTTATTGAATGTGACAAGAAAATAATAATGTTATAAATAGGTATAGACATAGTTGCAACACCTGTAAAAGGTACCTAAGTCATAAGCTCACTGCATTAATATTTAAGACCTTACTCTGTACACTTAGTAAGCAATGAATAAATAAATAAATAGACTAGGTACATTCAATTGGTTTCGCTCGCGCAAATTTCAGCATGCTTTGAAACAGCAGCATTGAAACTCTTTTTTGTGCTGGGATTAAAATCTTATAAGCCCAAGACTACTTAATAATTTTAATTAAAAGTATATTGTTAAGTTTTTGCGTGATGCCCGTTCAAACGAAAAATTTTGCAGACAAAAATACAAAAAGTGATGAAAATATGGTAATTTTTTTTTCAATACTAAATTAATGATTAATCAATTTTGCCACCCCCATTCAGTTTTCCTTTTTACTATCTCTTTCGCAAGTTCTTATTTTTATTTTAGGTATACTGGTGTTGTAAATATGGAGATTCCTTTTCGAATTTTTTTAATTAAAATTCCTAGAATGTAGGTATATATTTTAAATGGCAAACAATAATAATGTAAATAAGTAGAGCTTGTACCATGGACCCTAGATAACTGATAATATAATACCATACATACAATGGGATCCAGAGCGAGAAGACAAACTATAAGTATTAACCTTACTCTTGAATCACTCCTCCTATTGATGAGAACCGCGTGAAAATCCATTCAGTAGTATTTGAATTTATCACCGACAGACAGACAGACAGATACGTGGCGGAGGTCTTTGTTTTATATAGTGATTTAGTAGAATAGATATTGTTAGCTGCACGACAAATATCAGTTTCACGCCACATGTAATTATGACGAATTTCCATCAATGCAAAATAGAGAGACGCACCAAACTTGGTCTCGCATAAACGACTTTGCTCCAAGAATTTCCAAGTTTACATCCCGCTTAACTTTTCTTAGGAAGCAACCTCTTTAAATAGTTTGCTACTCACAAACATTCTACGCAATTAGTGAAGTTGAAGTTCGGTCCTGTTATTATGTTGAAGGTTTATTATGAGGTGGAAACAGTATCTTTGTTGCCGCGAATCAGTAGCAATGGCAAAAAGTGGTTAGATAATGGATAAACTGGTGAAAACCGAATGAGTTTTGAGGGTTTAGATTACATAATTTAGTAGACTAGCTATGCCCCGCGGTTTCACCGCGTTAATTTCAGAGATCCCGCGGGAATTCACGATAATAAGTAGCCTAAGTTACCCCTTATAACATTAGCTATCTGCCAGTGAAAGTCACGTTAAACTCGGTTACTTGCATATTAGTGTAAACATGATTCATTACAGATTTCCATGCCAAGTGTTCAAAGTTCTGGGCTACTGGGAAACTAAGAAAATTTAGTTTCATTTTTCACATCTAAAACATTTTTTTTTAATCAAATATTTCTCTATATCTTTTTGCTTCACCCGAAATGGGGATGGAAGTAAATTTAAATAAATTGTGAAGATTTCAATTTTTTTTTTAATTACGATCAGATTCAATCTACAAACCATTTACTTTGGCTCCGTCTTACAGCACTGAATGCATAAGACGCCAGTCATTATGCATTCCTGAAAGCTCTTTAGCAGAGAATAATTTATCATATTCATTTAGAGATGTAATTATCGTTAGGGTGCTTTTAAATTTGAGCACCAAAAGTGGGTGCTAGTAACGACTTTTTTCATAATGACGTTGTTCTTCTTTTGTTTAAAAAAAACAGCAGTCACTTTTTTCTAACGTTCTAAAAATCACGAGCTCCGATTTGATAAAAGTATGTATTTTGCATAAAAAGCCGCTAATAGAAGAACGACTTGCACAAGTGGTGAAAAATATTATCTGCGATGGTCAATAGTCGAGTTTTTTGTCTATAAATTGGATTTATCCGGCTATGTATTTTCCCGCACGCGCAAGTGTTTAAAAATAGGTACCTAGGTACCTTTTTTATAACTTTTACGTTTCAAATTGTTTTATTTCATTATCTATCTATTCACCAGATATTTGGTCAAATAAACACGCCAAGTACTAAGTTGATAGGAATTTGTATCTACTTGTGAACTACCGATACAATTTGTACTAAGTTTAGGCATCTGAGGTCGAACCACACGAAACCACAGAACCTATAATGGGATACAATCAAAACGGTAAGCGAATACAAATGGGAGTCTCAAAACGCTCCTCTCCAGTTTTCCTGTTTAATAAATTTTGAGTTTAAGCATCAAAAGTGAATTTACGAGATGCGATTAAATTGAATCTCCAGTAGGCTTATTCCCTTCTTTCTTTTCCAATGAATAAATTAGCATTTTATCTAAATGGTGGATCTTTTTAAAAAGTGCTTTTAAGACCATAAAGGAAATTGTGTCCCGGACGCTAGATCTTTTCAATATTATATACCCTGCACCAATCCCAATTAATATTACGCATAATAAATCAAATGAAAGAAAAATCTGCGTATAAATCATCGGCCAAGTTTATTATCTAGTCTTGACCTATTCGTTTACAAGCAGTTTTTGTTTTATTTCCTGGATATCATAATTTTGATGTGAATTATTATCATTATCATTATTATCATTTCCTGGATATCATTTTTATGGCGGATATAGTTTTTTTTGGCGGGAATCAAAGATGGCGGTTCGATCATTTATTTCCATGTCGATGAAAAATGGTTGAAAATGGATTTTGTTGTGTTTTAAGGTGCTGTATTGGATAATAATTTTCACAGTGACGGTTTTTTATGTGCTCAAGAAGATATATGACATTTCGAGCTGATTTCTTCGGTTTCCTCCAAGAGCTCCGAGAAAGTTCTTGCAAGCTATAATACCGTGGTTTGCAATTTCAAATCGTACAACGAAGCATTTTAATAGAAAATATATTGATCTAATTAATTTTAATTGAAACTGGCTAAATGTATTATATGCGAAAGTCCATAAAAAAGAAAAAAGAAAGAAATACACATAAAGTACTTATTCTAAACATCACTTTGAATTTTGGTCTAATTTTGAAACTCAATGAAACTCCAGGGACGCCTGTTGTTATCAAATAACAGCGTCATTTCTTACATTCTCCGCAATGTTTGTTTTTATCCAGGCAAAACTTTGTCAGATAAAGCTGTAATATGTGGAATAGTTCTCGAATAGAACTTTCGAATTCCATTCCACTTTGGAACAAACCAACTGGGATTCTATAGTTAAATAAAACTACTGTTAACGTATCTAAACATGATTGACCGACCGTCAAATAGAAATTTAAGGAAGAAATAGTACATTGTTATCCTAGGACTAAATAAGTCTTTCTCCCGAGGATAACACTGTGCTTTTCATTACGAATGCAAGGAAAGTCAAAATAAAAATAGGAATTAGCTAAAGAAAAAACTGAGTGAAGATCGGATAGTCGCTTGACACTTTCCCACCTATTTCTTTTTCTTTGGCCGGCTAGCTATTCAGCCAGTATTTTTTATTTACATTGTGGCGACCTAAAAAAAATATTTTCTTTAATTATTAAGTATTAATTAAAGAAAATAAAAAAATATAAATAGGAATTAGCTTAAGAAAAAGTGAGTGAATTTTATTTTAATTAATACCTACTTAAACTTTACGTTATTTCAATTTTACATCGCGCTGGCTGTATAGAAAGTTGAAACATGGTTCAATAGAAATGTGAAAATAGACCTAGTTTTTTTTTAATAATTTGACAGTTGTCAGTTGAAAGCGATTCTTCCTAGGGCTGAAAAGGGTTACTTTCAACCCGCTTCTCAGGCAACTTCAGACCTACTTTCCGAATATGAGTAATGAAAAGATATTTACTTTGGCACTATTAGTTTCTTTTAATTGCTGCCTCTTGGACAGGCATTAATAGAAATGCCTTTTAAATTAAAGAATACGTCAGACCAAATATAGCTCACTACATAAATTGACGACATTAAGTGGATTTGTCAGGGGAACTTTGATATAAAGAATAGAAGAATGATTGAGAAGGCCTTTATGCAGTAGATAGGTTGTTATGGATGTTATGTGTATGTGTGTGTATATATATATATATATGGTATGTGTATGTGTCTGTATATATATATATACTATATGTAACTATGTGTGTATGTATTTTTTTGTGTCGGTATGTGTAGGATATGCATGTGTTTTAGTATGTACTGTGAGTAAATTACATCTTTATGTTTTAGTTATTAATTATTAGTGTCTAGTATTAAGTATATTAATTATTGTTTTGTTTGCACCCCCCATCTTCTATATCTCTCTGTCTACCCAATGGTTAACTGGTAGAGAATGCCGCAAAGCATTAAGTTCGCCATTTGTACACACTGTGCAATAAAGAATAAATAAATAGGTTGAAGCTATACATATATAGTTTATTCATCACCGCAGTCTACTTTTCAGTTTGGTTATTGAAGGTGTTTGCTTATTTTTATTGAATATCATGAATATCCTGTAAGAGGAGCTATTTTCACTCCTAACTAGCAACTATCTCCGTGCATTTCTGTTTTTAGCTTGTTTCAAGGCAGCAATCACTGAGAACTCTGATATGGTCAGACTAGACGTGTCTAACATGACCCCAATATACAATAGGTATTCTCTGTTGTATTTTATTTTTCTAGTTAAAAGATTTTGACCCATCTTGGTTTTCTTCTTTTGCAATTATTCCATTATACATATTTACCGCATTTAAGTTTGCCAATCCTACTAATATTATAAACGCGAAAGTTTGTAAGAATTTATGGATGGATGGATGGATGTTTGTTACTCTTTCACGCAAAAACTGCTGGATGGATTGAAATGAAACTTTACAATAATATAGCTTATACATCAGATTAACACTTAGGGTACTTTTTATCCCGGAATTCCCGCGGGAACTCTGAAATTAACGTGGGTGAAACCGCGGGGCACAACTAGTGTTACATAATACATAAATCTATTAATAGATATAATTCAGCCAATAACAAAGTCGATTTTGATCCTAGACGGCACTTTTTGTCAGCGTTGACACAATAGGCTAGTTTCCTGGGTAAAAAAATCAAAATTCTATTTAGTCCGTCAGTTAGATAATAAAAAAATAAAAGACACGTATTTTTTGCTTTTTTAAAATAATGGAAATATGCATAGATAAAGCGCATTAAAGTTTAGGGTGGGGGACTCGTGATGTCACAGCTCGCTATAACGTGCGAACAAACTGTTGCGAGGCGTGACGTCATGTGAAATTTCGACTTGATATATCTCCGTTATTTTTTGGTTACATAAAAAATAAAAAAATACGTGTCCAATATTTTTTAATAATCTACAAAACGGACTAAAAAAGAAAATTTAGGAAACTAGCCTATTGGTCTCTTATTATGCCGCGATAAAAAGATTGTGTTAACATAATCACCTCCTTTGTTGAAGTTTTCTAATTCCAATTCCAATTTGTAGTTTTATGGCTCCACCATTTTGATGGTGATTCTGCCAATGTCAATTTTGAAGAGACACGGTATGTAAGGTTGCTTGGCCAGTGGTTCCGAAGGTAGATTGACGTTTTACTTCCACTTGAAATTCTGTAAGTAAAAAGTGTTTAAAAATACGCTGCCAATGTTGTGTAAGAATGTTTTTTTTTTTTCTTTAGGGAAAAAATCAATCGAATCAAAGCGGGATTATTGGCGTACGCGAAAACCGAAAGCACCTTTACCAACATCAAAGGGATCGTTGAATTTCTAACAGGTTATATTAAAAGGTAGACACATGGAGAATCTCGTGTGTGCTCCGTCGATCCGGATTTCAATTTCATTCCGATTTACGACGCGTTACGCCACCGCCCGCCGCGGTATCCGGAAGGGGCGTCGCTGCGTTGGATCCAAGCCCCATCGTTCGAAATGATCGGATCCTTAAGAGATTCCTGATGCCTGGAGCAGATTGCCGTGCGGTTTCTCAAGCGAATGTGAATATCTGCGTCCCGATGAGAACACTTGCAACACACGGCTCTGTTGTCCGACGATCTCAACAAACGCACTCAACAGTTTTTTTTTTCTCCTTGTATCATGCAATCAGTCAGTGTGACTATCAGCAAATCTGTTGACAGAATAGTGACTTGTAGAGCAACTCTCCTGTAAGAGTTGCTCTAATAATCTTGAATTTTTCGTCGTTTCAGGCGCCGCCCAATACCAGGCTCTATGAGTTGCACTGCCAGCTGGTTAGGATGTACAGTTATTCTGGCGTTGTATTTTAATGCAGTGAGCTTTTATTTCTTCTCTCACTGTCGCCACAACAGTTATATTTAACTATCTTTTTCTTCTTTGTCATCCCCTCACTAATGAAAATGAAGATCGTTACCATATTACGTAATTTGTCTCCATTTGCTTCTATCCTGCGTATTTAACAATGCAAGGATCAAAACGGATACGGAAAATAAATCACAATTAAAAATTATACTTAAATTATTCCTTTTATTGTATTGCTGAGCATTAAGGATATAATATTAGTAAGTATAACACATATTGTATACGATCTATTATTATTTACTGTATAAAATAGAAAAAAAAAATCTAAAACTGTCAAGTTAGGGGGGCCCTACGATGTCCGGTTAGCTCGTATTTGAGTAAATAGAATGTTGTAGGTACCTATTATAACAGAAATAGATAGTTTATTTCGAGTTCACAATGAAAAATAATAAGCACTAGTAAAATTTATAATTTAGATCAGAATCGTTTGAAGTCTAATAATGAAGTGAGTAGACGTAAGCAAAATAAAATAGAAAATATTATACATAATTTTTAATTTGAAAAAAGAATGCCAAAATGGAATAGAAAAATACAGCAAGTTCTAAACTAAAAAAGGTAATAAAAATGAGGCAGGATTTCATAACGAGCGGCATACAGCCGCCTCGTTACAAAACAAATGTTGGAGTTACCTCTGGAACACATACCTACCTGCTATACGTGCTTACTATATAGTATATATTTTAATACTAGCTATCGTCGCGGTTTCGCCTGCGTTGAATCTCAGAGTTCCCTCAAGAATTTTTGGACAAAATTACCCTTTGACCTTCTCTGTGCTCCTGAAACAGTGTATGCAAATTTTTACGATGATCGGCTGAGCATAGGTAATGCAGGTGTGAAAGAGTAACAAACAAATAAATAAACTCGTATTCGCATTTATATCTAATAGTGAGCATTGAATCGAAACAGTATGACATTAATCGTTTGTTGTCTGTGGTCCGACTCAGTAGTTATACCACAGAACAGAAAATAACACGTAGAAGGGACATCAACTTGGTTTAGTATGAAAACAGATGAAACACAGTGTCGCCGGGTGATTTTCGCACACAAAACTATTCATCACTCACTAAAGCATTCATTAACGTAAATAAAATGTATTAAACGCTTTATGGTTATGTTTGTACGTGGTGTCTGTTTTCAAAGTTTATAGTTTTGGGAATATTGTGATAAACATACTTGGGTTTGGCGGCAAAATAAGTTTTCCTTTGCAATGTGGTGCACCTGCCCCGCCTACATTTCCTCTCTAGTTAATTTATTTGCTTCTATCGTGTCTTGCTATTGATTCTTAACGCTCGTATTCCACAGCCGCAGCGTGCTGGAGCCAACATAAATATTTGAATACTTCCACGCGACGCGGAGCGTGTCGCCTGTCGCGGGATATACGACGTCGTGGGGGTGAAATTTTGAGCGGAAATTTTAAATCGCCGAGCTAGCTCCGTTTGTATGGCTTCCGCAAGATTTCCTCTATATCGGTACTTACCGATACGTATGTAAATGTACCAACGTTTCCCGTTTGCTGATGGTGTTTAACGTTTATTGTCTTACTATAGCTGTTCCCTGCGGTTTCACCCGCATTTATTTCGTAATTCCCGCAGGAATTATAGGATGAATATGTATCAAAAATTTCATGATTATCGATTGACTGGTTAAGACAAACGCACATTCGCATTTATGACACTCGTATTAGTAAGGTAAACAAAAATCTAATTAAGTAAATCATATTTGAACCAAAAGCAAGAAGTTCACGTTAGTACCTACTCGTTTAATTTAAACTAGTATAGATTTTTTACTAGGTAAGCATATTTTTAATCTTTGTTGGAAAAGGTTGATTTTCCCCATTAAAATAGTGCATGGCCTTTAATATTTTTTGAACATACAATACATAATAATATCCCGCGAATTCTAGAATAAGAAGAAACTCCATATTTTTAATCAAATAAAATACAAGAAGTACAAATTTTAAATGAAAACAAAAACTCATCTGCAGATAAGTACCTACGTGCAGCAGTGGTTATAAACAAAGGCGAGTAATGTATTTCGACGTTGAAACCAAGACCGCTGGCTGACGTTTGAAATAGCTGAATAGTTTCGCAGACAATCCGGTCTGGATGTAATTTACAATAGATTGTTATCTATTTGGAGCATCTACTGCTGAAGAATACACTTCGAAAACGCTCACTAAACAAAAAAAACGATCGGACGAAAACGTATCTTTTTGAACTGAAACTTATTCAGAGTCCGCTAGATAGTTTAGTTACGTTACGCGTTACGTGGCGTGGTAAGATTTATAATTTTCTTAACGAGTGGCGTTCACTCGCTAATATTTAGAGATTCCCTCGGGTTCTCTTAACGGGATACACAAAAAAATTAACAGTCTTGAAATAGTCAACTAGAAAAAAAAACGTTTTCCGTCCAATGAGCGTTTTTGGTGGTGGAGTCTAACACATGAACAAATTGTAGAGTCGTAGAGGGAAGCGAGTATAATTTTTCACATTGAAAAATATCGTAGCAATTCATTGCACGGAAGTGAAATTAGGATACGACAAACAATATCTTGTTGTTTTCCTCTAAAATTTAACTTTTACTCCGCAATTATACAAATGTGAATTTTGGGATATTTCGGGAAAAATACGCTTTTCTCGAATTGGCTACTTGGCTAATTTTTTTTAGTCCGTCGTGTATATTAGTAAAAAATATTGAACACTTTTATTTTTTTACTTAATCAAAAAATAACGGCGACACATGTTGAAATTTCGCGTGACGTCACAACCCGATGCAGTTTGTACGGGGCTTATACTGAATAATGACGTCACGAGTCCCTCACCCTAAACTTTAATGCGTTTTATCTATGTTTATATTTATTAATTTGAAATAGCAAAAAATACGTGTCTATTATTTTTCTTTATTTTCTAACTGACGGACTCATTAGAATTTTGATTTTCATACCCTGGAGAGTACCCAATTTAAAAGTATCCCGTCCTATTTTCTATCCCGGGGTCTAAACGTAAATGTACCATTGAGTTTTATGAAATAGTGCAGTGTAGTGTAGTGATGTAACTTATTCACATAGGTTTTTCTGTTTCTAACCGCCGCACTCAGAGTCCACTTTAATGATTACTTAGTTAAAAATAGATTTTTAAAACAAAACTGCCGCACTCAGACAAGTTTAATAAATTAATGTTAATTTGCATTTAACTAATTAACGGCCGCACTCAGAGTCGACTTTAATGATTACTTAGTTAAGTATAGATTTTTAAAACAAAACTGCCGCAATCACAGACGTTCAGTAAATTAATGTTAATTGGCATTTAATGAGATGTAACTTAATTAGTTAAATGCCAATTGACATTATGAAATGAATGAAATGAATTGATTGATGAATTAATTTATTAAACTTGTCTGATTGCGGCAGTTTTGTTTTAAAAATCTATACTTAACTAAGTAATCATTAAAGTCGACTCTGAGTGCGGCGGTAAGTTACATCTCATTAAATGCCAATTAACATTAATTTACTGAACGTCTCTGATTGCGGCAGTTTTGTTTTAAAAATCTATACTTAACTAAGTAAACATTAAAGTCGACTCTGAGTGCGGCTGTAAGTGAATCTAAATTAAATTATAAATATGAAATCCTAACTAATGTCATAAATGCAAATATGTGTTTATTTGTTTGTTTATTACGCTTTTACACCTTAATTAATCTATCATCACGAAAAATTGCCTACACCTTATAGGGATACTTTTTATCCCGGAATTCCCACGGGAACTCCGAAATCGACACGAGTGAAGCCTGGGAGGATCAACCAGTAATAAATACATAATATTATAAACTAGTTGTGCCCCGCGGTTTCACCCGCGTTAATTTCAGAGTTCCCGCGGGAATTCCGGGATAAAAAGTACCCTATGCGTTAATCTGATGTATAAGCTATATTATTGTAAAGTTTCATTTAAATCCATTCAGTAGTTTGTGCGTGAAAGAGTAACAAACATCCATCCATACATTCTTACAAACTTTCGCGTTTATAATATTAGTATAGGATTTTGATAGCTATACCTATTGACTGTAAGAGAAAATAATTGGCATAACATGTCCGATACGGGTCAAGTGTTCGGCAAACATGTCTTTGATCTATAACTCCGTTCGCAGCCGTTTCTAATAGTACGGGAGATACCGATGCTAATTCGGGAGTGACTCGAGCGTCATTGGGACCTATTGGGTTTTGAAGATTAGGAGATATAAACAAAATAAGGTCATATGATATTTTTTCATTCACCGGTGGGTTTAGCTTCTACAGGCTTACAAAAATGTAAAAAAAAATATTAAAATGGAAATACTCGAGCGCGTCAGATATTGTAGTTTAGATACTCCAGGGTGTCTCTGATATCGAAAATATATTCATCTGCCGATTTGCGTGGTGGGGGTGGCCATCCGGAAGTGAAGAAAATGAAAAAAAAAACATTTACTCCAGCGCGTCAGATATTCAAAGGGGATGTTAAGTGAGCCCTAAAAATGCTCCCCTTCGAAAATCTGCCAATTTGGAGGTGACGCAAGGTAGTAGCGATTTTTTGAAAATGCAAAAAAAAATCTCAATTTTGAAATACTCGAGCGTGTCAGATTATTTTACAGAAGGTTCAGCTTGCACTCCAAGTTATGTTGGCTTAAAATCTGACAATAATTTTGAGGGGTATTATTAATCTGACTGCTAGAAACAAAAATTATGATTTATTTTTAAGATTTTTTTTCTTTCTGACGTAAGTTTAATAACTTTATGAGCTATTTCTTGTTCACAAAAAACGCACTTTATTTTTCTATGAAATATGTAAAAGATCACAAAATATTATTCACAAAACTAACTTTAAAGCACAAACAAGCCAGAGCGTTTTACATATAATAACATGAACGCGTTGTTTTGTGATAAGCTTTATTATATAATTACATTAAAATGAAAGGTTATAGGTGAACCTATAGTTTGATGTAATACTTACCTTAACTTATTTTAATATGTATTTTAACCGACCAAAAAAAGTTATAATTTGACACGTTTAGCGCCGTGATATACTGTGATGACATTATAGCGACGGAAAGTAGTGTGAGGACGGTGCGAGAGAGTGAGAAATAGAGAAAAAGTACAAGGGAAAGAAAGACAGAGATATGAATAGGTACATGTTTCACTGCCGCTGCTCGTTCGATTCGAAGACGATTTTTGTTTCTTCGGCTTATGAAAATCGGCAGATTATATTTTTCCCGCTATCCTTGAGTTATTTACTTTAAAATAAAAAACAAATCAACTGCGCTCGAGAATGTCGAAGTTGCGTTTTTTTTTTGCAAGTTTGTGATCCTCTAACTCCCTTACGTCACGTTCAAATGGTCAGATTATTCATATACATACTTCTCACTATGTAATTAACCCACCATATCTTAATCTGACGCGCTCGAGTATTTCGAGTTATCGATTTTTTTTTACTAATCTGATCGGTTATTCTAGACGCACCCACCAGTGTAGAGGGCCTATATTTGGTGGAGGTACTCAACATGGTGCAAGGTACCCCCCTTATATTCATCTGACGCGCTTTAGCTAATCCACAAATCCCCTCTTGGCGGTCCGTACTATAATGAACTATTTCCAGCGATAAATATTCCATACAAGACCCGAAGGGACATGAGCGAGTTGCTAATCAAACCTGCAATCGAATATGTCAGAATTCTCTTTACAGCGGGGCTAAGATGCGCAACACGATATGTTTATCGAACGAAAGATAAAATTGTCGACACGACAAATATTGGTGGGAGTCCAAGCAAAAAAGGGCAGTAGTGGGGTATTGAGTTAAGACTAGATTCGGTTAAACATTTTTTACCACTGGTAGACAAAACGATATAATATGTCGGCAAGAATCGATGAAATGGCTCGATAAAATTTTATCATGTTGCGCATCCTAGCTCCGCTGATCCATTTTATTCCATTTTTTAAGTTAGGTTAAGTTTAGTTTTAGTTTATTACTCGTCTATCTGTAAATAAATATATAGATTATGTTATTCTACATAATATAGATTATAGATAGCGGGAAAAGCAAAACGATTTATTAAATACTTACCCCTTCAGCCGTCTACGAAACTAGCTCCACATAACCAGTTTCGTAAGAAGAATAAATTTTCGTAAAAAGAATAAATCTATCTATCTATTTTCTATTTATGTAACCGGTTGCATACGAAGATTCATGAATTATTGAGACACTGTTTAACGGATTTTATGCGGTATTCACAGATAGATAGTTATTCTTAGCTTTGAGTCACATAAAGGCATATACCTAAGCTATTTTATTAAAATCTTATGTGGAAATTGATCGTCATTTAGAGACGTTACACGGTGGTATAGCTTGTCCATACTAAAATGACGCGCCCCACTACTTTAGCAGTTTTTGATTTGCGAGATCATGTATTGATAATCTCTTTAATAGGGTGAGTGCGGCGACAGTGTTCCGCACTTGTGATGAATAGACAGACCAGATTTATACAACGTGTTAACGAATTAACTGAAAACTAGAAAGTAGTTTGCTCAGAATCAACTAGCGAATCGATCGCACAATGTTTTAATATAGGTTATATTTTTTCATTATTACTAGCCCATGTCTAAATTATTTATAATACAACATGCCACATGGTGCGTACGCCGCCCGCAGCAAAAAAGTTCGAACCGGTAGGCGCGGACGTAGCGCTTGGAATTTCGTAGATAGGTCACCTCCAAACTAATGTTGAATAACTTTTAAAGTTTAAATTTTTTCGACATAAAATATATTTTAATCATATTATTATTATTTTTTTTAAATGGAGTGTATCAGGTTTTCAGTTAATTCATTAGCACGTTGTATATGTCGTGTGACGTGTCGATAATTTTGCGGTTGTGCGTGTGCGTATGCCCGATGGAGAGGCGCGCCGTTCTAGTTTAGAAAAACTATATAAAATCTGTTATTTATATCTAATGCAAAAACAAACGTCCTATAATCAATCCAGGTTATGAAACAGCAAGAGATACACACAAAACGCACACATGCACACTGGTATAGGTGAAAACTGTAAAATAGTACACAATAATATTGTACAGGCCCGACTTTACAAAGAACTCTACTTAAAACTCAATTAAGCGGATGTAAGATCGTTAAAGTTAGCCTTTATGTGAGACCGTTAAACTAACACTCTCAACTCCGCTCAATAGCAGCTCTCGAGGTTTCATTTCACTTGCAGTCCGTACTATTATTGTGCTTGGCAAGCGTATGTAGTTTGATTAACTTAGCTGTATTTACCTATACGTAAGGGCTCTGTTCTGTTCGCCTCAGCTGCAGTTCTCTCTAGTTATTTACTAGCCCTGCGGTTTCATTTCAGTTCGGTGTTCCCGCGGCGATTCCGGGATAAAAATTACTCTATGTCATGTTTTGTACCCCTGACAACGTGTATATGCAAAATTTTATTTCCCCGGACACTTCGAAATTACCGCGAGTGAAACGGAACTGAGGAACGTGACTGATGACGAAACGTTTTATCGCCGATTAAAGAATCTTTTGTTAGAAAACGAATTTTATTCGGTAAACGAATTTATTAATTTTTTGACATTGTGAGTCCTACATTATGTAGCTTTATTTCTTTTCTTTTTTTTATATATTCCATTTATTTTGACATAATTTTATTTTATTTTTTGTTTTAATTGACATTGTTTGACATTTATGACATTATGTATACGTAATTGTGTAATTCTCTTGTATTGGAATTTTAATTTTTGACGATCACTTTACCCTTTGACATATTATAATTAAATGTAATTATGAATTTGATAATGTGAAATAAATGAATCTAATCTAATCTAAACCGCTACACAAATTTTTTAGTTCGTCGTGCAGATTAATAAAAAATAGTGGCCACGTATTTTTTTCTTTTTTTGCGTAATCAAAAAATAACGGCGATACATTGAGTTGAAATTCCGCGTGACGTCACAACCCGGTGCAATTTGTACGGAGCTTATACCGAAAAATGACGTCACGAGTCCCACACCCTAAACTTTAATGCGCTTTATCTTTGTTTATTTTCATTAATTTATTTTCTAACTAATCAGAATTTTGATTTTCATACCTTGGAAAACACCCATTGAAAGCACAAGAGCTTGTTTGTTTGGTTGGTCACGCTAATCTCAGGAACTACTGGTTCTAATTGGATAATTCTTTTTGTGTTGGATAGTCAATGTATCGAGGCAGGCTAGAGGCTTTATAACATCACGCCACGACCAATAGGAGCGGAGCATCAAATTAACGCAGGTGAAGTCGCGGGACACTATTTCGTCAATCTTGAACTGGACAAACCACTTCGAGCGTCGCTATAACCCCATGAATTGCTTCATACAGCATCAATCATGCGGCACAGCTGCAATTCCTAGAGAAAAACGTTCACTTTGACCCATTTTTTCCGTAACACTATATCCGTCAACGTCCACGTTTTATGAATTCCAAAAAGATGCATAAAAAAAAAACAAAATTGCTACTGCAAATAACCGAGTTAGAAACTAATCGTCAGACTCCATCAACGTCGAGCGTCGGATAAATATCATAGATATACAATAGGTACGTAAGAAATATGCAACTTTTTTTTTATTGTGGACACTGGCCAGGCCTTTGACCACAGCTCACCTGACCTATAAGGGAGTGTTTTCTAAAATTGTAAAGACACCTTTTTTAGTAAGTACCACCTAGTAAAATTTTGAAACGAAGTTCCTTAACGCGGCTTGCGGTAGGAGTTAGCTGTTCCCCCCCGATTGGGTCCTCGCCTTGTCGTGGCGGGGGGGCTCTAGTAGCCGTGGACTCGTCACCCACGGTGAAGCTAAGAGGGACCCAGAGGCGGGCCAGAATGCCGGGTGCGGCGCTGATCTGGGGGACGGCGCTGCGCTCGACATGAGGCACCGGACGGGGCCGTCTCACCCACTTGCAGGCGGCAAGCACGGGGTCGAGGCGGCCCGAGTAGGTAGCGCCGTCGCCCTTCGGAGCGGCGGCGCGACTGAGGCGGGCCGCGGTGTCTCGAGCGCCGCGGCCGGGGGTTGGAGGCCGTGGAGATGGTTTTCCTCTGCGGCCTCGACGGGGCCGCCCCGGTGATTGGCGGCGTGGAGGGGCTGCGGGGGGAGGGGAGTGCTGGCGCGGAGCTAGTGGCCCTCCTCACCCCCTGCGGCCGTCGTGGTGGGCGGCGGGGCCACTGACCCGACCCGCCGCAGGGGGCCTTGGGCGCCGGTCATGGGCCCGACCGGCGTCCTTTGCACAGGGTCCCCGAGAGGGAGGAGGACGGCGGTGCGTCGCGTGTTCCGGCGCATCGTCGTCATTCTGAGGGGCACTCGTGCCCCTCGAGGAGGAGCCCGGTGACGGGCTGGCGCCGTCGGGGCTGCGGAGCATGCGAAAGCGATTCCCGTGGCCCCGGCAACAGGCGCGGAGGAGGAACACCCCAGGGTTTTTAGTGGGTAGCATTCCCGCCCTTCTCAGGGCGGGTTGCCCTTTTCAGGGCAGAGTCCCACATAACCATCGCCCCGGCCCGGGGGCGGTGGTATGCATAAAGCATTTTCCCTGGGTCAAAAAAAAAAAAAAAAAGGAGTTAGCTGTTAGCTAGTAAAAATCGTCACGCGTCACGCATCACGCAAGTAAAAGCGTTATTCCCCTCGGTGCAAATCGAGACATTCGTTCCATACTTGGTGTTGTGATTGTTTTAATTCATACATGACCTGATATTTGTAATGGAGATTCAAGGTATGTAAAACTACAAATTAAAAAACGTACTAGAACTTGTGTAGGTACGTATGTGTAATACAAACTTAGAAAAGTGATGCATTTAAAAAAAAAACTGATAAATAACAAAGAAAATTTAAAATGTTAAACAAAACATGGATTAACGCGGGTGAATGACTTCACATTAGATTTGTCCGTGCGCCAGCGGCAATTCAAAGGGAAGGGGCGTCGAATGACCTTTAGGGTACGTCCCGCCACCGACCGCTCCTGTTCAATTTTCGTAAATATTTTTTATGCGTCACAAAATATTTTTAATTTTTAATTTTTATTTTAGGGACAGAAATATGACACTGAACAACATCGCTCATTAACCAGACATTCTATATAATATTATTTATAATCCCACTTCCGATACACAAGTGATTTCGCAAATCAACCGTGGAGTTTCCGGGGAAATTCCGAAGTTTACGCGAAATAATTCATGACCGTTGCCCAATATAAATGTAATTCAATTCACTTGTTGCAATTCTTACACCGACGCTCTCTACCGATAGAATATTTAGTTGAATGTATTTAGATACCTACACGACTATTCCATCAGTCGGCAAATGTCAATCAGTGTCTACCCGTTTCTAAACACTATATATCCCAAAAATATCACTTAAAGCATGGTCCAAAAGCGTAGTGTGTACAATTTAATGTATTTCACTCTGCGATTTATCTTTGTGCCGTCAGAGGAAACAAATTAAACACCTTAATACACGCGGCGTGACTAAAAAAGGAAGTAGGGGATGAACAGGAAAAGTATAAGTGCGGTAGAGCAAGTCTGCCAAGAGTTCCTTACCATTTTATTATGTTTTTTTTTTACCTGCTACATATCTTAGTATTGTATGTTGTTTACGTAGAAGTTGGGCAAAAGTGTAATAATCAAATGTCATAAAAAAAAAAAAAAAAAAAAAAAAAAAAAAAAAAAACCCTGCCCTAGTGATTAGCGCCTTTTTTCTTGTCAGAGTAGATTATAGTGTGGATTATAGTAAATGGTAATTAAATTCAACAAGTAATTTGTTTTATTGAGTAATGTGTGGACATTAAATGGTCAATTTCGAGCCGGATCTCAGATTAAACTATAAATTGTGTTGTGTTATGTGATATGTGAATAACAAACTAGATTGAAAAAACTGTAAGTAGAAAGACAATAAAATTATTTGCTGGTGGTGAAAGTTGTATTGTAAATAACTATCAGTTCTGAGTGTTAGCAATAGTTTTCTGCATCAATTGCAATCTACAGTAAATTTCAACAAAGAACTGCAGAAATCTAAATTAACCTACAAAGTACAAACTTACCTCTTCATACCAACTTCATAATCAGTACAGGATTCCTACTTGTTAACTAAGCCTAAAATAGTGATTATCCACAGTTATTGGTGTCAGATTTGTATCCAGATTTACCAATACTTAAATTAAGGTGTTAAAATGGGAGTTAAGGAGTTACTCATTGCTCAAGAAGAAGTTGCATTACACATCTCCAGATACCTTTCCAATTACAAAAAATCAAAAAATAAATTGACAAAGGCATATGTAGTAACAAGATTAGATTTGTTAGAAGCAGATTTTGGCATATTTAAGGCCAATCATTTAGATATCTTAAAAATGTGTACCACTGATGAAAGAAAATCATTAGCATATTTCAAGGAGGAAAAATATTATAGCTGTGAGGAGGAATATTTGGAATTAAAAACCTTTATGAATGAATTTCTCAATGAGAAGTTACAGCAAGTGGTTACACCCCCTAAGGACATGACAGAGGGGAGCCAGCCTGTAATGTTGAGAACAAAACTTCCACCAATTGAAATTCCTTCATTCTCTGGTAATTATCATGAGTGGACAAGCTTTATTGACTTATTCAGATCACTGATACACACAAATGAATCACTCAGTAAGATTCAAAAATATCATTATTTAAGAAGCAATCTAAAGGGAGAGGCTGAGGTACTTTTGAGGCAATATTCATTAACTGAGGCAAATTATGACAAGGCATTGGAAGTGTTAGAATCGAGATATAATAACAAGAGGCTTATAGTACATTCACACATCACAAGATTAACAAATCAACGAAAACTTTCTGCTGAATCAGCTAGAGGCATACGCGAACTACTAGACACAACAACCGAGTGTCTGAGTACCCTCAATAATTTGGGAGTATCAACATCAGATTGGGATCCAATAGTCACACACCTTCTTGTAACAAAATTTGACAGTGAAAGTCATCGGTTATGGGAGCAGCAGATAGGTAACAGCCGTGAAGTTCCCACTGTTAAGGAGCTGTTTGGGTTCATGGAGACACGTTTCCGATCATTAGAAGCGTTGAATGTCTCTAGTCCAAGGGAAGGAAACCCACGTGTCCGCCAACAAATAAAAAGTTACAAGACAAACACTGAACTATGTTGTGCCTACTGTTCTCAAGATCATTATGTGTCAAATTGTAAGGAGTTTGGTAAGTTGGATCCACAACAGAGAAGAGAGGTGGCTAGAGAAAAACAACTTTGTTTTAATTGCCTTGTTCCATACCATAGTGTAAGATATTGTAGGCAAATCACTAACTGTCAAATTTGCAAGCGCCGGCACCATTCCCTTCTTCACACAGAAGCTCCTGTGAATGTAAATCAGCAAACACATAGCACCCAAGTTGATTTTAATGAAGAAACTATGAATAATGAAGAACCTGTATCAGAGATGACAGTACACAAGGCTGAGACTAAAGGAAGCCAGGTGCTATTAGCTACAGCGATTGTAAGAGTAGAAGGAAGGGATGGTAGAAAACACAGGTTGCGCGCACTGATTGACCAAGGGTCACAGGCATCGTTTATCACAACGTCAGTTGCACAACTTTTGGGGTTACCGATGATACACACATACAGCAAGATTACAGGAGTTGATCCAAGTATGGAATTGTTTTCTAAGGCAATGATGGAATTCAAAATTTACTCACTGCATAATGATACACCTGTTACTCTAGTTAATGCTCATGTTTTGAAAACATTGGCTTCAGTATTACCTCGTAATGAGGTCACAATTGAGTTTGGTGTAAACTTTAGCACATTAGAGTTAGCAGATCCATCGTTTAACAAACCGGGTGGTATTGATTTACTGTTGGGTGCAGAAATATATGCACAGATTTTGTTAGATGGTTTACAAAGATTTGGATCAATAATTGCTCAGAATTCACTTATTGGTTGGCTTATATCAGGAAGAATTGATAGTGAATATCCATTAGAACAGACACATGTTCTTCTGATGCATAGCCAACTCGAGACTGATGAACTACTACAACGATTCTGGGAATCGGAAGAATTTTTTGGAGAGACCCGTAAACAAACAGCAAGTGACATACAGTGTGAGAAGATATTTGAAGAAACACATTCTCGCACTGCAGATGGACGTTATGTTGTGGCACTACCGTTTATTCAGAATCACACAACCTTTGGAGAAACAAGACACCTGGCTGTTAAGCGGTTGCTACAAATGGAACGAAGATTTCAGAAGGATGCAAGGTTCTACGAACGATATAAATTATTCATGGCAGAATATGAAAATCTGAACCACATGGAAAGAATTCCTAAGGATGAAGTATACAAACCAAACACTTGTTACCTTCCTCATCACGGAGTACTGCGTGAAGAAAGCACAACCACCAAATTACGGGTTGTGTTTGATGGTTCCATAGAGACAACTTCTGGGATGTCTCTCAACAAGCAGTTACTGATTGGCCCTTCACTCCAACATGATATTCGAGACCTTTTCCTACGTTGGCGAGCGCACAAGATTTGTCTGGTGGCTGATATCCAGCGGATGTACCGACAAATTCTAGTAAGAAAGGATGACCTGGATTTTCAAAGAATTGTGTGGAGAAGTCAACCAGATGAAAAAATTGCTGATTACAGATTGTGTACAGTTACATATGGTACATCATGTGCTCCTTATTTGGCGATAAGGACATTGCGACAGTTGGCATGTGATGAACGTGTTAGATTTCCTAGAGCTGCGAGTGTGTTAGAAGGTGACTGTTACACTGACGATATTTTGTCAGGTAGTGATACAGAAGAGGACGCTATCAATTTATGTAAAGATCTTGTAGATTTATTGTTAAGTGGAGGATTTGTACTTCATAAATGGGGTTCTAACTCTCTCAAGGTTTTGGAGAGTTTACCTACTGAGGACAACCAATCGCAGGATACATTTAATATTTCAATGGAATCTCCTGTAAAGACCTTGGGTATAAAATGGCGGCCAGCAGATGATAATTTCGAACTTTCAATTCAGATAGCAGGAATCAACTTCAATTTAACTAAACGTAATGTGCTCTCAGACATAGCTAGGATCTATGATCCTTTAGGTTGGTTATCGCCAGTAGTCATAGTTGCAAAGGTGTTTATACAAAAATTATGGGCACTTGGTCTTGGCTGGGATGAAGAGCTGCCAGAACTATATAGATTAGAGTGGTTGACATTCAAGGAACAGCTTAACTTTATGACACACATTCAAATGCCACGTTGGCTTGGCATCTCTAAAACTAACCAACGAATAGAAGTACATGGCTTTAGTGATGCATCGACTGTAGCTTATGCTGGGGTAGTATATCTTCGAGTTTTTGATAGTAATTCTGGAGTTTCAGTTAAGATGGTAGCAGCCAAAACCAAGGTAGCTCCGGTTAAACAAATTTCTGTACCACGATTAGAGCTCTGTGGAGCAGTATTAACTGCTAGATTAATACATAGAATTAAGACTTGTTTTAATGTTTCTGAAGACAACATATATGGGTGGACCGACTCAACCATAGTTCTTGCGTGGTTGCAAAAACATCCAAATTTTTGGAAAACCTTTGTCGGAAATAGAGTAGGTGAAATTATATCTGTCACTCGCATAAGAAATTGGCATCATGTGAATACGAAAGACAATCCGGCGGATCCTGCCTCCAGAGGCATATCTCCAGTGGATTTGCCACGTCATGAGCTGTGGTGGAGCGGGCCACAATGGTTACAATCAGGTGAGAACATTAATGTTAATATAGAAATGTATGAGACTGACCTGGAACAAAAATTGTGTGTACATACATTTGTAGAGGGATTAAGAGGGGAAGATTTTATATTAAACTTTCAAATTTGAGTCGAATAAAGAGAGTAATTGCCTACTGTTTAAGATTTGTAAAATTATGCAAACAACGGATTGAAGTTAAAAAATCTCACCATAACGTAGATGTAATAATTGATAAACTACCTGATTTCCTTACCGTAAGTGAACTAAGAAATGCTATGAACGTGTGCATACGAATTTCTCAAAATTGTTATTTTCAGCATGAGCTCAGTCAACTGTCTAAAGAGAAGGATGTCTCCAAGCAAAGTCCACTATATTTTTTGCGTCCATTTTTGGACAAACAAGGAATAATTAGAGTCGGAGGACGTTTGACAAATGCTCCAATACCGATTGATACTAAGCATCCAATTGTTATAGCAGGGAAGTCACATTTGGCCAAACTTATAATAGACCAAACACATAAACGGACTTTGCATGGAGGACCCTTGCTCATGTTGAATGTTATAAGGGCGACATTTTGGATAACTAATGTAAGGTCACTTGTGAAGACTCATGTAAGAAATTGTGTATCATGTGTTAGGAATGCCCCAAAGTTTGCAACACAACTTATGGGTGACTTGCCATCAGCCAGAGTGACGGTTTCTAAACCATTTTCTAGTAGTGGCGTGGATTTTGCTGGTCCTTGCTTAATTAAATCCTCGAGACTTAGAAACGCCGCGACGCTTAAGGCTTATATTGCCATCTTTATTTGTACCGCCACAAAGGCTATTCACTTGGAACTTGTGTCGGAATTATCGACACCAGCCTTCATAGCAGCGTTTAAACGATTTACGTCGCGTCGTGGTCATTGTGCACACTTGATGTCGGATTGTGGTACCAATTTCATTGGAGCTAATTTCGAGCTGGCTAGAATGTTAAATCGCGCAAAATCATCATTGCCCCCGGATTTAATCGAATTGTTAGCTTCTGATGGCACTGACTGGGTGTTTATACCTCCGGGGTCACCACATTTCGGGGGATTGTGGGAAGCGGGAGTCCGATCAACTAAACACCATATACGCCGCGTATTAGGAGATACAAAACTCACCTTTGAAGAGTATGCAACTTTATTGGCGCAAATAGAGTGTTGTCTCAATTCGCGTCCAATTTCAGCATTGAGTGATTCTACTGATGACTTGACAGCTCTGACACCGGGTCATTTTTTGATGTTTGGGCCACCTACCGTAGTTCCTCATGAGGATGTAAGTGAGGTGCCGATGAATCGTCTTAATCGCTGGCAGCATGTAGAACGATTATTACAATCATTCTGGCGCCGTTGGCAGCAGGAATACCTGACCACGCTGCAGCATAGGTACAAGTGGTCAGCTAAGGAAAGACCCATTAAGACTGACGATGTGGTATTGATTAAGAATGAATGTTTGCCCCCATCCAAGTGGCTTCTTGGTCGAGTCGTTGAGACACATCCAGGCAATGATGGTTTGGTGCGGGTCGTGACGGTTAGGTGTCAGAATCGCGTGATGAAAAGGCCCATTACCAAGCTATGTTTGCTCCCTTTGGACACAAGTTTCTTGAAGGACTAATTCGTCCTTGGCTGGCGGCAATGTTTACGTAGAAGTTGGGCAAAAGTGTAATAATCAAATGTCATAAAAAAAAAAAAAAAAAAAAAAAAAAAAAAAAAAAAAACCCTGCCCTAGTGATTAGCGCCTTTTTTCTTGTCAGAGTAGATTATAGTGTGGATTATAGTAAATGGTAATTAAATTCAACAAGTAATTTGTTTTATTGAGTAATGTGTGGACATATGTATTAAACTTAACACCAGATAATCCTTGTCTTTCTTTCAGTTTTTCTTTGTACCATAACATACTAATTGCACATAAAAATATAGACAGCGAAATTTTGGCGCATCGCTGACCACTCGCGAGACACGCTTGCTACGCTCGCTCATCATCACGCGCTTTAAACTTATCTAACTTAACCTAGCAGATTGGAATGTTCTCAAATGTAGGAATTATAATAATATAATTGATACAAGTGCTACATTTGAATATTTCGCTACCTATTTCTCATTCCTATTTTCATTTTATTAATTTTATTACAGTATTGATTTTTTAAGAGACCGTGGTGAACAAAATGAAGTAAAGCTATGGAATAAGGTCCCACGCTTGACCTTTTCGCAAACGATCTCTAAAGGAGGTGGGCATGAAAAATCCGTGGTTAGGGGCTGCGGGGCAACCAGCGGTTACCGGATACGAGGGCACAAAAGTTCCGGAAGTTGGGGTGATGTGTGCTTAGGTTTTTAATGTGCTAATAGAAACAAAGTTTATTTCAGCGGGCCTCGTGAAATTCTTTCAATGAACAGAACATATGTTTGCTGTGCAAAAAGTTTATACGGTTACCATACCTACGAGTTGGTCTTTTGTGAAACATCGGATTACTCCTACATCATACACGAGTAAATAATGCCGCTTTTTCATTAAAGTTAAACTTTTTATGAAGTGTAAAAAAATTGCAGGCGACGAAAATGATACGCGTGAAGTCAACGGAAGTGACGCGTGTGAAGTTGGCAACGAACGCAACTATATATTTCACGTCATGGAAATATAATTTCTCGCCCACACGTATTGATGAAGTAAAAAAATTCTTTGGGCTCGTTGCGAAAAAAATGGTATGGTTTGTGAACCTACTAAGAGGTCTCTGTGGTTGTGGTGTGGTGGGGAATGACTAAACATTAGGGCTGTATAGTGACTACTCGGATCTTAACCTTTATCTTAGAACCTTTTCGTAGTTAGGGTCTACTTTTTTAATCGACTTACACATCTGTGTAAGACACGTAATATTGATTATTAATTAGGTCAATATTTAAAAACGAAAAAATCTACACGAGAGCGGTTTATTTATTTATTTATTTATTTATTCTTTATTGCACAATGTGTACAAATGGCGAACTTAATGCCTTTTTATCACTGAACGTAGCGAAAAACGCGTAGAATTTTGTCGTTTTTCATCAATTAAATAATTAATTACTGGAATTAGGTCTGTAGCTACTTCTTTTCTCGAGCAATTTTGATCATGATTTGATTTAAACAAAAGCATTTCATTATGAATAATAATTTTTATCACAATTTCACCTACGTATCCTCTAGTAAACATTATTATTATTATAATTCAAAAATATTATTATAGTTCAAGTCTGCCCTACTATTCAGATTCTAAAGTTCTATAACATTTTTAACTGACGGACAAACAAATTGGTTCGATGAATTATCTGTCTGATATCGATTTAACTCTGCTTTGTTTTAATCAGCATTCAATACATATTTAGCTTCATTGAATTACTTCTTTATTTTGTCTCGAATATTAAAATTTATTTATTAGGTACTAGCTGTGCCCCGCGGTTTCACCCGCGGTAATTTCGGAGTTCCCGCGGGAATTCCGGGATAAAAAGTACCCTTTGACCTTTTCTGACAACGTGCCTGCCAAATTTCATCCAAATCCGTTCAGCCGTTTTTGCGTGATTGAGTAACAAACATCCAAACATCTAAAAATCCAAACATCCATACTTTCACATTTATAACATTAGTAGGATGTATGTAGATATGTATGTAATATTGTATGTGTGTGGTAATGTATGCATGTTTGTGTGTATGTTTGTATATATGTATCCAAGTGTGTATTTATCTAAATATATATCGTAAATGCACCGCCAAGTGAGCTCTCTCTACTATCTGAAGGGTGACTGGTAGAGATACCACTGTGGTATTAAGTCCGTCTTTTGCACCATGATGTGCATAAATTTTAAATATAAATAAATAAAAAAATTCCACTAAAACAACCCTACTAAGACACGTATGACAACCTTATTGAGAATTGGAGTGGTCTATTTAATCCTACTAATATTATAAAATTGCGAAAGTGTGGATGTTTGGATATTTGGATGTTTGTTACTCAATCAGGCAAAAACGGCTGAACGGATTTGGATAAAATTTGGCATGCACGTTTTTAGAGGTAGAGAGAAGGACATTGAATACTTTTTATCCCGGAATTCGAAATTACCGCGGTCGAAACCGCGGGGTACAGCTAGTATAATATATGGAGTGGCGACATGAAACGCGTTTAGAATGTATTTTAACTCTAATAGTCCAAGAATAGTCATATTACTCGTACATTGCTACAAACCAGTCTAGACGGACGGTATATTTTGATGTCAGCTGACTGTGGTCCTAAAGAATGTCGGGTGCTTCCCAAATGGTTCTAGTGATTTCGTTATGCTTGCATCATTGTCCCAATTGTGCTTTATGACGGCATACACATCATCGATGGAATAATTCGCAGTCTATATTAATATTAAGATGAAAATTTATTTTTTAGGGGTAACCTCTGGCGCTATTGAATATTTTTCATGCCGATGTAAAGAGTTCCTGAGGGGGTTCCGAAATTGACGCGGGCTGAAGTCTTGGTAGCAACCGCTAATTTTCTAAATGAAATTATGAACAAACCTCCGTAGTTTGTTTTGATTCTGAACCTGTGTAAGATCAACTCTGTCTTGAAGAAAATAAGAGATTTTTGAATTACAATATTTGTTGGAAAGACCGAGCTTTGATAAAAATATGTACTGTATAGTGTTTTTTATCCTGGTACACATTACATACCTCATGAAAGATTTCCAATATCAACTGAATATCAAAATAGATCGTGTTCTATTTTGGCCATCAAATAAATGTAGGATAGAGAAAGATAAAAGTTTATTTGGTATAGGTTTTATAATAAATTATTATAAAATAAACAATTACCAATTAAAAATGGTAACCGCTCAGCATATGCTTTGGATTTGGTTGAAATGGAATAAAAAATTAACTTGATAAGACAACGGTATAGGTAAGACAAAAATCCCTACTTCCCTACTAATATTATCAATGAGAAAATAACTCTGTTTGTCTGTTACGCTTTCACGCCTTAACGGCTCAACCGATCATTATGAAATTTGTCAGGGGTACAAAGAAGGACATAGGATACTATTTCTCCCGGAATTCCCGCAGGAACTCCGAAATAAACGCGGGTGAAACCGCGGGGAATAGCTAGTAATCAATTTATGCAAAGTTCTACGATGCTAGTTTTTATGACAAGTGGGAAACGATGGCAATGTTCAGAGTCGGAGATATCTAAAATCAAAAGGACACTGTCCATTGGTGTATCAAGGCTTATTTTTCAGGGGGGCCATGCCCCTGAAATGACATAATAATACTCGCGGGAGTCACGGGGGCAAACTTTTAAGAATTAAGTCTACAAATTTGAAGAGTCGTCTGAAGTTAGTTATCAGTATTATAGAATTTCGAATCGGTAGCCCAACATCCTGGGGTGGGCACTAGAGCAACCTGGGGTTGTCGCAACTACTAGTTGTTCTCACATGCACTTCTCCAGTTAAGACATAAACATAAGTTATACCCTTTTCTCTTAACCCTCTGAGGACATAAACAGAGGCGTCTTTACCTATAGTGCAGGGTGTGCGGCGCACACGGGCGCCGGGTCTAAGGGGGCGCCGCGCGCCGGGCGCCCTTGCGACACATCCGAAGATGCTTCGCTCTCAAAGACCCCGCGTGCAGGCAGTTATGAAGTTTACCCAAAAAAATTTTATTAAGCGATGAGCTTCATCACATATGTTCCTTGAGTAATTCTAAGCATTTCTAGCCCGGGAGGCAGTAAGAAACGTGAGGCTGGTCGGGGGGGGAGGGGTTCAAAGGGGGCCGCTACTCGTCATCTTTAAAAAAAATCTATTTTCGTCCTGGTGGCTACTAGGGCAAGTTTGGTATCATTTTCGTATAAACCGAAGACGTGGAATTCATTGCTGATATTAGTTTTATTCAGTTTTATAGTAATTTTACAAGAAAAACGTAAAAAATTGAATTTTTTGGTTGGAGATTTTTGCTTTGAGTTCTAATAACTTTTGTATAGTGACAAAAAATTACATACAAAAAATACTATAATAAAGCATAGCGTAGTTACAGTATATTTTGTAGCGAATGGCGTAAGAATGCCTGCAAGATTTTATTTTTCATGCAGTTCATATCTATTTACGAAGAGGGACAGACAGTTAGAAAACATCCCTCCAATGGAAGCCGCTGCTTGCCAGCACACACTTCGAGCAATATATCAAGGAGTCCATGTCTGAAGACAAGCCTTAGTGCCTCTCCAAAAGCTTGCAAGTTCTTCTCCTGGATGGAAGACAGTGAACGGACTTCTGTTTGGTCAGATTTACCAGATCTCGTAAGTGTGTGCCTAGAACTCACTCGTTGCAGGTGCAAGAAAGGTTGCAAAAACAGAATTATGTCCGTAACGGACATAAATTTTTTTTTTTTTTTTAATATAGAAAGTCACACCCGTGACGCCACACTCGGCACCAGCGGAGACTAGCGTCGGGACCATAACGGTTCCCGGCTTATGCTGAGCTGGTAGCCTTTTTGTTGCGACATGCTGTCTGTGCTACATTTTGTTAATGCATACTATATTTTAATTTATTGTCGTTACAAATAAACTTCATTTCATTTCATTTAATTTCATTATTTTATTTAACAACATAAAATTTAACAAAGTAAGCATAAGCAGATACTCGTACTCGACCATTTTGTAAGACAAACGCCGCCTAGCGCCAGTCCAGCTACCCGCGCTGCAGTCATTTAATATTTTTTTTCACCATCTTGTTGTATTAGGACATTATTAAAAGTGTATATTTTTAGAATTTACATAAATTGTGCTTTATTATAGTATTTTTTGTATGTAATTTTTTGTCACTATACAAAAGTTATTAGAACTCAAAGCAAAAATCTCCAACCAAAAAATTCAATTTTTTACGTTTTTCTTGTAAAATTACTATAAAACTGAATAAAACTAATATCAGCAATGAATTCTACGTCTTCGGTTTATACGAAAATGATACCAAACTTGCCCTAGTAGCCACCAGGACGAAAATAGATTTTTTTTAAAGATGACGGGTAGCGGCCCCCTTTGAACCCCTCCCCCCCCGACCAGCCTCACGTTTCTTACTGCCTCCCGGGCTAGAAATGCTTAGAATTACTCAAGGAACATATGTGATGAAGCTCATCGCTTAATAAAATTTTTTTTGGTTATGTATGGGAGCGATGCATAACTTCCTCCACTACGCCCGCCGTGGCCGACGCCGGGCGCGCGGTAGCAAAGCAAAACTACTTCTTTACCTAACATCCTGTATAACTGTTAGTATTCCACTTGTATTCCATTTTGACCCCGCTCGAGGGCGCCAGGTTACTGGCTGCACACGGGCGCCACAAGGGCTAGAGACGCCTCTGGACATAAATACTAGAAAAAGCTAGTCCAGTATTATCCTACCACCTAATATCATAAATGTGACAGTGTGGATGTTAGGATGTTTGCATGTTTGTTACTCAATCACGCAAAAACGACTGAACGGATTTGGATGAAATTTGGCATGCACGTTGTCAGGTGTACAGAAAAGGACATAGGATACTTTTTATCCCGCGCGGGTGAAACCGCGGGGCACAGCTAGTTTATAATAATTACCTCTCAGTATATTTGTGCCCATATATACCTAATTATACGGTCAGGAATCTTCGCAGCCTCAACCAATTTCTAATATAATTGGATATATTGTAGGGGTACTTCCGAGAAAGTGATCCCACCCTACCTTTCTCAACATCTGGGCACCTCCGGTTTGATTAGTTGCGTTAATTGTATAATTTATATCCCAAAAGGACCAAGTTTCGAGCGCAGAAGGGTTGTATACACAGATTTAGAGACTGTGGAACGGGTAACGCAAGCTGATATTCAAATTACTCAATGAAAATGATGCTTATACAGTTTGCTTTCAAATGTGTTTAAAACAATTCGTCTTTAACGAGGTTAAACTAGTACCAGTAAACAACGGCTGTAAATCTTCTATGATATTCTATATTTAAAATTATATCTAGGGAAAAATACATATCTACCTCATGAGGAGTAGGTAGGTGCACTATATACGATAACATCGTAACCAGGCAAAGTATTAGTCAAACAAAGCATAATAAATGTTTCTGATGTGTATTTGATCGTTTTTTACTAATAAGGTGTCCAGTCCCCACTCCCCCCCATTGTCTATAATAACCTGGCATCTTTGAGGCACACTTTTTACAAATTTTTCCGCTAAGTCACATGACAATGACCCACATTTCTTGTATATGACGACTCAGCTCGGCGGTGGTGCGGGTATTTTTTCCATGAAACTTTAGCGTCATCAGTGCTCAAACATTATATATGGGGTTCAAATCTGATGACTGTGGGGGAAAAAACCCGTTTCGTAGTGCGAGCGCTTACGGCACTCATAGAACACTTACCCCGGGTATGCTCTTGTCGAACGGACGTACATAACAATAATTTTATGATTAAACACTTTGCTGAGTGAGAAATCCAAATGACATTTGTAGATACAAATTTTATTGGTGAAAATTATTTACAAAATTGTAAACCTTATCAATTTATTCACAAAAACTAATTTTAACCATCTACATACATACAATTTCAAAAACTCTCACAGCTGACTCAAGGGTGTATGGTCTTTTTATATCCGTGGTTGCATAAATCTTATACAATTTGAAGTTAGATTAATATAAGATGTTTGTTTATCGACGTAGAACTCTGAATTTGTAGTGTGTATTGATAATTGACTTATAATAGAAAAACATATCGTGTAATTGTAGCGTCTGTCTTGATTATTAAGAATAATAAGTACCTACCTAATTATTTACCTGAATAAGTCAGTTTTTAATGTAGTTGTATCATTATACTATTATAGGTATACTTAATGACTTAAGTATAGTTTGTGGTTTGGTTGTTTATAATATTTGTTATAAAAAAAGTGTTGTGATGTGAACTCTACCAAAGATCTTTTTTATTTTCAATGTTTTGCGATAGATGGATTGATGTGTTTTAAATGAACCCACAGGTGACTTCATAATTTTATTTTTAAACTTGCTGTTCCGCGCGGTTTTAGCCGCATTAATATCGGAGTTCCCGAGGGAATTCCGGGATGCAAAGTGTCGTAAGTTACTCCTTATAACATTACTACTGACTATGAAAGAAAGTTCCGTCAAAATCGGTCCAGCCGTTTCAAAGATTAACCGGAACAAACAGACAGTCAGACAGACAGAAAAATTAAAAAAAAAATGATTTTTTGATGTAAGTACCGTATATAACTTCGTATGAATTTAGTAAAAAGCTGTTAATTTGAAATTATAAACAGACACTTCAATTTTATTTATATGCATAGATTACTTATCACCTGCCGTTGGAAATGCGATTTTTAATCCGAAAATCGAGTCACGAAACTCACGGAGTCTATTATAAGTACAACTATTGTAAAATACGTATTCCAATGCGAAGTGCAGCTTTTTAAGACGATTTTGTGATCGCTATAAAATGAACCTACCGTAAACCGTACTCCTTTTTATTGTGCTGCAAAAACACTCCCCACTAAACGGGCCACGTGTTCAATATGTTTAGTGCTGTCGCTGTTTCGACAATCGACTCGTGGCTCGTGACGAACTCGATTCACTTAAAAACTTAACGAGCACCGACTTTATTTTTACGAGCTCGCTCCAAAACTACGTCACATACCCGCTATAATCAATCGGAAACGCTGTTAATGAGTACGGGAACTATCAATCAACGCATGGCCGGAATAGCGGCTAATATTGAACACATCTATAGGGCCGGACGCGTATTTTTAGACCATTATCTTTCGGGGGAATAAAACTGAATTCTGGAATCCCTATACCTATGCGAGTACGCTTTCCCGAGTGAACGAACTCGAGTGTCGGGTAAGGAACGGCGCACACTCGCTGGGAAAACGCCTGAACATTTTTTATTGTGAGTAAAAATAAAATTAATCTTTGAGGATTTAAAAATATGTATTAGTAATAATAATTGGTGGGGGCACTACCGTGCTCTCCGATAATAATAATAATATTCTTTCATCTAGATAGTAACAAGGATGAGGTCTCCTTTTAAGTAGAAAAGTACCATGTATCAGAAGACCTCGCTCTTACATAACAAATATTATATTAATTAGACCATGAAACAAAAATAACAATAAGATACTTGAGTGTACTTGTATGGAACAATGTTGATAGTGCTTAAATAAATAAATAAATGTTATGTTTATATCATATTAGCTGTCCCCCGCAGTTTCACCCGCGGTAATTTCGGAGTTTCCACGAGAATTCCGGGATAAAAGTACCCTATGTCCTTCTCGGTACCCTAGACAAACGTGCATGCAAAATTTTATGATGATTGGTTGAGCCGTTGGGGCGTGAAAGCGTAACAGACAGACCGACATACAGAGTTACTTTCGCATTTATAATATTAGTATAGATTATATTTACCACGTCCTGTTTCTCATTTCTATCTACAGCGCTGCCATTTTAAGGTCGCCTGGAAAATATTGCCTTCAGCAATAAAGCCGCCCTTTGCACTGTCCATTTTTCTTATTTTTTAAATATCAGTGTGTTTTTAAGAGGAATAAATTTTTATAAAGAAAAAAAAAACTGTGAAACTAAGCATTGGGACTTGGGAGTGATCTATGTGTAGTGGAGTGAAGCAACGACTGCCGTTAACTGATAATGATGATGGTGAAAATCTTATGAATCATTATTTTTTTACCGTCATTTGATGAGACATAATGATATCTAATAAAATAATAATTAATGAAAAAAAAATATAGTTAATTTTTTAAGTTCATATACGATTTTTAAGCGAAATTTAATAATAATCCTTACAGAGTATTTAAATGCAAAAGTGAGTTTGTTTGTTTGTTTGTTATGCTTTCACAGCTTAACAACTCAACTGATCATCATGAAATTTTGAATACATTTTGGCAGAGGTACAGAAAAAGACATAGGGTACTTTTATCCTGGAATTCCCGCGGGAAGGGAAATTAACGCGGGTGAAACCTCGGGAAACAGCTAGTCCCATTCTAATAAAAATACTAAATATTTTCTTCTTCCGTCTGCGCTGACGTTTAGAGACATGTCGTGGCTTGCGCCGATCTATATTTATACGCATAAACGCCGACTGAGGGCGCTCGCCTCCCCTCTTCTTTTGTTCCTATTTCGAATTTCAAAAAATAGAACTGAAGGGTCGTTTAGGATGCGCGTGAGTCAGTTGCCGGTCGACGCGCCGGCGCGTGCGCAGACACCGCGCCGGGAACGATGAAATTTCAATATTCAAAATTCAATTCTTTTTTACTCTGAAAATTCACGTGGTGACGAGTGTTGAGTTTTTAATTAAGAATGAGTTGCCTTTCAAATATTCAATTCGAGAAAATATTGTGAGAGTGATCTATATTGTTTTTCACGTGTAGTTTTTGAAGGTGACCATTGAATGGGATATAATAATTCATGGTAAGATTTCATACTTTTTCATGTCACCAAAATATATTACTTAAAAAAACAAGAACTGGAAAAATTGGGAACCACGCTGTAACTAAATAGTTTCGTAATGTTTAATTTGAATTTTAAACTAATTCTCGCCGATGAGTTTTTCTTTTTCTTGCTGTACTTAAGTCGGTGTGTGTTCGCTTCGTAAATAGTCCAACGGCCCCATTTTGGAGTTCTGTTAGTAATTTGTCAGTCACTAGGTATTTTGGTTGAACAGAAAGCGACGTAGCCATACGAGTAAATTTCCTGAACATTTCATTCAGAGTTGAGCGATGGCAATCGTTTTTTTGTTGATTACTATTAGTCAAAACAAAAAAATATTAAATTAATTAATTACGGTATGATATATTACGGTATAATTCTACTAATATATAAATAAATAAATAAAATAAATATTATAAATGTGAAAGTGTGGATGTTTGGATGTTTGTTACTTGATCACGCAAAAATGGCTGAACGGATTTGGATGACATTTGGCAGGCACGTTGTCAGAGGTACAGAGAAGGACGTTTTTATTACGGAATTCCCGTGGGAACTCCGAAATAACTGTGGGTGAAACCGCGGGGCACAGCTAGTAATAAATAAAGTAACCGTAATGCGTGAAAATATAATCTATTGAAATTTGTGTGAAAACTAGCTTTAGCGATCCTCTCTTATGTGGTTTAAAATGTTATGCACTCTTCTTTCTAAATTTCATACTTGCAAATAATAGACAGTGCTAATATACCTAAAAGTCATGCATTAAAAATTAGAAGTGGCTGATTACTGGCAAGGAATGTTTCAATTAAAATTAGCATTCCTGCAAAGAAACACCGCTCTACATTTCTGTATGTATTTTAGAACTGACAAAGATAAATTTGTGATCGCGCTTATGTCCTTTCTTTCCAACTAGCGTTATTCTGTGAAATTTGACAAACAAGCCAGACAAAGCATTTATAAAGTGAATCCCTTCTTATATCACTATAATAGGGCTGGCAAAAGGTCCGGAAATACGGTCTGAAACACTCCGCTGTCTGTACGAAGCTGTAATGTTTTATTCTGCCGAAATCTCTATGGGTATTATATCATGCATTATTATTTGCATGTTGACTAATTTTAATTTTTTTGTCCGTCTTGTAGATTATTAAAAAATATTGGACACGTATTTTTTCTTTTTTTACGTAATCAAAAAATAACGGCGATATATTGAGTTGAAATTTCGTGTGACGTCACTATTCTGACAGTTTGTATGGCGGTTTTTGCGGTTAGTGACGTCACGACCCCCTCACCCTAAACTTTAATGCACTTTATCTCTGTATATTTTAATTTATTTGAAAAAGCAAAAAATACGTGTCTATTGTTTTTTTTATTTTCTAACTGACGGATTAATTAGAATTTTGATTTTCAAAAGTAGTCCACATCCCAACTGCTGGGGATGTTGTGCTGACTGTTACCACATCCGTTTTAGGTACCAAAATAAACTTAACCAACACTAAATTGTAATTAATGACAGTAGAAGACCACAATCACATACCTACTTTTCGGTTTGGTCTCAGTGCAAACACTTTTTTGGCAAAGTAGCTCAAACATTTAGAACTGAATGACTCATCATGTAGACTCATCTCTATAATAATGGAGAAATCGACAACACCATTTGTGTACTGGTTATTGAATCTGACTGATACCACGTAAGTCACGGGTTCAATCCCCGTGACAAAATAAACTTTTTTAATACAGTTGCTCAAAAAGTGGCATATTGGAGGGACGTATAGCGTTCGGGAAGTGGGCTATTACATACTCGAGCTTTTTCTTTACCTTTTCCGACCTCGTGCGTTCTCTTTCCCAACTGTCAAAAATGGCGAAACGACTTTGACACACTTTTTGTATTGCGCAACGTAGGTTTCGTATTACTAATACGACTAGCGCCATCTCTTGATCACAGTTGGAACTTAGTTGAGTTTGTGTTTTTATTATTTTACTAAATTTCTTCATTTTTTTCGCAACTGTATTAAAAATAGTTGTTCAGTACACGTGCGGAACCGTCATTGCAAAGAGTTCCGACAAATGTCGACCCGAGCCGAGGCGCAGCCGAAGGTGAGGGTTGACAGTCGAATGACAGCCTTTCCGCACTTGTAATGAAATATACTATTACACGACGAACATTTGTGTTTACTCTGAGTTATTATAATAGCACAAATTGCAAGATACGAACCCCAGCCAAACTCGCCCATGTCCGAACATATCCCAAGTTACTTTAAACTAATAACCAGGTCAGGGTAGATAACTTCCAACAAGAACTAAAAACTGACTTTTTCATCAAATCTTTCAAATGAAAATATGATTTTAAAAACTAATGTAAATATTTAGAAATATATTAATTTATTAAAAATCTTCATTAATGAAATGCATACTTTATTTGCTAAAAAATATACATACGTATGTATGTATATTACGAAACACGAGTGAACGACAAATATTTAATTATATTTCCCTCAGTTTCGATTTCATTTATAAAACAAACAAAACGGAAGAAGCAGTCGATTTAATTAAAAAGTTACCGGTATAATTACTTTGACTGAATTATACGACAAAGAATTTTATTTTCCATCCACCCTTATAGGTAGGTATTTGTTTTTTCGGCTGTCATTCGGTAACTTTGGAATTCTTTTCTCGATGCCAATTAATTTACTGCTTATTTAATTACGATCCTGACTTGGCGAATGGTTTTATGTATTTTTTATTTACTGAATGTTTTTGTGTTTTATATATTGTATTTTACCTACTAACTAGTTGTATTCCATGGTTTTTCATGGGTGAATTTCGGAACTCTTACGGGAAGTCCGAGAGCAAATTTATTTCTTACCTGACGTCACTCCCCGTAAACTATGTCTCTCGCGAATTCCAAAAAGTATCTTATGTATTGAAGGTCACTGTAGAATTTTATCGGTGGAAGAAATTTCATTATAAGGTATAATTTCAGTATAATATTTCACTCCCCATGGTTTCAGCCGTGTGTTTCGGAATTAGGAACTCTCTCCTTGGATTTTCCATATTTCTTTCTTGCAAACCTCGTCTTGACAATACTAACACAACAAAATAGTAATTAACCAAATTAGTCAAGCCCCCTTCTCATATGCGATAACTAGTAGATTTTTATATAAGTAGATATTTATACTTATACGAACTTGGGCACAAAGCTAAAAACTTGTGCTGTGTTTTGTTTCATGACTCTCACTTTTTGTGTGTAGGTAGATATCAATTCTTTTTTATTTTCTAGTATTAGTAATGAAATTAAAAAACAATATAGCTTTGTTCTTAGTTCTTACCTATCTACATTGTTTCGACCAAAACCAACAAGTACAGAAGTAATTTTATTATTTCAGGTCGATAACTCTCAATAGATGAAGCTGTATTGGATTTTACCTTTGCTTATTTTCATCCTTGTATTGGAATTAAATGGTAGCATGATAAGAAAAATCGGCGCATAAAAGAAATCGCTGATCTCGTTTGTCACAAAAAATTATTACAAGTTTTCCGAATGGAGCTATATTTAGCTCATCTAATTTGACGTGCTTTGACGTAACTATCATTATCCTTAGGTACTTTATCATGCGGTTTTCCTTTATCCCAAGTGAAATCTGATGTGAATATAAGAAGTACTTAAATAGTAAAATATACGTACCTACCTGTATAAGTAGCAAATAAACTATTGAAGCCTAATGAAAAACCAACAAGTTTTTTGCCTAAAAAAGATTTGTTGTGAATGAAAGGCAAGCGGATGATTTTACTTCACAAAAATACTTTACGCTTTATTTCCTGTAATCTTTACATTATAGGTAATAAAAAATTTCGTGGAAACACTCCGAAAGCATTTTGTTTTAAAGACGAAGCAGCTTTTTATAATCGGCCTTTACTCATTTTACTGCTGAATTTAATTTAAAAGTGAAGTGACTTAACAAAAAAAAAGAGACACCGTTCAAAATTACGAAAACAATGTTTTTATTTTTAAGCGAATCCTTATCCTTTTAAATGCGAAAATGTGTTTATTTGTATGTCACGCTTTCCCACCTTAACGGCTCAACCCATCATCATGAAAGGGGCACAGAGAAAAGACAAAGAGTACTTGTTATCCCAGGATTGCCACGGAAACTCCGAAATTAACGCGGGCGAAACCAAGGGAACAGCTTGTATTTATTACATGTTGGGTCTAAAGGCAATATTTAGACTTTATTTACCATACATAACTCAGTCAATGACAAATTAAGTACTTAAGTGACTAAACAAGCACTTAAGTGGCAAATCATTTATGTGGAGACCTCTTTAGCCGTCTCTATAAGTTTTGACTATCACAAATATTGTGTGTGTATACGATTTCATTTACAGAGGAAATAACACCGTATCCTACCTATAACAATCGCACACGTTTACACAAATTGAATAAAATCAGGGTATAAAGATTGTCACATAGGTACTTACATGATATAATTAACTAGATACGCATGAAAAACATAACCCCGCCCTTGCTGTCTTACAGCCACATCCGTGGGTCAACGTACTGGGCGGTCGTCATGGCAAAATTTGGCTTCTAATGTAATAATAACGCTAGAACGGACCAAGATTACGGGCTATAAAAGGGCTCATTATGTTTTCATTAAATACACACGCTGTTACACACTATGTAATATGTATATATGAATAGTTCCCAACGGTAGTAGAAAAGAGAATATTATGATTATAACTGGGTATCAACTTTTATAAGCTAACAGAAAATTTGCAATCAAATACGAGTAGAATACGTACTTTAAGAAAACTCAATTCAAAGAAGCTTTTGTAATCATAGACGTAAAGTATTTTCTCTTAATCATAATGTGTTTTGATCTTGTAAATAAGTATGTTTCATTACATTTTGTGTAATGAATGAAATTAATTTGAATGAAATGAAATGACATTATTTTTATTCATGGCGGCACAACATACCTAATTAAGAAAATTCAAAATGCATTAATAAAAAATAATAGAACACCGTTTTATATGAAAATGGCAAACTTGCCTTTTCTATTATTTGCTCTCGGGTCACTATGATTTATTATATTGTACCTATATATGACTTGTAACTTGGTGTTACCAATAAAGAATTGTATTGTGTTGTATTGTAAGAATGAGAAATGGACCAAAGAAGTGACGTATTGGTACCTAAGGGATAGAAAAAGAAAAAGGGAAGACAGGACGTAAAGAGATGATTTGAAAGAGGTAGCGGGTGCAATCTGAAGAAGAATAACACACAAGGGGCAGGGACGAATGGAAGGCATTGGAGGAGGCCTTTGTCAGGAGACAAGCGGGAGAAGAGGAAAATAAATGTACAATAATTTATTTAAATATTTTCTCTATCACTCGTAAATTGGGTTTCGAAATAGAACCTAAGGTGCTTTTCATGCCGATACAAAAAGTTCCCGAAGGGATTCCGAAGGTGACGCGAGAAACCCTAGGGGAGGATTTAATGAAGTGATAATATTTAATGTGCTAGAATTTAAAGAATGGACAGTTCTTTTTCTCTAATCGCATTTTCTATGGTCGAAAAATTTATTCCACCAGAAATAATAACGTTATTAAAGCTACACGGCGGCGTTATCACGTTTTCGACTCGATTAGAGAGAAATACGCTCCACGGATGCCGGGTCGTATTGAATGTGCACTCATTTCCATCCTATTAGACTTTTATGTCGGTCTCCTATGAAGAAAATAAGCAGTTAACGGAATTTATGTATGTATTTTCTCTTAGCGAGACTCCTCGTGACGCTATGTGACATTTCGTTTAATGTTGTACTCATTTACCATGTATGGCGGCAGACGAAGGAGTTTCTTTGAACAACTTTTTCGTGGCGCATGTGTATAGTTTTTTCAGACACCATCTATATCTATATCTATCTATACATATAAAATGCTTTGTCCTGAATGACTGATGGATCAACGCACAGCCTAAACAGCAGATCGTAGAGACCTGAAACTTGGAGAGTGTGTTCTTTGTAGGTATGACGTAGGCATCCGTTAAAAAAGGATTTATGAAAATTCGACCCCTAAGGGGATGAAACGGAACGCAAAGTTTGTATGGGACAATTCCGCGGGAACTTCGAAATTATCGCGGGTGAAACCTAACCTAACCTACGGCTGTCTAGTGAAAGTATGTATATAAAAATTAATCCCTATTTCCCTCGGTCACGGCATCACGCGTGAATGACTAGGCCAATTTCGCTAATTCTTTTGTGTTGTGTTTGCTATTGTAAGGAGAAGAAGAATATGAAACAAATTTGGAGTTCCCATGGGAACTCCGAAACTCACGCGGGTGAATCTCCAAAACAGTTGGACCGATTTTAATGGAACTTTCACTGCTAATGCTGATGCTAATGTTATAAGAAGTGAATTAGGCTACTTTGGAAATCCTACGAGAGTTCCGAAACTCACGCAGGTGAAACCGCGGGGCAGAGCTAAATTGAGATAAATCCTAATGGAACTGAAACAAAGAAATTCAAAATTAACGAAGTAGATTTTGCCTATGATTTCGATCGAATTTAATGTAGATTTCGTTTCTTAATTTTCTATCCCTCGGGAACAGAACGTTTTTCTGGATGACAGTAGCCTGTGTACTTTGCTCTCCTTGACAACGTTTACGCCCTTTATGATGATCAGTTGAGTGGTTAACAAGTAAAATCGTTAGTATGAAACCCAAATTCACATCATGGCCATCCATAGGTATCCATTCATAATATAATAGGTATAAAAAGATCAGTAAAATCAAAATAAGGGAAATACATTTTATTTTATTGTTAAGTATTTTTTTTTTAATTCCGAATATTAAGTTCCTGTCAATATAGTCATAGTCATAATGTGTCATAATATCGCACCATATGATTTTTTTTTTGTTCTAGTTAAATTTTATATGCCATAATTATGTGAATTATAGAGACGCGCTTCTATAGTAAGACATTAATGGTAGTTAGGGATTAAAAATACTTACACCTATCCTAGGAAACTAAACTTAGCAGAGGAGCTATCAGAATTTCTTAAAGTTTTATTATAATCTTATATCAAAATTTTATCCATTGTGATTTCGACTTTAAACACTGTGCGCAAGGTCTAAATTATAATGGACAAAATTTCGAAGTAAGATTAAAATAGCACTGTTGAAGAGATGGAAGAGATGCTTGTGAATATCTCCACGTTCTTCATTTAAAATTCAATCTCAATCAACCGAAGTGTGTTGAAATTTAACAAGTAGGTAAATAAAAAATTTCTAGATAACAAGAACAAGTCGACGCCATACAGAAAAAGCTGTCTAGTCTCCTAAACGAGTACTGCGTGTTCGAAACTCAAATACGCAAAAATGAAATGTCAACACTCAAAATTAATTAAAATTTTCCACGTTAAAACTTTTACATGCAAAAAAAATTTTTTTTTTTTTTTACTTAGTCGCTACCAACCTGCTTTGGGGAACGCTGTGTGGTTTTTTTTTGTGTCTATCCCCAATCTCTGGATCTGCTGTAAGTATGTGAACATGACTTGCAATAAAAATAAATGGCTTGCGTCTGTTTTCACAAATCGTTGACTTACCGCCGCACTCAGAGTCGACTTTAATGATTACTTAGTTAAGTATAGATTTTTAAAACAAAACTGCCGCAATCAGAGACATTCAGTAAATTAATGTTAATTGGCATTTAATAATATGTAACTTAATTAGTTAAATGTAAATCAACATTAATTTATTAAACTTGTCTGATTGCGGCAGTTTTGTTTTAAAAATCTATACTTAACTAAGTAATCATTAAAGTTGACTCTGAGTGCGGCCGTTAGCCTCTTAACCCAAGGTAAGTATCTACACCAAAAATTGACGGACGGGGTTTTATGATTCCGTTCGTTGTGAAACTTATTGACTTCTCAGTTCTCAGGGAAACTCGAAGTTGCTTTTTGTTCATGTTCATGTTTAATTTAACTAACAAATGAAGAACAGAGGCACTTATAACGTCTTTAAGTTAGCTTAATATGACAATTCTTAAATAAAATCATTTAGATTTATTAATGATTCTAAATAATAATCGCCTCTAGGTTGAAGCTAATAATGTTTTCTTAGAAATATCACGACTATTATACTCAAAGCTAAATTACACATAAACTTCTTAAAATACAAGTAACATACAAAAATGCTAATACAATAACGATATACCTACGTCAGAATATAACTACGTAGTATATTTAAGCTATGACTTACTGATTTTTTTATACCTACGTATATTAATGCACTTAGCATGAAGCGTTTGGTAGCTAAATGTTTCGTATACTTCTTATACAGTGCGAAATGCATTCCGAATGAAACAATTACACAAACAAGTAAATATCCACAACGACATGGTACATAGCATTGACGAATTAAACTCCCCGGCTATGTGACGTCCGCAAGATTAATGTAAATGACCTATACAGTTATATACCTAACGCCTACAATATTACGTACCTTGTACATACAGACTTATATACCGAGTGCCCAAGTTTTATGTAGGTTACCGGTGCAAAGTTTAGCCAATCGATAGTCGTCATAAAAAAGGGCCTGTATCATGTAATGGGCATGTTGACTAATTTTTATTTTTTAGTCCGTCTTGTAGATTATAAAAAAATATTGGACACGTATTTTTTCTTTTTTTACGTACTTAATCAAAAAATAACGGCGATATATTGAGTTGAAATTTCGCGTGACGTCACTATTCTGACAGTTTGTATGGCTGTTTTGCGGTTAGTGACGTCACGACCTCCTCATCCTAAACTTTAATGCGCTTTATCTCTGTATATTTTAATTTATTTAAAAAAGCAAAAAATACGTGTCTATTGTTTTTTTATTTTCTAACTGACGGACTAATTAGAATTTTGATTTTCAATAGTAGTCAACATCCCTATTGTAGAGTATGAGAGATGTACATTTTTTTATAACAACCGCCACCTGTTAACAACAAAATGAACTAATTTGATGGAAAACTCGTGAGAATTCTAAATGTTCCATAGCGCTGTTTTAAAACAACATTGTGTTTACTATACCCGCGGTAATTTCGGAGTTCCTATGGAAACTCCAGGTTACAATATGGCCTATGACACTCACAAATAATGTGACTGTCTAGAGTGTCTAGTGTCTATTGGTAAAAGAATTTTCAAAATCGATTCAGTAGATCCAGAGATTACCCCTACAACCTCACAAGCTCACAAACTTTACCTCTTTATAATACTTATTAGTATTTAGTACCTATAGATAAAACTTAATGATGATGCTAATTAAAACATAATGGGTGTAAGTACGCGAATTGACGCCAACTATGGTACTTGGTAGGTACTTTTACTCATAACAGTTTTGCATCAGCAACACCTGGTGCATATTTAATGCGTTGATTGGAACGAGTTAAACAAAGCGTTCAACAAATGGACGTTAATTTTCGTTAATTATAATCCTATAAGTGATGTATTGTCAGTTTAATTAATATGTGAAAGCATAGACCGAAAAGAAAAAAATTCCCATAGGAAAACAAATGATTTTGCATGTCAAATATTAAACAAAATTACATACTAGCGGTCGTTTAGGAACGTTGGAACTTATTCATTAAAAGAATTGAGGTGAATGACACACATGACCTGATTCTATTATAATGTTATTTACATTAGGAATGTATGTCACGAGCAAATTATATAAATCGTCCGTTTACAATGGTCGGCACTATCATTAATTACATATCGATTTAAGGAGAGCGAGTGCACTTCGGAAATCGATGCTCGTATCGATATGATCGATCTTTGTTGTGGTCACGTCACTGTTCAAACTTGTTAACCTACCTTTACGTTGCTCGTAAATACAAAACGTCGATATACAATTTAACTGACTGATCAAGGCGTTTTGTAAACGATCATATTAGGTATACGATTTTCTAATGACAGGCCGCTCTGCTGAGAGGAATTCAGTCTACTTATATTTTGGTACCAAATAAAATTTTATTCTATTTTAAACCAGACAAAATAAAACGATATAATATAAAATAAATAACCTTATGAAGAACCAAAGCAAAATGAAATTGTAAATCAAAGTTGTCATCACATAGAGGCACGCTGGGTCACGAAACGTTTACAAACGCAGGCACGGAGCAGGTATTAAAGGTAAAAAATAAGTATTTACGGCGCAAATAACGCGGAAATTCACACATTTTGCCGATAAAACTGCCACTACAAACGTACTGTTGGCAAAAAAGAGACTTGAAACCAAAACTTAATGGTAAGTGGATATATCTATAAACCATGACTAACCATAATAATGTCATTCAAAATTTTCCGTCTCTGTAAAAAACTACCCGTTCCTCGCAGTTTACCCGCGATAATTTCGGAGTTTCCGCAAGAATTCCGGGATAAAAAGTACCCTATGTCCTTCTAAATATGTACCCCTGACAACCTGCATGCAAAAATTCATGATAATCGGTTGAGCCGTTTAGGCGTGGAAGTGTAACAAACAAACAAACCCACTTTCGCATTTATAGTATTAGTAAGGATAAAAATATCTGCGAGTAAACTGTACCTTATTAAATGCATAAAAAGCACAATTTAACAAAGATAATTTAAGTAATTGTCAGTCAGTCAGTTATGAGTATTATAGAGAGTGCACAAATAAAACTGTGGGATGCAAGTAGTACTTTTATATTATTTTGCCGACTCTACTATACTCCAACTTTTTCGTTCTTGTGATTTATAAACTTAATTTAGCCACCAGTTTGTGTAAAGAAACACTGAAGTTTTTATTAAAGTTCTTCACCATGCTGAAAACTTTTTAAAAGATATTATAGCATTTTCGATCTTGTTATTTCTATAGCTATAACTTTTAAACATCTTGTTTGCTCTATTACCATCCTATGCCAAAATTAATTAATACTATTTTTCCGAGGTTCTATCGGTAGGACCAGTAGGGAGTTCCAGGACTACGGGAACAAACCCTTAATACGCTCCTGAGGTCTTAGTTTGTCTTCTTCATTTCCAAGTGAAAGTGCGAGATTCTTACATTCAAAATTCATTGAGTAAATAGGTAGGTACGAAGAAACTTCTTAGCTAAACGTAATCGAATCACCTACAGTTAAACTCGAAAATTATTTTAAAGACATCCTGTGACGTTTCATTAAGAGAAATGAGTTTTATAATTGATTGCTTTCAACCATTTCGCTCACTGATTACTTAACTTTTACTTACAAAGTCGAGATATTTTAATAAAACTGACAGAATGTCACGGCGCAAAGTTGTTTTAAATGTTTCGATTCAGTGGAAATGTAAGGAAAGTGATGGTTGGAAATATAAATGTCTTTTTTTATGATGAATAGGTAGTTACTAGTCGTCCCCTATGGTTTTGACTTAAAAATTTCTATAGTATATATTTTAAAAAAATCAATCTACCAATCAAAGATGTGTTTAAAATAATACATCTTCCCTTCCCTCGAGGCGTTAGTAATCTTGTAATTGATATTTAATTTTTTATTATTCAAAACCTCATCACAATTGTTAGAATATATACGCATTAAGTCTCGGAGAGTAAAAGACAAAAACATGTTAATGTTATTTTCAAAACGGAATTTTCTTAACCTCTAAATAGTTGAATACAATTAAGCCAATTTATGGCTATGCTCAACGATAATTGCTCGATATTGGGTCGGTATTTCAATCTAAATAGCGTTTGGGATTGAAACTTGAAATTGTATCCAGACTGAAGACGACGGGAGTTAAGTACGGCTATTAATTATCCAGTGTCCGACTCTAGTTTATTCGACACTGGTCTACAGAGACGCCCCCGCCTGTCCTTTGAACCAGTTCTGTTAGAGTTGCCAACCATACATTATAATAACACTGTGCCACTGTGCTGTGCCTGTCACCTCGTTTGCCGAAGGGATTGTATACATACACTTATTAACAACTCATCAACCCCATACTTGTATAATATGTTTAGTTGTTGTATACGTATGCTGTAAATTTTTGTGTTGTGTCAAATAAAGTTTATCAATTCAATTCAATTCAATTCAATTCAACCCCCCCGCATTATTTCACTTGCGTTTGTGTCGGAGTTCGCGTTGTAATTCTTACTAATATTAAACATGCAAAAGTGAGTTTGTTTGTTGGTTTGTTACGCTTTCACGGCTAAACGGCTCAACCGATCACCACGAAATTTTGCGTACACGTCGTCAGGGATACAGAGAAGGACATAGGGTACTTTTTATTCCCACGGGAACTCTGAAAATAACGCGGGTCAAACCGCGAGGATAGTTAGTTTTGGGAATAAAAGTACCCAATGTCACTCAGGACTCGAAAGTAGGTAGTGTTTGAGTTTATCTGCTACAAACAAACATGCAAAATATGAAATCTTTTTTTTTCTCATAATGCGTATATTAATATTAGTTTAACAATATATTATCCTGGGACCGATCACGTAGTCGGTGGTTTTATTTGGAGGTTATAAGTCAGTGAAAAAATCCTGTCGCGTCATTGATATGAAAAGTATTGGTACCTAATTCAAAACCACTGCAGTCTGAAAGCGAGTATCAAAGAGGGAATGGATGGGAGGGAATGGACAAAGTCCAAAATAATCATAAACAAAACAGATTTAATAAATAAATCGTGCTTTTAGGTTAATTTTTTTTTTATATTGTCGTTCTCCTTCAAATCCAAACCTTGTAACTCTGTTTTTTTTAAGCATCTAAGCTTACTCTTTTACACTGTAAATGAAGTCCTGTCATTCCGCGGTTATTAGAAGCGCAAATGAGTAATAAAGTCGTACAAATATAAAAAATATAGCAAATACATTAGAATTTCTCGGCGCATGTCTTATTTGCATATTCACCGCGCTCTAATCAGAGAAAGTAAAAGGAAATCCATTTCGTTCCGAGTACAACAAAAAAAAACGAGAGTAATTCGAGACGAATTCCATATTTACATCGAGTGTACACTGTACAGTGATACGCAAAAAACTAACAGATTTTTTCAGAAGAGTTCAATGCGAATCTCGTTCATATATAACCAGCATATGAGCTATTTTCACATGTTTCATATTGGCTGATGTTTCGGTGGACAACGCCGCCGCCTGCACCGTACAGGGTTTTCAATTTCCCAGTTGGTTGTGTATTTTTATTCCCAATCGTTCTTGATAACTGATTAAATTTGGACAATCTTCCTGCGTTGAGTGATGAGTGTGGGAACGAGTAATGACTTTCCGCTTTATTTACACTGGGCGTTTAAAAAAGAACCTACGTACGGTTTTTGATGAATTTCTAATTTGGAGCTTGTTATCTCGTGTTTACGACTCTATGGCTCACAATTTATGAACCTGTTTTTAATATGAAGATTTACTGACATAACGAGTAGCTTCTCGTACAAAATGATCTCTCACTGTTACCGAAACACGTTTACCTTAAATAATCATATTTTTTAAAATAATTATCTTATATAAATTTCAATTAAATGTAATCATAGTCTGTCTAAAAATATGAATACAAATAATTTATGTACTCAAGTAGCTTATTAAAAGCATATCATATTTTATGTTTTAAACATGACTTACCTACCATTTTTTAATCACATACACAATATGATAACTTAAAGGTTATTTAAATTATTTAATAAAACTAAATATACCTAATATAAATATGAAAATCTCGTATCACAGTGTTTGTAATCGAACTCCTCCGAAACGCCTTGACCGATTTTTATGAATTTTTTTGTGTATATTTGGTATGCCTGGCTATTTTGTATACCCTGGGTAATAAGGGTAGCCCTCACCGGAATTTTTTTATCTTTATTTTTTGAACAAAACTTTACTTTGGAATACCTGCGGGAATTCCGAAACTCACGCGGCTAAAACCACGGGGCACAGTACGAACATAAAAACCTGCAACGTACCATCTTCATTAGTCCTTAGAAAAACCTGAATTGCGTTAAAGAAAGTGCCTCACCATTATCTAATAGGTCTACGTAATGGTTACTGTTATCTAGAATCTAGCACATACATTACACCTTAGATAAACGGTAGAACCCGCTTTTTTCTAACTTGAGGTACACTAAGAGTATTAGCTTCCGTACGCACCGTATCTTCTCTTTTTGTTTCCAAAGGGAATGGAAAATAATGATTATTAGGGAGATTTTTTTTTTCTTTTCTTATCTTCTTACATTTATTTTTATCTACAAAATAGTTTTAACCATTTATTAATGTTTAATCCATAGGATATACGCATGTTATTATCATATTTAATAGTAAATTCAGTAGGTATTTTTTTTCTGCTATTTAAATTTTGAAATTAAACTAAAAATATAGCTATTAAGAATCTATAGAATAGGGATGTTGACGACTTTTGAAAAGCAAAATTCTAATTAGTCCGTCAGTTAGAAAATAAAAAAAAACAACAGACACGTATTTTTTGCTTTTTTAAATAAATTAAAATATACAGAAATAAAGCGCATTAAAGTTTAGGGTGAGGGGGTCGTGACGTCACTAACCGCAAAACCGCCATACAAAATGTCAGAATAGTGACGTAACGCGAAATTTCAACTCAGTATATCGCCGTAATTTTTTGATTACCTACGTAAAAAAAGAAAAAAATACGTGTCCAATATTTTTTAATAATCTACAAGACGGACTAAAAAATAAAAATTAGTCAACATGCCCATTATCTATAGACTCTATATTAATCGAATTATATAAATCTAGCTGACCCCCGCGGTTTCACCTGCGGTAATTTTAGAGTTCCCGCGTGAATTCCGGAATAAAAAGTGCTCCCTATGTCACTCAGGATCCCTTAAGTTCCTATAAGTGAAAGAATTTTCATAATTGGTTCAGTAGGTCCAGAGATTACAACGTCACAAACTCCGGAGTTCCCTCGGGGTATCCGGAATAAAAAGTACCCTGCGACAATCAGAATCACTGTAGCTTCCTATAAGTGAAATAATTTTTAAAATCGGTTTAGGAGATCCAGAGATTACCCCCTACAACGTCACAAACTCACAAACTCACGAACTTTTGTTCTTTATAATATTAGTATAGACTACGGCGTTATTCAGTAGTTTTAGGGATTACTCCTTAGGTACATCCAAACAATCAAACTTTACCTCAATATAATATTAGTATAGAAAAGCTTCCTTCCTGACTCATCAACATCCACTCGAAAATAAACCAGAAATTTGGACAGTGGAATCCATTGTATGACGTCATTAATTACGTCACCAGGAAAGATTTTTTATAAATTCAACCCATTAGGAGGTGAAATGCGGTTGAAAATTTTTATGGAACTATACCAATCGTCAGTGTTGAGGTTAGAGTCATAGAAATCGGTATTTGAGTTCTTAATCTTTACCTACTAATAAACGTATTATAAAGAGGTAAAGTTTGCGAGTTTATGAGCTTGTGACGTTGTAGAGGGAATCTTCTGAATCCACTGAAGCGATTTCAAAATCGAATTCTTTCACTTTTAGGAAGGTACAGTAGTCCTAAATGACAGAGGGTACTTTTTATCCCGAAATTCCTACGCGAACTCCAAAATTAACGGGGGTGAAACTCAGGGGATAAACACTTTTTTATTTTCGAGTTTTTAATAATTTAACATGTAAGGATGAAAATTGAACGGAATAGAGGAGGGATAGATAGTATTATTCAAATTATATACACACAAAAAAACTGATAGTAAAACATATCATGTACAACAGCTCCATCGAGGATTATATGGAGCGAAAAAATCTCTTAGTATTCCGAGTGTACGTTAAATTTGCTATTGAAATGGCGGCAGACTCGCCCATTTGTCGAAGGCAGTGACGAATAATATCCAGTGGATGAATCCTTTTTTATTTTTATACGCCCGCGCCATTGAGTCGGCGGGTGATCAGTTATTTTTTTAGCTATTTTTCGGGTTTTGCGATTTTGACTCCTCTTTTGACGCACGCATTATCATATTTAATGTTTGCAAAAATTGTATTTTCGTTTTTTTTTTTTTTGCACTTTTGTCTCGATTGTGACTGGTCAGTGGCATGTAAAGATTTCACTTACAAACGGAATTTCTTTTTTAAACATGTTTACAGAATTATTCGTGTATGATTTCTAAAAACCCTAACGTTCTTTTTTTGGAGTCAATGGGCTTGTCAACCAAATTTCAGTTTTTGGTCCGTCTTGTACATTAATAAAAAATACTGGACACTTATTTTTGTATTTTTTACGTAATGAAAAAATAACTGAGATAAATTAAGTCGAAATGTCGCGTGACGTCACGCCGTGCTACAGTTTATAGCACGTTATGTCATCAAGAGCCCCAGGGACTTCTAAACTTTAACGCGTTTTATCTTAGTATTTGTTCAATAATTTGAAAAAGCGTCAATACGTTTCTCTTATTTTTTTCTATTGTAAATAATCTCAAAACTATTTCCTACACTCTTTCTGTTATAATACCAAATCATTATGACCATGCAGCCTCAGACGCAGTAAGTGGAGACCAGAGGCTCTGGAGGCGTACCGTCTACAGCACCCATAAATTCCCCATAATTAATATCTTGTTACTCGAGACCAGCGCGTGTGGACATGAATAATGTGTGTTATAAATGTGACTAATGTGTCGTATCATATAGTTTTATCGCCACTGTGTTATCCCTCCATGTTTATTAGGTACTATAGCTGTGCCCGCGATTTCGCCATTCTCGGACTTCCAGAGAAAGAAGCTAGTGAAATAATTTGCAAAATCGGTTCAGTAGATCCAGAGATTACCCCGAACAACGTAACAAACTTACAAACTCACAATTCGCAAACTCACAAACTGTACCTCTGTATAATATTAGTATAGATAATACCTACTTCCCAAGATAAACAAGAAAACAAAATATTCATGGATATACAAAGGAAAGGCCGGTTGAATGATCTTTAGGGTATGATTGGAAAGCGCGTCGACAACCTACGCGCTCAAATTTCATGAATAAAAAAAAATACACCAGTAATTAGCTAATGGTATATTTCTTTTTTAAATATTTGAAAAGAGAATTGAAAAATGAATTCCAATATTCAGTACTAGCTGGTGCCCGCGGTTTCACCCGCGTGAATTTTCGACCCTTGCAATGACAGTAATGACGTTAGATTTTCTCACTCTTTTAAAACGTAGTGGTTATATACTCTTTAGTCTCAAAGAAAATATAATCACATCATCTGTCTCTCCAAACAGCTCCAAACTATAAAACTGCGTGTTGCGCTGAAATCTTTAACTGATGATAACTTTTTCCCCTATGTCCTATTTCGATGAAACAAACCTATATGTTGCTCCAGATTTAGCTTAATCTACTACTGAAAACTGCATGACAACCCGTTCAGTAGATGCGGAGATTATCGCGAACAGACAAACAGACAGAAAAGAATTTTAAAACCTTTTTTTGGGCTTGGTTACTCTTCTTTTATCACCCCTCTCAATTTTAGGTAAAAATATTCCATGTACAGAATCGCGGATTCTACTCTTTTATTATAGTATAGATAGGTAGCCCAGCCCTCGTTTAACATTATATCTTGTTAATTTTTTTTCCAGTTCAAATTTCACATTTTGTGTAATTTATGTTACGACGAAAACTTGCGTTTACTCTGGGTCTGGATTTTTATAGCGTGTCCTTCGGCTGCCTATCTCAATGTAACATCCAAACAACAACAAAGAGTGTCTAGACTCTAGGTTATTAATCGTCCTGGTAATCCTAGTACAAGCTCTGCTTAGTTTGGGACCAGGTGGCACTGTGTGTACCTGCTGTACGTCCAATTATATTGTTATTATCATGTCCTCTAATTTTATAATCGGTTGCCGTATTAAGGTCCTTTTATATCCACAGACATTGAGCGTGCCAGACAAGTTCCGTGGCAGACACCGATAGACACCGTTTATTTAGTTCTGAGCTTGCCAGACACCTGTCAGGGCAAAAACCGACAGACACCGTTTATTAAAAAAGAGAGTTTATTAAAAAATAAGGAGCATCGAAACCTTGCAAACACACGGTTTTGATGCTCCATTCACACTGCTGGGCATGTAGCCACAGACGCGTACAAACATGGACCGTGCAGACAAAATATTCTTTCCGCGAATACTAGTACCCGGCCAGTGTCTGTCGGCGTCTGCGCGGCCGTGTTACGATAGATATAAATACGTTAATATGTACGCACTGTATAGGAGAATATTTTACGGAACGTGTCTGGCACGCTCAATGTCTGTAGATATAAACGGGCCTTTAGTCGTGTATTTTTGCTGTTGTACCCACTTAAATGGTTGGTTAAACTGACACCGTAACAAAGTCGAAGATAAATCGCTCGAATAATAGACTAATTAGCAGAGGACAGATATAAATTATTATTTTGTGAGTTAACATTAAAAAAACAGGCTAGACCGTAAATTTAGGTACATTTCAAATTGTAAACAGAGCGAGTAGATTCATTTGTTTACATAAAAGGATCAGAAGTGATCAAGATAATAAGACCTAAACCTAGACCTAAAAGTGGTAAATTCGAGACTCAGTGACATTCTAGGGTGACATTTATTGATTAAATAAACAATTCGATTTTCGAAAATTTGTGTACATTTTTTTTAAATAGTAAGTATCGCTAATGTTTTTAAAAAAATTTTTATTTGTTACTCTCTGTTGTGTGCGCCGCGGCGCCAGGACTTGTTAAGAAGTAAGTAATTTTTTACATTATGTACCTATTATTACCTATTTAAAGTTTAATAAAAATTGGTACACATCTGCGCTAAATTCTTCAAATTAGCATTTACGTATATTTATTACTACATAATATAATATCCCTCTTCGATAGACTAAGCTATGAATATTTAACTTTTTTTTTTTTTTTTAATCATATTTATTTTAAAGGACCTTTATAAAATCAATTACATGTCGGTCCTATTGTATATACAAAATAATTTAAAAAAAACCAAAATAGCGACAAAATTACAAAATTAAAATAAAAATTTTTCTTAGGGGTAAACAGTTCCCTATTTGTGATGACTTACAGCTCTAAAAAGTACCACAGATCTGTAAACATCATAGAATATATGTCATTAAAACCACCGTTACCACCATAATGTGCGTAATACCCGAGTGTTTCTGTTAACAAGAATTTACTCGTAAAAAAAAACTCAAGCGGTCTCATAAAACGGGGGCGCGTATCTCATTTACGCTACTCGAGCGCTGCGTCTATTGCCGACAAACACCTGATGTTACACCGAAGCGTAATTAAACTTCCAAATAATGGAAACGCTGAAATTATTTTTGCATTTTTATTTTAACTTTAACATAACTGGCTTGGGGTTTGGAAATCAAGTGTCAAGCCACAACTAGGTATCGCCGGGTGTCGCGGGTTCGATCTTGCTCGCATCGTGATAATAATATCTATTGAAGTTTGTCGATTTTAATATCCACGCTTATTCTAAGAACTTCTACTAAGTAAATAACATTAAATAAAACCAAAAAAATTATCTAAGTAAAATTAATTAAACTTCTAGCTGTAATTATAATAACTCTTTTGGTGATAGGTACGAACATGAGTGCGTTTATATTACCTCACTAAATGTTACCCGTGGTTTTACCTGCGGTAATTTTGGAGTTCTCGCAGGATTTCCAGGATAAAAAGTACCCTATGTCCTTCTCTGTATCGGTGACAACGTGTATACAAAATTTCGTGGTGATCGGTTTAGCCATTAAGCCGTGAAAGCATAACAAACAAAAAAACAAAAAAACACACTAATTTCCGCATTTATAATATTAGTTAAGATTAGTTCTCCTAGGTTTCTTTCCTGGTTATGGTATCATTAAATAATAAATATAGAATAAAGTAATAATAAATATATAAAGTAATATATTGTAATAAAGGTTTCCCTGAAAAAATGCTTCAAGCAATATAGCGTCCGTTTTCTGTGTATTTCATTTAGATCAATATTGTAGTTGCAATAAAGTATTTTAGTTCTATTGTTCTAAGTCTGTGGTTGCAGTAAAGTATTTTAGTTCTATTATATAGGTCATTATTTCTATATAACTTTCTTGCAGATTAAACTTTTTTAATATTACGGTGTGACACGCGGCCGAGTGTTAAAGTCGTAAAATCAGTGAAATCCGAACAAGCCCATTGCAGAAATGTTATGGTCTCTAACGCAAATAATAATGAGGTGCTTCTGACGTTCAAGCATCTTTTGGTGGAATGCTTCTCATAATCTGAACTTTGCGTCTTGTGGCGCGGTGAAACCTTAAGTGGGCCGATATATAAGTACACTTATATAGGTAATGTACTTAAAACCACGACTTACTTATGCTCATAAGGTAAATGTAGTTTTAAGTACCATACAAAAGCCCAACTAAGGTTTAAGTATACTTGCTTGAGTACTAAGGCTTTTGAAAGAAAAATTCTACATATTGTTATTGTATTCTGAAATATTTAGTAGGTATACAATTAAATAGAAACAATTTGAATATGATACATTTTTATATAAAATTACGTCATTGTTATGCTTTTGCGCCTTAATTACTCAACCGATCATCATAAAATTTGGCATGCATGTTGTTAGGAGTACAGAAAAGGACATAGGAAACTTTTATCTTGAAATTTCTGCGGGATCTCTCAAATTAATGCGAGAGAAACCAAGGGAAACTTAACTAATATTATAAGTGCGAAAATGAGTGTGTTTGTTTATGTTTTTGTTTGTTACGCTTTCCTGGCTTAACGGCTCAACTAATATCCACGTGTATACACGTTGTTCTAGGTACTTACAGAGAAGGACATAGGGTACTTTTTATCCCGGAATTCCCGCGAGAGCTCCAAAATTACCGCAGGTGAAACCACGAATAACAGCTAGTGAGGTGATATAAACGCAAACAGGTTCGTACCTTTCACCAAAAGGGATATTATAATTACAGCTAGAAGTTTAATTAATTTTATTGCGTTCATTTTTTTAGTTTTATTTTATGTTATTTAGTAGAGTTTCTTATAATAAAAGTTGATATTAAAATCGACAAACTTCAATACATATTATTATGACGATGCGAGCTAAGATCGAACCCGTGACATCCCGGCGCAACAGTCAAGTCAACCACCAAACCGACGACGCGACGGTAGGTACTATCAAAAATGATTGTGCTTGCCAAAATTAATTAAATACGTACCTATTTACCAGGCAGGGGGAATTTGGCAAGCGGCCAGTACATAGTACATACTAATTGACACTTGATTTCCAAACCCCATGCCAGTTACGTTCGTGAATACGGTGTGACAGACAATACACAAAGCAGGGTTGTGGTTGACGCGGTTATTGAAGTAACCCTTATTAATATGCGTCATCACAAGAGCCCTATTCTGCCTACAATCAAAACCAAATTAAACCTTTAATTTACCTGGTTAGTTGATATGAAGGGGTTCTGAGACGTCCGGCTGGCTCTTTATCGAATAGATTAATCAAGATTATAAATATTTTATTTCCAGATAACAACAAAAATCTTAATTTCGATCTTAATACAAAATTGCAATGCGTCTGTTTGCAATTTCAAATTAACAGCTTTTCACTAAATTCATACCTATATGAAAGTAGGTATATACTGTACCTACTCACAAAAAAAAATATTTTTTTAAGTTTGTTCCGGCTAATCTCTGAAACGGCTGGACTGATTTTAACGGGGCTTTCATTGGCAGATAGCTGAGGTTATAAGAAGTAACTTAGGCTACTTAAAAAAAAGTTCCTGCGGTAGTTTGGTCACTGATAGATAGTCTCGTAATTTTGTATTCACCGTTTCTTTGTGTAATTAATAAATAAATAATAATAAATAATTCCGAAACTCACGCGGGTGAAACCGCGGGGCAGAGCTAGTTCAAAATATGGAACGTCAAAACAGAATAATGAAAAATAATAATATCATAACGAGTGGTAGTGTGGTACAGCGGTAAGAAGCGGTTCTTCACAAATTTAACCAAAGGAGTAGGTAGCGTGTGCCTACCTATGCACTCATTAGTCTTCGAATCATAAATTCGGGCATGATATTAGCTTCTCAGTGTTGAAAAAACCTTATACACGTAATTAAGTAGTACTTACGGCAACGTGTGTAAAGAAATAAGTAGACACATGTACCTACTTATGTACGCACGTAAGAAATTATAATTCCACTCGTCGTACCATTATAAGCGTCACTTCCGTTGGCTTCATGCGCGACACTTCCGTTGCCTGTTAAAATAATGCGGTAGAATCGTGTTTCGGATTTTTCATATATGTTATCCTTCTACTAGCTCTGTGTCGCGGTTTCATCCTCGCTTTTATATACAATTTTTTTTCCCGACATCCGATTTAAATGAAAAAAAAGCCTAGGTCTAGGTACCTATTTGTTACTCCAAGCTAAACTTAGTTCCAGAGATTAGCAAGAATAGCGAGGGACGCGTAATCTACACATTTATTATATTATATAGCTTACTAGCTGTCCCCCTTCTAGCTGTCCACGGTAATTTCGGAGTTCCCGCGGGAATTCGGGGAAAAAGTAGGTACTCTATGTCTTTCTATGCACCCCTGACAGTAGATCACGGTGATTAGCTGTTCCCCGCATTAATTCCGGAGTTCCCGCGGGAATTCCGCGATAAAAACTATCCTATCTTTTAAGTTGGGCCAAATACAACACAGTGACCAATTTTCATCACGATCCATTCAGTAGTTTCGGAATCCATCGCGGACAAACAACGTGACACGTGATTTATATATATTAGATAAGATAAACTATATGAAGCAGTGTAAATTTTTTCAGTAACCAAATCTGGTATTCTCGTTTCTATTTATGCACGATTCACGTTCTGAATAAAGTCTTGCTACCTCAAGGACCGTGTTTCACCTTTTCATGCAGCCCGATAGTAATTTGTATAATTGCGGTCACTTGCTGAGTTTGCGGGGAAAAGGACGAATGAATACCTCAATGCCTATTGTGAATTTGATATAGATCCTTTGATTTATTTAACAAGAAAAGGTAATATCTTGTAGATGAAATAATTTTACCCAATTAATTCCCCTGTTTGTGATCGATTCCATCCTAAAAGCAATCAAGCCGGCTTGATCCATCTAAACACTGACAAAAAAACCATTTTTAGAAGTCTTTTATGAAGGATTTACTAGTTTATAAATACTATATATGACATAAACAGAAAGTCTTCTGTAACCCTAACAACCTGTATGAAAAATTTCGTAATTTTTGACTCACTGAGCTAAGAAGTGAAAGTGTAACAAACAAACAAACATTCCTATTTATAATATTACCTAAGATTTTGGAATCAAGTACATCTGTGTATTGTGAATAGCTGGTGCTTGCGTAAGTTTGAAGATTCCTTTGACCTTCCCGAAGTCCGATTTCGACGAAACAATGCCTATATGTAACTCAAAGCTAATCTTATTCTACCTGTGAAAACCGTATGAAAGTTCGTTCTAGTTTCGCTGATTAGTGTGAGCAGACCAACATTGGTAAATATGTATATTTTTTTATATAATTCGCTAATCTCAATTGACGTCAAAAAAAAAACCACATTATAGGTCAACTTTAAATAAAATTATTTGACTTTGACATTGGTAAATATATAAATACATATGTTCATACAGACACACGGCTTTTACAGCTTGTTATATGTAGTTGTATGTGTATAGAAATATTGAAACACTGAACTATTTTCGCCGTAACCTACCGAGCTACCACTTCGTACGTAAAACTATATGAAATTACAGCGCTCTGCAACTATACGTAGGTACTTGAAAATATTTTACAGAGCACAGCACGAAATATAATAAAAAATTTCTAGTGCCGTGTTGGCAGCGAAATGGGGATTTTTTTCCTCGCGTAACAGCAATTGACATAGATCGTAGAACTGGAATACTCGGACATTGTGTGGGCGGGCGACAACACAACGAAACGTTTAATGACAGCGTATTTGCCTGTGAAATTACATCAGACGGTGGCAATTGGTGGATCGTTTGCACAGAAACAGCTGATATTATCTACAGACATTAGAAATATCGTCGAAGTCCTGTAAGGTCCGTATTCCAGAAGGTGACTCAGATCACGTTTCACTTGAGATTAGATTTAACTTCGGATCATAACTCGAGCGTACATCTTATTATAGAATGCGTTTTAAGTTCTAATCACTTGAAACTAGTCTTTAGTACAGATTGTGAACTCTGATTGGTTCTAAACACTTGAAACTAGTCTTGAGTAGAGATTTTGAACTCTGATTGGTTGAGTGGTCTTGACATGACAGACGTAAACAAAGATCAAATCTTTGCTTGAGTATAGATTAGTACCTACTCAAATGTCGTTCTAGAATAAGGAAGCTGATTGTTGATTGATGAATCTCGTTTCAAGTAAGGTTCTAAAATTAAAGTTTTACTTGAAATTAGTTTTAAAACTAGATTCATGACTTGAGTAACCTTTTGGAATACGGACCTAAGTGACTATTATGGTACACAATTTCGCCTTTCTCCGTGGTTTTACCAGCGTAGCTATGTCTTCAAATTTTTTCCTCAATATTCTCATACAAAACAATGAAATACCTTGTTACTCTTATCGCTAGTTGCAAGAAGTGATTAATAAGTATTTCTCATTTCTTAACGAGCTTATGCCCGTGGTTTGATTCGAGGTATTTTGGGTTTCCTATGTTCTTCTTCTCAGTTGTACTGGAATAAGAATTCCTGAAATTTTGGTAAAATCTTCTTCTTTACAATAAACACGGTAAAACGGTTTTGCTCGCTTGAATTTCCGGATTTCACCTGGAACCGTTGTTAGCTGACGTCTACGCGTCAGTAAATAACTGCCAATATTCAGTAGTTTTCGAAATTCTATCATTAGTTATACTACTGCTTATAATTATCTTAAAAACAACAAAAAAACAGAAAAAGTTTAAACCTCTTACCGATACGATCTCCAAACGGATCCATTAAATTTGTTTTTCACGAAAGTGGCTGCTACAAGCTTAGGGTTACGATCGTAGTCACTGTCTATCGGGATATACATAGAAACCTCGGCTTACAAATCGAATGTTGCACAACCCTACTAACTATAGGCGCCCTATTGAATACAAACTACTGTATTTAGCCTACGCCCGCTGTGCCAGAATGTCCCGGGAAAAGAGATCATTTGCACAAGTGCGATTTTTATCTTATCTTTTTTCCTGTCTAAAACAGTTTTGTAATTTTTCAACGACTTTGCATTTTTGCCAATGGGCATGTTAACTATTTTTTTTAGTCCATCTTGTAGATTATTAAAAAATATTGGACACATATTTTTCTTTTTTTTTACGTAATCAAAAAATAACGGCGATATATTGAGTTGAAATTTCTCGTAACGTCACTACTCTGACAGTTTGTATGGCGGTTTTAGCGGTTAGTGACGTCACGACCCCTTCACCCTAAACTTTAATGCGCTTTATCTCTGTTTATTTTAATTTATATGAAAAAGCAAAAAATACGTGTCTATTGTTTTTTTTATTTTCTAACTGACAGACTAATTGGAATTTTTATTTTAAAAGTAGTCAACATCCCCATTGAACGTATTAACATAAATAAGTACTTTTGTTTTACTGTTATTAATAATGTACTATACGTACTACTACTTTGTTTTCCTTTTTTAATCTCATGTATTGGATCGATGATTTTCATCAGTTGTAATTTTCCTCAAAGTAATAATTATAACTATTGAAAAAATATTCTAATACCTACTTACTGAAGAAAATTATCAATAATGAATAAACATCTTTCATTAGCAGAAAACTCAAGATAATTAAAAAACTTGCCATAAATTATGGCTCCATTAATGAATTCTGCTAATACAAGTTACTATGGATTAGGGATCAGTAAATTTACATTGTCAAATGTTATATATTACTATTTGAGTTTTTTTTTAAACGGCTCAAAGCCTATTATTTATTATACTCATTATTAATGTTAATATTTTTTTCTAGAACTTTATAACGACTTTTTGCGACGGCATTTATTAATCTAAAGTAAATATATATAAATAAAGAAAATTGAAGTGTCTGTTTATAATTTCAAATTAACACTGAATGCATACTATAGTATATACATTATGAAAACATCAATTTTCTTAAAATTCTCTCACTGTCTGTCTGTTTGTTCCAGCTAATCTCTGAAACGGCTGAACCAATTTTGACGCGACTTTTACTCGCAGATAGCTAATTTTATAAGGAGTAACTTAGGCTACTTTTTATCCCGGAATTCTCGCGGGAACTCCGAAATTACCGCGGGCGAAACCGCGGTGGTCAGCTAGTAGATAATATGTTTGATAGTTTTGTAACTTTCAATGACTTTGTTGACCTCTAAGTTGGACCCTGTAATACTACAGTATCAGAATCTTCTCCTTTGTCAATACTAATGATTGCTCTTAAACTTCCCGCGTAAATATCACCAAGTTGCTTCGGCCATTTCATTTCTGCTCGTTACCTACTATCGGTATTAATTAATAAACTTTATCATTAACAAAGATTAACGTCAAGAAATGTCATTTTAGTAATATCTATTGTTGACATCTGCCAACATCTATCTACAGGAAACTTTGCAAACTATTTACTAGACCATTTAAGTAATATTGTGAATGTCTCGATGGATTTTGGTGAAATTTGGTTTTAGATTTAAGCATTAAGATAGTCAGGTCTAGTTTTCATACAAATTATATTAGGTACAAAGTACGTTTGGTGTTAAAAGTGCATTTTCATCTCATCTATTCAAAAACTGGCGTTTTGTTCGCATATAAGTGCAACTAAAGTAGTACGTTTAGGTTCCCTTCAATAAGTGCGACTAAAAGTTGTACTGAAATCCATTTTAACAATTAATAATGAGTTGTGAATTTGGAATATGAAACTTGTAATGTCTATCGCCAGAGACGACCAAGGAGGTCGAACTAAAAAAAATGAAAACTCATTTCACTCACTAAAAGGCTTCTAAAGTTAGATGTCTATGCTGTTAGTAAGTTTCCTCAAATCGATTCAACTTTTACAGTGCGAGTAGGTAGTTCGGACACTAAGATCCGTATTCCAGAAGGTGACTCAGATTACGTTTCTCTTGAGATTAGTTTTAAGCTCAAATCATAACTCAAGCGTTAATCTTATTATAGAATGAGTTTTAAGTTCTAATCACTTGAAACTAGTCTTTAATAGAGATTCTGAACTCTGATTGGTTCTAATCACTTGAAACTAGTCTTGAGTAGAGATTTTGAACTCTGATTGGTTGAGTGATCTTGACATGACAAACGTAAACAAAGATCAAATCTTTGCTTGAGAATAGATTAGTACTCAAGCGTCGTTCTAGAATAAGGAAATAACTCAGCTGATTGTTGATTGATGAATCGCGTTTCAAGTAAGGTTCTAAAATTAAAGCTTTACTTGAAATTAGTTTTAAAACTAGATTCATGACTTGAGTAACCTTTTGGAATACGGACCTAAATCTTTTCTTCAGTTGGTACTTCTGGCAAGTGATACAGACTAAAGTTGTAGACAAATCGGAATTTTTTTTATACATTTTTTTTTTTGCTTTAACAAATTCGAAACTTAATGCAATCTTTAGTGACAAATTTAAATAGTTTATAACAAAATCACTGTCATCAGTCAGTTCATCGAATGTACGCAATGGATAATTGATGAGATTTTCTTTACCATAATTTATACGTACATAATTTATTCAGTGGATGCTGTCATAGTTATTACCACAGATCAGAAAATAGCAGATAGAAGGGACATTAACTTAGTATAGTATGAAAACAGATGAAAACCTGTGTCGCCGAGTGATTTTCGTACAGAGTTCATTAACGTAAAGAAACATTCATTAATGTAAAGAAATGTATTAAACGCTTGGTGGTTATATTTTTACTTAGTCACTGTTTTCGAAATTCACGGTTTTGGGAATATTGTGGTAAATATACTTGGGATGGCAGCAAAAGAAGTTTTGGGTGAGTTAGAGCATTTGCTCTAACTTCAACGGTGGCGCGCCTGCCCCGCCTACATGTTCTCTCTAGTTAATTTATTTGCTCTGTGGTTCCCCGTGGACCCATCAGGGGATCTAGCCGGGTCGTGCGTTATTATAATTTTACTGACGTCAAAAAGAACCGAGTGAATTTGCGGAACTTCTACAGCTAGTAAAAGACTATTTGAAGAAATATTGCGAGGGTATTATTATCAAAATTCAAAACAATAATTTTCAGAGAGACTTTCATATGTCTATATATTGATAATACCTAATCGCCATGCCAGCGCACTTCCCAACACCGCATGAGTGGAGCCGCGAGCAACTGCTTGTAAAAGTATGATCATAATTTTGTATTACAAAACTCCATTCTGATCCAATATCATTTTTTTTGCCTAAAACTTCTTATTCTCTCATTCTTATAAACGGATTAAGTTTTCATGAGCGGTTGTTTTCATAGAATTTACGATTAGAAGTAAAATTTGAGCCTGTCTACTGATCCGTATGAAACATCATGTTAAGATGAATTACGACTTGTTTATTTGTCTTCACCGAGGCTGTGACGTATAGCCGAGCAATATGAAATACGGTGCTTTACAATATAGCTGAGGCATAGAATATTCGTGTAGAACACAAAACAGACGCGACATTTCTTATAACAATTCTTATTGCGTCAAATCCATTATAAACGATATTTACTTAGTAGTAGAGATGAACTGTCAATGAAATAGAATTCTGAAATTAATTAAATGAAAACAAACAATATTTATAATTATATTATATTTACTGCCAAAGCTTTCTCTATCATAATACATTTACATAAAAATATAAACTCTCGTATTTTGATAAGTTTTGTTTTAACATAAGGTAAGATTATTTATTTTAAAATTATTATTAATCGGAACTCTTTCCAAAAATGTATTTTTAAAATACTCTTTGATAAAAAGCTCTCCTAAATATTTCTCCAAAACATATTAAGTAAGGTATTTACTTATACATACCAAGTTTCATTAAAATCCGCGTCAATGACGCGCATTCAAGCTTGTGGGTTTTCCGGCGTTAAATTGGTATTCCGACACAAAATGTATTTATTGTATATGTTGGCCCGGAACAAAATATGCTGTCTTTGTCAAATTTAATTAGATTTTGTTCAGCCGTTTATCAGCTGTTGGAGTACCAAACATCCAAATATCAAAACACCTTCTCAAAGTTTCACTATATTTGTAGTAGGATATGTGTACCTGCGGACACAAGTTTTTCATTATATAATTTTACGAGTCAGTTATAAATGCTAAGTATTTTTAGGGTATCATCACAAAAATATTTTTCGTAATAGTAGGGTGGGTACCTTACCAGATAAATTATGATAAATTCTTCTTCTGTAGAGAAAAACCTTTACTTAGCCCGTTCATAAATCAAGACTTAAGACGAAGAGTTATCCCGTCTAATAACATACAAGTCTATGATATCGGGGTCCTCCATAAATCATAGAGTACAGGCTTTGTTTATGCCACACATGGCGGTGTGTGAAGTAACCCCGGAGCCCGATTCTGAACGTGGTCCGGGGGCTGCGTGTCTAACTTTTACGAAGTTTTCATTGGTTTATTGATTGTTGAAAGTAACCAAAAATCGTTTTGAAGTTATACAGACTTTTTTTGACCTGTTGAGAGAATTATTTTAGTATACAACGCAAGTGACATGCAGGAAGACAACGGAAGTGACGCGCATCAACGGAAGTGACGCGCACGAAGTTAGTAACAAACGCGACATTTGTTCAGGTCAAGAAAAGTAAACTTCTTCCGTCCGTATATCTGGTTGGTAGTGTAACTTTCACCCTCCTTCATCAATTTATGAACAACATCAAAGATGTTGAACATTTTAATTTTGGCCAATTTCGCCTAATAGTTAGACCCAGTTTTACGTTGTGTTATAAATGACTCCAGTTTCTTTTAGGTTGAGATTCGATTCCGTCACCATCCTATCCGCATTATTATAATGGGTCGAGGTTGGACTTAGGTATTAATTGAATAAAACAACCATCAATTAATTTGACATTTTATTTTAATATTCGTGCATAATATTTCTGTAAGAAATATTTATATTTAGTACACCCAACTGCGTTTGAGTTGGGTGACATTCGATCTTTATATGAACTCGCTCTACACGAACGGTTCTATTTTTAAGTGCGAGACTACACTGTACATTTATTTAACGTCTGTGCGTTAATAGTGTTGTTAGCCCGGAAGCAGAGAGACTCCAAAGACGGTATCCTTATTACAGTGGTACACATAATCACTAACTTACGTCTATCGACGTTAGTAGTGTTCGGATTCTGAGATAGGAATATGATGCTCATAGAACACCTCCCATACGATGTTTATTATAATCAACTTGATATTCCAATAGGAATATTTACAATGGCTCTCACTACATAACAAGTTTATTATATAGCGAGAGGTGGAATAGCCCCGTCCTGCGCTACCCACGGTGATGGTCATCCGCCTGCTCATAAGCAGTTACCACCCCCCCCCACCTGTGTTGCACAAGGTAGAGAGTTCTCCAAATATGCATAACCGACATCCGTTAGAGGATGAATCAGCTATATGAGACTGTACGTCCCGTATCAGCAGCAATCGTTGGAGGTCATAATTCGGCGGTGCCGAGACCCCAGGGTACGTGTCAGCCCGAAGACCGAGGCCGTAATGCGGATAGTACCGCGACCTCAACACCATCCCAATAATTCAAATATAAGTGTATGAGACCAGTCTCGCCGGACATCATAACTTCAGTCGGTCAATTTGTGCTATAGTAGCTACACGTAGCTAAGGCCGAAGCCCAATTGATTGGATCACAGCTCGTCCTCGTACAACACCCACTCAGCACTCGTTTATTTTGATAAACAAGTCGTGTTGAAAAACACAACTGTTTACCGAGATCAAGCGTTAACGACTAGGTCGTCCACAGCCGATCCCATAGTCTCTGCACAACGTAACAAAGTCACAAAGCGCATTGACTATAATTATTATGTTTGTAAAAAAAAAGAAAGTAATGTTATCTTGAAAGAAGAGCGTTCAACACTCCCTTGGTGTAGGAAGCGATCCCGCGTCTCCAGTCAGCCGCATAGTCGATGATAGTTTTTGAATAACACGGAAGGCGTAGTTATTCAATAGACAAGATACAATACGTGCACAACGAAACCCGTCACGGCGAAGACAACTCAAGGCGCGGATTTTTACCTCTCCACGTTATCTTACGCTCGCGACGCGCGACGTCTAACCGCTCAGGATTAGAGTTCATCGTCGTTGTAAATTCCAATAAATTGAAAATACACGTATGCATCGAGCCGATAAGATGTGATGAATTATAATTTAATAACAATAAAATTACAATCCATACACACCGAAAGCCTTCCTCATAATAATATTTGTCTTCGCACAAGATATCCTAACGGACGTCGAGCGCGTTGACAAGGCTTTCGTACAGAGCGACAAGTCACTAAGTACGTAAGCTCGTTCGAACTCCCAACTACATCATCTTTATTGTGAAAGTGGTCGTCGGCATTCTCATCTTAGACCTTCACGTGAGACTCCAATATAATTTAGATTTGTATAATAATACAATATCTGTATACGAGCTACCACCAAACTCGTTTGTCAACACTCTATGTTAACTTAATATTTAGATAAGCATAATAATGCAAATCTATATTCGAGCCACCACCAAACTCGTTTAACAACATTTAATGTTGTATACGCGACGCGCTCTACGCGCGACGCGTAGCCTCTCGACTCGCTCGTCCGCCCGCCGCGCGATGCCACTTCACGTCTCAGCCGCCCGCGTGGATACTGGCGGTGCGTTCACGTCTCGTTTGAGAGGGGTATGCGGGGGGTTGGGGGGTACAAGTCGATATCACCGTTACATCTGAAACCAAGCACACGGTTAATATACCTTATTATAAACATTTTATTTCATATGAATAATTACTTTATTCATTTTAGTTTATGAATTATACATCAATAATCATATAAACTTTAGATTGTGAGTTTATCAACTCGCAATACTTTAAATATATTTCAACTTAAGTTTTATAGTGTATTATATCATAATACATTATACATATAGTGTATTATGTTATAATACATTATACATATATCTTTAAAATGCTTTTTCGAATATAAATAAATTTTTAAGCCTCATAGGGCGTCACAATCCCCCCCCAAAGTTTTATGAAACACTGAGTAATAAAACTTTCTAAGTTATTTTCGCCTCTTTAATTATACCATAAATTTATTATTTTTTTGGGAAGCAGCCGCCCCAACACCCCTCCAACCACATTCAATCGTTCACCAATAAAGTGATGTGGAATGGCGATGTGTTTGTTATGGTATTAATTAGTTTTGCTAGATCTCATATAGTTATGCTTTATCGCATAATAGGTGATTAAAGTATGTTTGTTATATCAAGACATCTTTTGGTTTTTGAACCAATATATATATTGTTTAACTGATTGAATGTGATTGAGCCACTTCTCCCTGACCCAATTTATTTTCTATGTCTTTATTCACTTAAAATAATTATCACAATTATTTATGTACATTCGAATCAACAATATTTACAATCTTAAGATACAATCTTAATGATTAGTTCCTTCTTACAATATTATTAACAATCATATCAGGGTACAATCTTAATAATATTTATTACATCGAATCAACAACATCAACAATCATAAGATACAATCTTAATGATTATTATTTCGAATCAACAACATTATTTACATATTAACAACCATCTTAAACATTAAATATGTTTACATTATTATCGGACCTTCGGGGTAGTCCTTTATTATTTATAATATTTGTACAAGTGAATAGCATTATAATTGCCTTTAAGGTTATCAGTGTTCACGTCTTGTAAAGTATAAACATTATTGAAAGGCACGGCGGCCACTCTGTATGGACCTTCATACAAAAATTCAAACTTTTTTGTCTCTTTACGCCCTTTAACGGACCTGTTATCTCTACGTATTTTTACTAAGTCACCAATTTGGAATACAATCAATTTATGACTCTTGTCATATTTCGTGCGTCGTACATTACTAGCACTTTTTAAATTCTCTCGAACTTGAGTTCTGATATCGTGTAAATTTAAGGGTTTTCTGTTGATCATGAGCTTCTCATCAAATGATAATTTATTTGGTTCACCGTACATAACTTCACACGGAGTGAAGCCTATACTGTCATGAAAACTATTGTTATATAACTCTTCTAAAGTCGGTAGTATATTAGGCCAAGACTTATGATTCGAACCACAATAGGTTCTAAACAATCTACCCAACTCTCTGTTTACTCTTTCAACTGTATTCGGTCTAGGATTTCTCACAGTGGTATATATAGCTTTGATGCCCAACTCTTTCACGCCATCTCTCCACACATTACTTATAAATTGCTTTCCATTGTCAGTCATTATAGTTTTCGGTTTTATAATCTCTGAAAAGTGTTTTAGTTTAGATAAAACACTTCTGCCGGTGGCATCTTTCATCGGGTATAACTTTATAAATTTGCTGAATGTGTCCTGAAAGACTATTATGAATTTCAGCCCGAGGGTTCCTGCTGGTAGCGGTCCGTATATATCTGCCATTACAATGTCTCCAATGTCTTTAGACAATATCGACTGACAGGGTCCAACATATTTAATATTCTCGCTCTTTGACATTTGGCATACATGACATGTTTTAATCCTCTTTCTCACATCTCTAGTAAGCGCATGCCAATAAAATCTATCTTTAATATATTTTACAACTTTATAAGCGCCTTGATGCCCCATTTCAAGGTGTACTTGATCGATTATATCGTTAATTAAGATTTTTGGAAGATATATGACTTCCTTGCTCGTCTCAATTGAACTATAATACAAAATGTTGTTTCGTAATTTACATCGCAATATAATTCTATCTGATCTACTTTGTGCCACACTCACGCTTCCCAGACGTTCTTTAATTGCGCTGATATCAGCGTCTAATGATTGTAGTTCAGATAATCGGTTCAATTTTTCTTTGAGCTCAACATTTTCAGTAGTTTCTGTATATAATATCTCGAAGCATATACCCCTATCTTCCTGTATATGCTTGCCCTCAGGCAAATATCTCGATAATATATCAGCAACTAAATTTTGTTTTCCTGTTATGTGTTCTACTTTATAATTAAACTGTTCCAAATAAAGTATCCAACGCGTTACTCTACTGTTATAAAGCTTCCAATTCTTCACGAATATCAGAGCTTTATGATCAGTTTTAATCGTCAACTGTGCACCTCTTAGATATGTTTCAAACTTTTTTATACAACTTATTATTGCATAAAATTCTTGTTCAGTTACTGTCCAGTTTAATTCTGGTCCTTTTAATGTTTTACTGTGGTATCCTAAAATCCTCATTTCGTTATTATCGTCCAATTGATAGAGCACACCAGCCAATCCAATGCCCGAACAATCAGTTTGTAAGTAATACGGTTTATTAAAATCCGGATGGTGTAACATCACGGTTTTTATAAATCTTTCTTTTAATCGATCAAATGCACCTTGTTCCTCAGAACCCCAATTCCATGATTGATCTTTCTTTAATAGTTTACACAATGGTACGATCAAATTGCTATAATCATGTATAAATCTTCGATAAAAATTACAGAGTCCCAAAAACGCTCTTAATTGCTTTACTTTCTTAGGTTTTGGAAAATCTCTTATACTCTTTAACTTGTCTGGATCTGTTTGTATCCCTTCAGTGGATATTATGAAACCCAACATCTTAATCTCTTTACATATAAATTCACATTTTTGCAAGTTACAGGTCATACCCGCTTCATACAGTTTGCCAAGGACCGTCTGTATATGTTCGAAGTGTAAATCCAACGTTCCAGTTGTGATAATTGCCAAGTCATCTAAGTAATTCACACAAAACTCTCTTACTTCCGGACCCAATATCTTGTCCATTGCACGACTGAAACTTCCCACTGAAGTCTTCAATCCTTGTGGTAGTACATTGTAAACATACGACTTTCCATTGAAGGTGAACCCTGTGTATTTTCTACTTTCTTTACAAATCGGTATTTGAAAGTATGCATTATTTAAGTCAATAGTGGTTATATATTTCGCACCATGAAATGAATTCAAAACATCCAATTGCATTGGAGGTTTTTCAGTTTCGCCAATCATCTTTTTGTTTATGCCTCTAGCATCTAATAAGACTCTTATAGAGCCGTCTTTTTTCAATGTGAATGTTAACGGACTACTGTATGGTGTTGACATTCTCGTTATAATACCATTACTCTCCATCTCATCCAACTTCGATTGAAGTTTCGCCCTGTAGGCGTATGGTATAGGGTAAGATCTGTTTACAATAGGAAGCTCATCGATCATCTCGATCTTATGTTCGTAGCAATTCGCTCGTCCTAGTTGTTCGGAGAACATAGAAGCATAAGATTTTAGAACAACTTTTAAAGTCTCTCTATTTTTAGTGTTTAAGTCGCAACCAATTTTTATGTTATTAAAAATACTTTCAAAACTTGAGAAATCAATTTTGCATATTGCTACAATATTCCTCTTGAACAACTCTATAAAATATTCTTTTGCATCTTTAGTTATATACATTCCAGTCTTATCAGTACTTAAATCTATGATGGCCCTATTCATCCTTAGCCAATCAAAGCCAATAATACAAGATCTTACTAATTTAGGCACAATTAAGAAACTTGTTTCAATAATTAAATCGTTAAATCTCACAGGCAACAATACTATCTGTTGTATTTTAGAGCTCTTTTGTCCGAGGACACCTCTTATTTGAATCGCTTTTACAGGCATAGTAGCTAAATTCTGATTTTTCTTTGCAATTTCGATCCAGAGCTCTTCTGATATACAGGTAATATCGCTCCCTGTGTCCAGGAGAGCCTCTATCTCAAAATTGAATATATTTATTACAACTTCACTTTTAAAATTTTCTAGTACTTCAATTTCTCTCTGAGATTCATTTAAAACAGACTTAACATTAAGTTCTGAGATAATGACTCCCTGTTGTAACATGTCTTGTCTATTTTGTAAGTGTTTTACAAAGTTGTACTTCATATTATTAAACTCATAGCCTAACCCCTCTTTGTGAGTTTGACCATTTAGTTCGATAGGTTTGTAGAGTCCTTGAGAATTCTTTCCTAACTTCTCGCCTGGGCGCCACCCCATGCTCTTCATAATGTCGAACCCACGGTTCCTTACACTACCGACTGCAACCGGAACCCTCTTCGCAGTCTTCAGTTGTTTAAAGGTGCGGTGCCTTCACTCTCCCGCTCCTCTTCTAAATTGCCCGATGTCACTGTCGACGTCGGTTTTGTTTCACTAGGTTTCCGCCACTCTTTGCGGTATTTATTTTGAAAATCCTTTTTCCAATTTTCATTGATATTCTTGTTGTATTTTTGATATTTCACAGGTTGTTGCCTTTCCTCCGCTCTATTATCATCCAAAGCCCTGAGGAATTTTGTTACCTCAGCAATTGTCTGACTCTTAGACCAGAACCATAAATCTTGTACATTAGTTGGAAAGTGTTTGATTATATCGGACACCAGATCCTCCTCTGGTATTTGTCTTGTAAGCATTTTTGCTTGCCCTACGAGCTTTATAAAATGATCGGACATTTTCAGACATTTTTCTCCGTTCCATTTGTTATACGCAATCTCTCTACGTATTTTGTCTTGCTCAGGCTTTCCCCAATAAGTTTCGAGAAATTCTCGTTTAAAATCATTAAAACTATACCATGAATCTTTATAAATTCGGGCCCACGCCTTTGCCTCCGCCTTAAGACACTCAATAGCAATCTGTACCTCTCGTCCTTTCACATCACGTCTCTTTTCAAGATACGTTTCTAGGTCCTCGATAAAAGTAACCGGATGCCCCTTCTCCGGGTTACTGAATTTAGGTTTTTCGTGTTGTAAACTCGATATATCGCTTACATATATGACTTTCTCTTGAACTTCCGGCTCTGAACTCTCAATTGTAACCTCTTGAGGTACATCTTCCTTTTCAGAAGGCCGCTTAAGCTCTTGTTCGAGAACTTCAATTTTGTTTTGTAACCGTCGTGTAGTTCGTTTGAACAACTTGTACAAACGATCATACTTTGTTTCATTATCAGGTACCTCCTTTTCTCTGCCTTCGCGCCGCCTTTTACGCTGTGGCTGTACATTTTCTATTTCGGTCTCGGTTTCAACAGACTCCGTGGGTCCTTCATTCTCCTTCCTCTTGCCCATTTTTATTTATGCACTGATTCACTAGATTAAAGTTATTAAAATTAAACTAAATCACAAGACAAGTCACTTAACAACTATTACACTTAACAACTATTATGATACAATTAATTTAAGGATCGTCCTTGCGATGTCAGTAATTCGCTTTTAGCACTGTTAAAATGTCAATAATTGTCTTTACATATCACTTTCACTATTGATGTTACTCGAGATAATGTCTTTTATACGTATCACTTTCACTATTGCTGTTACTCAAGATACGTATTTAAATATCACTTTCACTATTAATGTTACTCGAGATATGTATTAATTATTCATCGGCAATCTGTAACAACATTGCAAGTTAATATTCCCAGCCTCAACACTTATAATGCGGATAATCAGAGTCAGGGTCGAATCTCATAACCTTTCCATTTCACGGACAACAAATTGTAGGGTGTTACCCCTACGTTATTATGTTTAAATAGCCATGCATTTATTGACCTAGGCCACTTGTATTCATTTCAGTCAACCATGCGATTCGCTGTCGCGGTCGTTTTTCTTATTTAATTCAACCATGCGATTCGCTGTCGCGGTCGTTTTTCTTATTTAATTCAACCATGCGATTCGCTGTCGCGGTCGTTTTTATGTATGTAAGCCAACCATGCGATTCACTGTCGCGGTCGTTTTTACATTACTAACTAAGCCATGATCCTGGTCACGGCACCAAATTGGAACTTTCACCCTCCTTCATCAATTTATGAACAACATCAAAGATGTTGAACATTTTAATTTTGGCCAATTTCGCCTAATAGTTAGACCCAGTTTTACGTTGTGTTATAAATGACTCCAGTTTCTTTTAGGTTGAGATTCGATTCCGTCACCATCCTATCCGCATTATTATAATGGGTCGAGGTTGGACTTAGGTATTAATTGAATAAAACAACCATCAATTAATTTGACATTTTATTTTAATATTCGTGCATAATATTTCTGTAAGAAATATTTATATTTAGTACACCCAACTGCGTTTGAGTTGGGTGACATTCGATCTTTATATGAACTCGCTCTACACGAACGGTTCTATTTTTAAGTGCGAGACTACACTGTACATTTATTTAACGTCTGTGCGTTAATAGTGTTGTTAGCCCGGAAGCAGAGAGACTCCAAAGACGGTATCCTTATTACAGTGGTACACATAATCACTAACTTACGTCTATCGACGTTAGTAGTGTTCGGATTCTGAGATAGGAATATGATGCTCATAGAACACCTCCCATACGATGTTTATTATAATCAACTTGATATTCCAATAGGAATATTTACAATGGCTCTCACTACATAACAAGTTTATTATATAGCGAGAGGTGGAATAGCCCCGTCCTGCGCTACCCACGGTGATGGTCATCCGCCTGCTCATAAGCAGTTACCACCCCCCCCCACCTGTGTTGCACAAGGTAGAGAGTTCTCCAAATATGCATAACCGACATCCGTTAGAGGATGAATCAGCTATATGAGACTGTACGTCCCGTATCAGCAGCAATCGTTGGAGGTCATAATTCGGCGGTGCCGAGACCCCAGGGTACGTGTCAGCCCGAAGACCGAGGCCGTAATGCGGATAGTACCGCGACCTCAACACCATCCCAATAATTCAAATATAAGGGTATGAGACCAGTCTCGCCGGACATCATAACTTCAGTCGGTCAATTTGTGCTATAGTAGCTACACGTAGCTAAGGCCGAAGCCCAATTGATTGGATCACAGCTCGTCCTCGTACAACACCCACTCAGCACTCGTTTATTTTGATAAACAAGTCGTGTTGAAAAACACAACTGTTTACCGAGATCAAGCGTTAACGACTAGGTCGTCCACAGCCGATCCCATAGTCTCTGCACAACGTAACAAAGTCACAAAGCGCATTGACTATAATTATTATGTTTGTAAAAAAAAAGAAAGTAATGTTATCTTGAAAGAAGAGCGTTCAACACTCCCTTGGTGTAGGAAGCGATCCCGCGTCTCCAGTCAGCCGCATAGTCGATGATAGTTTTTGAATAACACGGAAGGCGTAGTTATTCAATAGACAAGATACAATACGTGCACAACGAAACCCGTCACGGCGAAGACAACTCAAGGCGCGGATTTTTACCTCTCCACGTTATCTTACGCTCGCGACGCGCGACGTCTAACCGCTCAGGATTAGAGTTCATCGTCGTTGTAAATTCCAATAAATTGAAAATACACGTATGCATCGAGCCGATAAGATGTGATGAATTATAATTTAATAACAATAAAATTACAATCCATACACACCGAAAGCCTTCCTCATAATAATATTTGTCTTCGCACAAGATATCCTAACGGACGTCGAGCGCGTTGACAAGGCTTTCGTACAGAGCGACAAGTCACTAAGTACGTAAGCTCGTTCGAACTCCCAACTACATCATCTTTATTGTGAAAGTGGTCGTCGGCATTCTCATCTTAGACCTTCACGTGAGACTCCAATATAATTTAGATTTGTATAATAATACAATATCTGTATACGAGCTACCACCAAACTCGTTTGTCAACACTCTATGTTAACTTAATATTTAGATAAGCATAATAATGCAAATCTATATTCGAGCCACCACCAAACTCGTTTAACAACATTTAATGTTGTATACGCGACGCGCTCTACGCGCGACGCGTAGCCTCTCGACTCGCTCGTCCGCCCGCCGCGCGATGCCACTTCACGTCTCAGCCGCCCGCGTGGATACTGGCGGTGCGTTCACGTCTCGTTTGAGAGGGGTATGCGGGGGGTTGGGGGGTACAAGTCGATATCACCGTTACATCTGAAACCAAGCACACGGTTAATATACCTTATTATAAACATTTTATTTCATATGAATAATTACTTTATTCATTTTAGTTTATGAATTATACATCAATAATCATATAAACTTTAGATTGTGAGTTTATCAACTCGCAATACTTTAAATATATTTCAACTTAAGTTTTATAGTGTATTATATCATAATACATTATACATATAGTGTATTATGTTATAATACATTATACATATATCTTTAAAATGCTTTTTCGAATATAAATAAATTTTTAAGCCTCATAGGGCGTCACAGTAGGTACAATTGGTTGACGTAATTAGTATTTTGAACTGTCATTTTACCATTTTAACATATTGTGATATCGTTACTGTAATTTTTTGTGGTTTAATTGCATTGTAGTTTGGATTCAATTGGTTCAACTTAATATTGCATTACGCAAAATTTTTTGAAGGAATTTGAATGAAACCTAGTACCTACCTAGGTATGTATATTTTATAATAAAAATAAGTATATAAGGATCTTTTCCACCCTGATAGGCACCCGGATATACATCCAAGAGTGCCTGAGGATGTTGCGAAAGTTCGGATATTTCACGCGTTCCTGACTCCATAATGAGATCGGAGTTAATCGTTACGTAGCAAAACACATATTTTGGAATAGGGTTGTATTGTTATTCGTGGCGCATCGCCGACCTGCCTCCGTGTGTTGTTTGTATAAGGCCGAAATTAACCGTAGCCGGTCTAACCCGAGTTGAGGATATCCTTTTATACTAACTACACACAATGTTCCAGTTTTATTGTTCTTAATTTAATTAATTTTGCGATCCCTTTAAGGTGTTCCCACGCAGATTGACAGACTGTTCTAAACTGCTACAACCTGTTGTTACATATTAGAAAACAGACTAAAAGATTAAAAGACAGTCTATGAATACATGGTTTTTTTTTCTTCTTTTTTTTTTCAATTTTTTTGCAACTGTTTGTAAGAATTTGAAACAGTTTCCAAATCTTAGAAGTTAGAGCAAGAAGAAGTGGGTCGTGTTCGCAACCAAACCGGCCTGTTCTAACAATGTTTAGAAACTAAAAACTTCTCAGATAATAGTGCACCGTGAACTTTGATGTCGCTGTAAATTATTAAAAGTAATATTTTTAGTTGTCATAAATGTTTTTAAACTCATTGAAGTTATGAAACATTTTAATTTTGAATGTGATTATCAGAGTATTTATGTTTATCAGGTATCTTTGTTGTTTTCTTACAAAATGTTGTCTGTGTAGGGGTACCTTTATGTTTTTGTATAGAACTAAGGTTTATTAAAATGTTGATTGGGGAAATACGCCTGTGTACTTGGTGATTAGTTTGCTAACGAGCTCAGTAGCAGTTATCCTTACTATTTATTATAAATGCGAAAGTGAGTTTGTTTGTTTCACTTTCACGCTTTAACATCTAAACCGATCACCGTAAAATTTTGCATACACGTTGTCAGTGGTACAGAAAAGGATTTCGGTTACTTTTAATTCTGGAAATCTCGTGAAAACTCCGAAATTATAAAGTTTGTAAGTTTGTGAATTGTGCGTTTGTGACGTTGTAGTGGATCAGAGGATAATCTGGGGATCTACTGAACTGATTTAAAAAATTCTGTTACCAACAGAATGCTACAGTATTCCTGAGTGTCATAGGGTGCTTATTATCCCGGATCTCCCGCAGGAACTTCGAAATTAACGCAGATAAAACCGCAGGGCACAGCTAGTAGTCAATATAATTAAACATTACATTTAATTCTCTATATTACGTACCTACTGCAGCGGCCGAAAAATCATGCATTGGTGTAAATGTGACGATTCTTGCGGTCTCTTAAATAAAATAATATTTGGCTACTGAACTCAATAAAATTTCTACTGAAATCTCATTCAGAATCTAAAAACGTAGGTGTAAATTTAGAATCCACATGCTATAACCGCTCTGATAGCGCACAATGGTATGTGTGATACACATCGTACCGTTAATTGGAGGACTGAGACTTCGTTTCTGGTTCGATTATCCCACCTATGAACGGATAGATAGACAATACTCCATCAGGCTACACTAGCTGCTACATGTGATTCGCTCGCGTGAATTTAAAAACAAAAGCGTATTAGGAAACTGAGAAAAACTTGGATGCGTTTCAGCTGTAAAAAAAGTTGTTTTAGGAACTGTGAGGTTCGAACCGGTCTCCAAGTGTTTACTATAGACTAACTATAGTTATCTAATATAACTCTATTAAAACAAAATTCCACAGTAACGATGGAAGTTTCATGTTTATTTTTAATTGACACTGGTTAAAATTCACTACGTGCCAAGCCTCATTAAAAACGTACAAAAAGTGATAACGTAGTTTGCAGTTTTTTATAAAAAGTCATTACCACAGCTGTCTACAAAAACACCAATAAACATCTCCACTTCAGTATACATTATGACCTATATGCGGTTGGCAGTATAAAGCAAAGTTCACACAAAGCAAGCGGTGTTCGCACGTAGAGCACTGACGCGCGCGACTCAGAAACCATTTCCGAGCCCACTTCATTACAACTCGGCTTTACCTTTTGACGCACACGCGCCATCTCATTTGGTTAGAACGCTTTATAATGACGTTTTTGTACAATTAATGTTTTAATTGCGTCAAAGGTAGTGAATTTGTTGGAGAATTTGTTTTTTTATTTATATTTACCATCTCCTAAAAGTTGCTGGTTTTGCTTTAAATATTTATACATATTTAATTTAAACTTGAGGTTTTGACTATATTAAACTCCAACTTCGTTAAGTCGGAACTTCCGATTGATATTAAACTCCGGTTCCGATTGTGTTGTTGTTGCTATTAACGTTTACTCTTTCAATTTACACAATACTGATGTTTAACAAATCTCTCTTCTGCCATTTTGATTCCGACTCCGATTCCGGTCCCGACTCCGAAAAACCAAAAAGCAGATATCCCAACTCAGTTCCGATGAACTACGTCCATGACATTCTTAGTTTCAACAACGGTCACAACTAAGTTAAATGGTACCATGTACAAGTGAATCTATACATTGTAATATTATAAAGAAGTAAAGTTTCTAAATTGTGAGTTTGTGAGTTTGTAAAATTGTAGGGGGTAATCTTTGGATCTATATTGAACCGATTTTAAAAATTATTTTACTTACAGGAAGCTACGATAGTCCTGAGTGACATAGCGAAATTCCCCTGGAACTCCAACATTGCTGGCGGGGGACAGCTAATCTATACTTATAATAAAACTGCAGAGAGGTCAATTCTGTACATTGAATATATATTCAAAATTAATATTGGAGGATGAATGGTGATCGATACTGATGCCGAAAATCAGTAAATTTTTTGTCTATCTGTCTGTCTGTCTGTCTGTCTATCTGTATGTGCACGCATGGGTCAAAAACTACTGGAGGGATTTTATCCAAACTTTACCAAGTTTTTAAATTGTAGTCCATACTCCTGGGCAGGTTATAGGCTATCCTACTAATATTATAAACGCGAAAGTTTGTAAGTATGCATGGATGGATGGATGGATGGATGTTTGTTACTCTTTCACGCAAAAACTACCGGATCGATTTAAATGAAACTTTACAATAATATAGCTTATACATCAGATTAACACATAGGGTACATTTTATCCCGGAATTCCCGCGGGAACTTCGAAATTACCGCGGGTGAAACCGCGGGGCAGAGCTAGTATAAAATAAAATATGTGAAGTGTGAACCGTTTGTAAATGCACGTAATATACAATACGACTGCCACATATAAGTAGGTACCTAAATCGCTTTACCGAATCTGAAATGTCTAAAACATATACGCACGTAGGCGTAAGCTGCTGTAACATTTTACATTTTAGTGTGAACTAGGTTACTAGATCGTGCTAGTTCTATGTTTATTGCACCGCGACTTGTATTACACGTCATATCCGGATTTCGGTGCTCGGTAGTGCACGTAAAATGTTTTCTATGTGGGCGGAGCAGATGTAGGTACCCTGCCGTGGATTGAAACCTTGATACCTTAGCTCTTTTATCTGAATACATTTACGTATATACTCGTATTATTATCATTGAACATAAATATATTTTTTATATAATGTATAATTTCTTTTTTTTTTAATTCTTTTGTAATCCTACTAATATTATAAATGTGAAAGTGTGGATGTTTCGATGTTTGTTACTCAATCACGCAAAAACGGCTGAACGGATTTGGATGAAAGGCATGGACGTTGTCAGGGGTACAGAAAAGGACATAGGGTACTTTTTATCCCGCCGCGGGTGAAACCGCGGGGCACAGCTAGTAATAAATAAATGTCCAATCTTGATTAGTGATTTTTATTAACAAGGGTTACAGACAACACTCTAGGTATATTTCAAAAGCCATAAAATAACCATTCACAAATCTACCCGATTCCACACTAAAGCTTACATTATTGTAGAAATCAAGTAAATAATGTGGTGGATATAGTATATGGTGCTTTTTTTTTTTTTTAAAATGACTTTATTTACTAACTTTTCTTTCGTAACTGTGAATGGGCATTTGACTAATTATGCTAATGACTTAATTATGACTAAAATATTGGACACGTATTTTTTTCTTTTTTTACGTAATAAAAAAATAACGGCGATATATTGAGTTGAAATTTCGCGTGACGTCACTATTCTGACAGTTTGTATGGCGGTTTTAGCGGTTAGTGACGTCACGACCCCCTCACCCTAAACTTTAATGCGCTTTATCTCTGCATATTTTAATTTATTTGAAAAAGCAATACGTGTCTGTTGTTTTATTATTTTCTAACTGACGGACTAATTAGAATTTTGATTTTCAAAAGTAGTCCACATCCCTATTGTAACCGGTAAACGTTTTACCCCAATAAGAAACCGCTGACTGTATGTAATCTGAAATAGGTACACATCTTCTCAGCTTTTTACATAAGTAATCCTAACCAAAATAAAATGAAAACCCAACCATAAACATTGAAAAGTACAGAAAATACCTATTAGTTTGGGATCGAACTACCGCTCTAAAGACGCGGTAATTCTTCCTCTGGGCTACCCACGGCTCATACAAATGCACGTCAACTTCACTACACTTGCTCTTACACGTCAGCCGGGTCCTACATAAATTATTTTCACTTTAACGTGTAGACGGGTCTATTTAATTAGTTTCGTGCATGAATGACCTCGCTCCATGGTGGTCTGTTAACGTCATTGCTTTGAGAATGTGGCAGATTGCGGTTGACTATCCCGTTTTGAAACAAGCTTAATATGCTCTCTTCCACTCTAAATTCGTTCTAATCTCGTCTAAATTTACCGCTTTGAAAATGGAACATTTCCACCAGTCTAAGGTCGTTTTAGATTTGCCAATCGTTATATCTCAATCAAATGAAATTTTAACTTTTTTCAAACCTTTATGCATACCGTTTAAACCATTTAAACTTAATCAATATAAATTTCGAAATTCCAATATGTTACAAAGTTATTAAATAAGTTCAAGTTATAGTAGGTACATGAATGAATACCTAAATTCTACTAATATTATAAATGTGATGGATAAATAGGATGGATGTGTGGATGTTTACGCAATCACGCAAAAACGGCTGACCGGATTTGAATGAAACTTGGCATGTCAGGGGTACAGAGAAGGACATAGGGTACTTTTTATCCCGGAATTCCCGCGGGAACTCCGAAATTACCACGGGTGAAACCGCGGGGCACACCGGGCACAGCTTATAATATAAATTTGAATAATATAAATTTGTCTAAACTTTTTATTTCGTCGTATCTACCTATATAGGTACTCATGAATCTCAATTTGAAACAAACCAAAATAAATAACAGCGGCTGCACCAGTTTTCGGCGGAGCCCGTAAGGTATAATAGAATTTCGTAACTTGCGCTGTTCATTGCTTGTTTTCAGTTAAAAAGATCTGCCGTCATACTAACGAAAGTCGTAACTTTTCATTCGACGCTCGCCGAAATTATAGATGAGCCATGATTCACGGTACATTTGTGTTCAATTACGCCTAACAACCAACGAGCGGTATTATGATATTGAAACCGATCGACCTTTCAGCGATACGGCCTATTTTGACGGCCAAAAGTAATGGCTATAGCTAAAATAATTTATTACTATTATTACTTAACTAGCTGCTCCCCGCGGTTTCGCCCGCGTCAATTTCGGAGATGGGATAATTCCGGAATTCCCGCGGGAGCTTTATTTTAACCACTTAGTCAATGACTAGTCCATAATCTCGCTTGATAGGAAACGAAATATGGACTAAGGTGTTACACGTCTGTCAATAAAATAACTATTTACTCTATCTTGTCTTGAAGAGGTTCAAATTATAGCTTCGAGGAAACAGACACATATAGACATAGGTTATTTAAATCCTAAGCAGAATTTGCTTTCTTTTTCATTAAAAAGGAAGCAAAGTACCCTGAACAGTGAACAGCTCTTGCGAAACGCTGAAATCAACGCGGGTAAAAATATGTATAGTACCTATGTTAATACATAAAAACATAAACAAGCTATATCTTTCTTTATGCGTGTGCTCATAAATCAATATCCAAACTTGTATTTATCTCGAGTAATGTGAGCAGATGAGTGAGGGCGATACAGCTGTCCGTGTCGCTATATCGGATGTCAATGACCTCTTGAGAAGCAAGAGCTGAAGATATATCCCCGATGGGATCCCCTCGATTGGTAAGGGATCGACCCAATGATTAATTGCTTCGATTAGTTTTGGTTGTCTATTATATAGGTTTAGTGTACGATTGGAACGGATCAACTGCTGATAAAGTGTCCACCAGCCATTATCAGTAGTATGAAACGTGCCCCTAAGATTGGCGATAATAGACCCAAGTACGAATGATAGGGACTCGGTTAGCAATAACATAATAATATGTTTGTGTATCATATGTTTTGTGTTTGATATTAGCATATTGGCATCATATAGGTTGAAGAGCGTATCGTACCCTCTCAATGGAAAAAAAAGCATAAGTAATATTACTTCAAAATTTCAATTAGATTATTACGATTAAGATAAAATTTATATTTAGGGGTAAAATTACCTGTAATATGCCTTTTTTCACAGAGAGTAGATACGGTATGAAGTTAAAGCGCATTCTAGTAAATAAGAAAAAATAATAAATGTTCAAAAAAATTACAATATTTTCATTAATATTAAAATACAAGTATAGCCAAAAATATCTTTAATTTGACTACTTTTGAAAATAAAAATTCTAATTAGTCCGTCAGTTAGAAAATAAAAAAACAATAGACACGTATTTTTTTGCTTTTTTAAAATAAATTAAAATATACAGAGATAAAGCGCATTAAAGTTTAGGGTGAGGGGGTCGTGACGTCACTAACCGTTAAAACCGCCATACAAACTGTCAGAATAGTGACGTCACGCGAAATTTAAACTCGATAATATATCGCCGTTATTTTTTGATTACGTAAAAAATACGTGTCCAATATTTTTTAATAATCTCCAAGACGGCCTAAAAAATAAAAATTAGTCAACATGCCCATTGTATTTACAGTTATTTTGAATTTTTATTGTTAGCTATTTATAAACAGAGATCTAGCAAATGGATTTATAGAGAGTGGTTAGTCTTCCAGTTCCACATAGATAAAACAGTTACAAACTTTTGTAGCGTCTTTCACATCAAATTATGGGTGCAAACGTTTCTTTTCCTATCGGATAAATAGTTAAATACGAATCAGCAGAATAATCCAAATAGACTTTTCTGTGGGCGGGTTAGTATATTGAACTAAAGCTGATAAACAAAAGGCGATATCTACAACAAGCCAAAACCAAATTCCTAACTTTCACCCGCTCAGCCAACTGGCACCCTATTAAGGGCATTAACTTTTGAGGAAGCCACGTTTACTTTCGACTTATCTTAGGGCGGCAAGATAAATAAATCAGCGCTTAGCTAAAAGCTTGGCCAAGAATACATTTAACCCCACCTTTCCTTGGGGTTGACAAGCACGTGACGCTTGCCGGCGGCATATAAACAGATTCTGTTAAACTAATATTTTATATAGTGGTACCTTTGAATTGATTTGAAAACAAATTAATTTACCCATTGATGTAAGAAAAATACCTTGTCTTTATCCAATATGCAAAATACAATAATAAACCTTAGTGAAATAGAAGTTAAATCTCTTTAAAGAAATATAGTATATGGCAATCCTGATTCGAATTTTCAATCGGATTCAAAAAAGAAGGCATATGTAAATAATCGTAAAACCTCAGAACGTAAAACACTGTTATTTACGTTTCCATCATTCTAACATGCAATATGGTGTATGCACAGACAATATAGGTAATACTATAGTACATACTTGTTTATTATGTCTATGTCTGTAAAGTTAAAAACGTTCGGTGCGTACAAAAGTATGCTGTGTTCAATATTCAAGGGTGCACGTACGGAATTTACTCCGTTTCATTTCACTCGATTCCAATCGCGATAGCCGAATCGGGCGCCTCGTTCGAAATATCCCAATCATTGTTCGTGTGTACGTACCCTTACCTGGAGCATTTCCACTGATAAGGCACCTGGTTACAGTGACACACTGATCGGAGAAATGGAAATCATTCAATTTTCGATCGATGAAAGATCGTTTTAAGAAAGGTACCTAGATATATTAAAAGTTTTTCGCCGGTTTTCTTTGCGAATAGTGCAGTTAAGTATAAGTACTTAACTATATTTAGTTCAGGTCAATGAAACTAGAACAATTGAACATATTTCTTGAAACCCGGAAACAAACCGGAAAACACTCTATGCGTATTGCGTACATTCTATTTAATATACCTACCTACTACAAATTTTTCGAAGTAAGCTCGTGTAAAAAGCTATGCCCTGAAGCGCATCAGATGCATTTCTAACAGCTGTAGTGCTAGATATATGTAAATATGCCTTTTAGCGCCCGTTGATATCCAAACTAGACTTTTTTCTTGAATAGCGTTGAATAGAACATAAAAAAAAGTTGTGTTTGTCCTTATTCACGTAAGAGTTTGCACTTTAATATAAACAAAAAATGTCAAATATATCTAAAAAAATAGTGTAGCTTAAAAATTGTTGCAATCTGTTGTACCTATTTTTTAGGACTTGCTTCCTATTTTTTTGTAGGCGGACGTTTTGGTCGTGCGCAACATTTGCTTCTAGCCTCCCAGCTTTACTCTCAACTCACCAAAACAAAAAACGAAAAAAAAAAATACACTGAAAGAATAGGCTAGTTTCCTAAATTTTCTTTTTTAGTCCGTTTTGTAGATTATTAAAAAATATTGGACACGTATTTTTTTATTTTTTATGTAACCAAAAAATAACGGAGATATATCAAGTCGAAATTTCCCATGACGTCACGCCTCGCTACAGTTTGTTCGCACGTTATAGCGAGCTGTGACATCACGAGTCCCCCACCCTAAACTTTAATGCGCTTTATCTATGCATATTTCCATTATTTAAAAAAAGCAAAAAATACGTGTCTTTTATTTTTTTATTATCTAACTGACGGACTAAATAGAATTTTGATTTTTTTACCCAGGAAACTAGTCAATTACACAAACGTACCCGTTATTTTAGCTCTACAAAATGTTCGAAACATTGCACGTCCATGTGTCTCGCTACATAAAGGACAGGGACGCAATCAACTTTCCGTGTTTCAAAGTAAAGCGATTGCGTTTCGTTATTATAAAACTTTTATCAAACACTCGCACTGTTTTGAATTTAAATTTTAATGTCGTTTGACGCTGTGCCGAATTCATATTTTGGGTAGAGTTAATTTTGTTGTTTATTATTAACTTTTGACCTTTTAATCGAATGTTTTAGCGGTTTGACCTTTGAGTAATGTAAGTTTAAGTAAATAAATATATTGTTTTTCTTTTACAGATACAAAAACTTTGCTGAAATCTCAAGTAAGTATCCTTACTAGGTATGTATTATAATTGCGAATTCCTTAGTATTTACCTTAATGCGAAAGTGAGTTGTTTGTTTGTTTGTTTGTTACGTTTTTACGCCTTAACAGCTCAACTGATCGTAAAATTTTGCATTTACATTGTCAGGAGTACAGAAAAGGACATGGGGTACTTTCTATCTGAAACCGCGGGGAACAGCTAAAGTAAGTATAAATAAATAAAAGACACTAATAATAATATTTTCTTCTTATCCTTAAAAAAGAGAAATGGGCATGTCGTCCTTCGACTAAGCGACAATTTCAATCGTTTGAAGCGAACGGTTCTATGAATAGCATCCCCATTTCTTTGCACGAGAGCGTTCAAATTGAGAGTTTTTCTTCGTTAAATTTGGTCCCCTCAACAAACTTAACTGCCACAAATCACAATAGATCAAAGGAATGCCTTCTTAATATTAATAAAATCGGCCAAGTGTGTGTCGGACTATACACGGTAAAGGGGTCTGTAGTTTGGAAGAACGTTTACCATTAAAATTAAATTTTTTTTCCACATGTCATACATATTTTCGTAAAAAGTGTTTTTCAACTTTGAATTTTATCTGAATATTATTTCAGTAGCTGAAAACTCTGTAGCTGAAAATGTTGTGTTTGAAAATCGTTTCTACCACTTTAGAAGCGCATATCTCTATTAAATAAAAAGTCAGTAAAAAATATCACAATTTTTTTTTGTAAACTTAACATAGTTGCGTACCAATTTTTTTTTTATCATTTCTCAGGTGTATGTATTTTATTTATTTTTGTTAGGTATTTTAAATTTTTAACTACCTAAGCTATTGAAGGTATAGTGGTTTGTACAATGCACCTTCCTTATAAATTACAATCGTACAAAGTTATAATAGTGCCTGTATTATCTGAATAAAATGGCAGTGGCCTAAACATAGACAGTCATATTATTATAAGAGTAATTAATTCGAAACAATTTTAATGGGCATGTTGATTATTAAAAAATATTGGACACGTATTTTTTCTTTTTTTACGTAATCAAAAAATAACGGCGATATATTGAGTTGAAATTTCGCGTGACGTCACTATTCTGACAGTTTGTATGGCGGTTTTGCGGTTAGTGACGTCACGACCCCCTCATCCTAAACTTTAATGCGCTTTATCTCTGTATATTTTAATTTATTTAAAAAATCAAAAAATACGTGTCTATTGTTTTTTTATTTTTTAACTGACGGACTAATTAGAATTTTGATTTTCAATATTTACATCCCTATTGTATTAGTGATGTAATTAATTTTTATCTGTAAACTATGGTGAATTTCGTTTACTTTCCATCACGGCTCACGCTAGAATCGACTCCACGTTGATCTGAAATAAAGAACCCACGGGTTTTGTTAATCCAATCTTCGACTTTTGCGTTACGACTTTTGTGACATCGATAAAACTAGTTGGAACTGTAAATCTACTGCAGAAGCCGAAGTGCCTATTCTAATGTATATCAATTTATGTTTAGTAACATAAATATTGAATTTGGTTCCGACTTGCCAATCGCCATTATTCTCTGAATTTCGGAGCCAACGTCGGACGTGGATTTATGCCTGACACAAATCAAAAGTTACGACCGTACAATGTTGTATTTTGCACGGTGCAAAACATAAGTCAAAGTTGGTTCAGAACTTATCACTTTGGATATAAAGTTGATTATCGAATGATTATTTGCTATGCGAAAATTCAAAAATATCTGTCGTGATCGCTTTACGGCGTGAAATGAGTGCGTTTTACACCAAACCTAATAAAAATTGAATATTATTATGCAAATGTCCGATCGTGGAGTTGACGATTCTTTCTCCGTTTTGTCACTCTTTACTTATCGGAGATTTAATACTTTTATATTTTATTTAAAAGAGGGACATAGCGTAAAAAAATTTTTCATCTATGCGTTTATTCCGTTAGGGCACAGATAATCCCTACTAATATTTTGAATGCGAAAGTATGTCTGTCTGTCTGTCTATCTACTACGCTTTCACGCCTTAACGGCTCAACCGATCATCATACAATTTTGCATACACATTGTCAGGAGTACAGAAAAGGACAAAGGGTAGTTTTTGTCCCGGATTTCCGGCAGGAACTCCGAAATTACTGCGGGGAAAACCGCAAAGAACAGCTGGTATCCTACTAATCCTACTAATATTATAAACGCGAAAGTTTGTGAGTATGGATGGATGTTTGTTAACGCTTTCACGCAAAAACTACTAGATGGATTTAAATGAAACTTTACAATAATATAGCTTATACATCAGATTAACACATTGGGTACTTTTTATCCCGCAATTTCCGCGGGAACTCTGAAATTAACGCGGGTGAAACCGCGGGGCACAACTAGTATTATAAATGTGAAAATGTGAATGTTTGGATATCTTGGTGTATCTTAAAAAATACTTATTGCTGGTTGCATCGAGTTCATGAGAGAATCCTAAATTCACATCGAGGGAAACCCCGTGAGCTAGCTGGATAATTCTATTTAGTGTGTAAAAAGATAACTATAATGTAATAAGACAATTTAACCAAAACATTCTACTACAGTACTAGCAAAGAATAAATAAATAATAGAACAAGTACACAAGCTACGTATCGGTGTGAACGCATCCGTTCAAACAAATCAGACAGACGGAGTGACGTCACCGGAAGCGGGGCGGCGGAAGCGAGCGCGCCATGTTTCCTTTGGAAGCCCTCCGCCCGCCCAATGCTCCCGCGCAAACTTTATCAGTTTATTTTGAATTTCCAATTCAATTTCGCGTAGAAGTACATAAACTAGCTAGTTTTGTGCCTTATTGTAATTTAAAATAAGTTTTGCAGAACATTCCATGAACTTCAGCTGACGGAATTCAAATCAAATTCGTGATGCTTATAATATGAAAATAAAAAACGTGTATGACTTCTGCATACACATAAATAAGGAGAGGATCCTTACTAATATTATCAACGCGAAAGTTTGTAGGTACATATGTATGTTTGTTACTCTTTCACGCAAAAACTACTGAACGGATTTTAATGAAACAACAATAGTATAGCTTATATATCAGAATAACACAAAGTGTACTTTTATCCCGGAATTACCGCGGGGTCTCCGAAATTAACGCGGGTGAAACCGAGGGAAACAGCTAGTTGCTCATAATATCATTGATATACATATAGTACTAGGTACGTGCAGCTAGGTCCCTACATGCGTGCGTAGATAAATACATACTGCTACTAATTTATCGGCACATTACAACAAGTCCCAACGGAATCCAAAAACTATTATATCTGGGGGAACTACGTAACCATCTGAATCTAAACTAAAAAAATTTAATACTATAAAATTAAGTTTCAATAGGTACCTATAGGTATAACTTTATTTACACACTAGCTTTGGAATTCCCGCAGGAACTCTGATAGGTAAAAGTGATGTAAGCTTCGACCGACGATTGTTGGACGAAGCTTACGTACGTATTGTTGATCGAAGGTTGCAAGTCACTCCCTATAACACCAGCTACCTGCAAGTGACAGACTCGTCAAAATCGGTCCAACCATTTTGGAGGTTAGCTGGAATTAAATTTTGTTGTAAGTAGGTACCGTATTTATACTTTCACATGCATTTAGTAATAAAAATATGTAATTTGGACATTACAAACAGACACATCAACCCTAAGTGAAAGTGAGTTTGTTTGTTTGTTTCTTTGTTACGCTTTCACGGCTCAACGGATCATCATGAAATTTTGCGTACACGTTGTCAGATATACAGAGAAGGATACAGGGTACTTTTTATCCTGTAGTTCCGGCGGTAACTTTGGAATCACCGCGGGTGCAACCGCAGCGATCAGCTAGTTTTATTTATATGTTACGTTACAACGTTACTCTAGGATCTCTACCACTAAATAGGTACGTTATATTTATTGAAGCCGCCTCTTGCTAACAATCCTCAAACGACAACGTCACGTTTCATTTGTCACACGAGCTATTTGCGTTATGTTGTTGCTATTTTAGGAACGGAAACACTTCGTTGACATCCGTTCGTTGGGGGTCCGAGGTCCTTCACCCCGAGAACTATACACTCTCTGGTAATATAGCGTCCACGTGCGTTAGTTTTTTCGTAACAACTAACACGGCAACCCCAAAGTGGGACGCAGAGTGAAACATATCACATGGATGTAATAAGCTTTTTTGTGAATTAAATCTTTTTCATTCACAAAAAAATATGACGTAGGTATAGGTACATGTGTGGTATCAAACACACGTGTACTTATTCAGGTAATACCTTTTAGTATTATAATAAAAGTTTTACAAAACGTTTCTGACCCAAATTGTCGATATGTCTTATAATAGTATACTCACTCATATTAGGTATAACGAGGAAAATTCGTTCGTGTAGATACTAAAAATAACACTGATAGAAGGCTACAATATCAGCTATCTCAAATTTCCTACCAGAACTGAGTGTTCCCGAGGGAATCCTGATATTCACGCGGGTAATACAGCCAGTGTTTCTATAAAAGTTTTATATTCCTTGAGCGTGGGCACTTGTTCTTTTTTTTACTAGCCGTTCCCCCGCGGTTTCACCCGCGGTGATTTCGGAGTTCCCGCGGGAATTCTGGGTAACATTATAGCCTATGACACTCACAAATAACGTGGCTTTCTATTGGTTTTCAAAGTCGGTTCAGTAGATCCAAAGATTACCCCCTACAACGACGTCACAAACTCACAAACTCACAATTCACAAACTCACAAACTTTACCTCTTCATAATATTAGTATTTTGAGTTACACCTAAGTGCACGTTCTTTTGTACTCGTATTACCTATAGCAGATCAATATTTTAGCATATTATGAGACCCAAAATTATTAAACTACAAAATTCTAATTTAAATTGGGTACTTATCAGTGCGACGAAAGTTTTATGTCTAAAAGAAAGAATCAAAACCAACATCTGTTACTGAATACAGTGATAGGATCAGCCACAAGCATGACCCTCGCCGGGTGATTTCAGGTTCTATTTGCTTGTCTTTTTTGAAACTTTAATCTTATGTATTTAAAAAATCGGCCAAGTGCGAGTCGGACGCGCACGAATGGTCCCGTAACATTATCTATATAACCGGCAAAATAAATCACGTTTGTTGTATATAGGAAACCTTTTGAATATTTATTTTATTCTGTTTTTTTTAATATTTGTTGTTATAGCGGCAACAGAAATACATCATCTGTGATAATTTCAATTGTCTATCACGGTTCATGAGATACAGCCTGGTGACAGACGGATAGACAGACGGACAGGCGGACGGACAGCGGAGTCTTAGTAATGGGGTTCCGTTTTACCCTTTGGGTACGGAACCCTAAAAATTATCGCAAGCGCACGTGTTCAATTGAGGAGCACGTGTTGTAGATATAAGTAACTCGTAGATAAAGTCACACGTTGGAGTTGAGCTTGTTTTGTAATAGGATTAAAAAAGTCCTGTCTTTTCAGTTAACGTACTTCCTCCACACACGTACCTACCTGGGGCCGTATTTTTGAATCGCTCGAATTCCTTTTCGCACGTGGAATTGCAAGATTCACAAGTGAATGCTTAAAAAATGTATGAGCATTCGCACGTGAATTCGCGATTCCGTGTGTGAAAGTAATTCGAACGATCCAAAAATACGGTAGGTACGGTCCGGTACGATTTTTTTGTTCGAAGTCGGTTAATAATTATTTTTCATTACTCATACTCGGAAAGTAGGTCTGAAGTTGCCTGAGAAGCGGGTTGAAAGTAACACTTTTCAGCCCTAGGGAGAATTGCTTTCAACTGACAGCTGGATACTGCAGAAACTCAAGTTTTTTTTATGTCATAGGGGGCATACTTACTGGCCTGTGCTACTGGCCTACCTAATGGTTGATTTATGTAAAATAAAATTCACTCATTTTTTTCTTTAGCTATTTCCTATTTTTATTTTGACTTTCCTTGCATTCGTAATGAAAAGCACAGTGTTATCCTCGGGAGAAAGACTTACTTTCACCCCTAGGATAACAATGTACTATTTCGCTCTAAAATCTGTTGAAAAACTTAATGTTATTTTATTTCACCGACAGAGGAATAGATTAGCAATACATTTGACTATTCCGTTTTATTCTACTGCAGTACACGACATTCCGACATGGGGAAAATAATAAAAGACGTAAAAAAGTGCGCTAAGAACGGATTGGAAAGTTGGTTTGGAACCGCGCGGAAGATTTTCCAACGTTGTCGTCGACTGACAGTTCTGCAGTAAGCCACGCGCCAGCGGTGGGGCACGAATTACGTGTTTCGATGGCAATTGTTCAACAGTCCATTGTCGCTTTAAACATTTTGATATGAAACTCGTAGAATTTTCGACATAGTATATCGAAAAATGGAGGTGCCTCTCAATTCAATTATATTTGCCCATATTTTGGAAAAAAAAATTATACATTGAGACTTTTAGCAGGCAACGGAAGTGACGAGTAAGAAGTCAGCGGAAATTAATGTAGGTAGTTGGCAACGTCCGTAACATTGTTTATGTCAATAATAAAGTATACCTACCTTTTTACCTACATTTAGATAAATAAGTAAAGAACACTCACGCGTTTAAATAGATAAAAATTCTTAGCATAAATACTGTCGTTTTTGTCTATGTTGACTATTTTTTTTTAGTCCGTCTTGTAGATTATTAAAAAATATTGGATACGTATTTTTTCTTTTTTTACGTAATCAAAAAATAACGGCGATATATTGAGTTGAAATTTCGCGTGACGTCACTATTCTGACAGTTTGTATGGCGGTTTTGCGGTTAGTGACGTCACGACCCCCTCACCCTAAACTTTAATGCGCTTTATCTCTGTATATTTTAATTTATTTGAAAAAGCAAAAAATACGTGTCTATTGTTTTTTTATTTTCTAACTGACGGACTAATTAGAATTTTGATTTCTAAAAGTAGTCAACATCCCTATTATATTAAAATTTATACGTGGACAAGAATTTAACTACATAATTAATATATTGCATCATCTAGGTACACTATATTTCTAATTTCTTATTAATTCTATTTCATAGGTGTAGGTGTAGGTGTAGGGTACCTAAGGAATACTTTACACTTTTTTATATTACTTACTTATGTTACCTTCCTGAGTCTGAGTCTGCGAACCGATTTTCACAATTATTTATCCAAAGTTTTGACTAATATGTCATAGAAACTAGAAGTCGATTTTTATGTTTTGTTGCAAAAATGATACGTAATAAAACCCGAAAGAACTCCGCCAACGTCGGCCAATAATCCTTTTGTAACAAACCAGTTTGACAGTTGGAGATGGTCCTGTTGAGTTTTTCCCCGCTTTCCATGAATTTCCACTTTGAATACACAAGTTGCCTATTCCCGTTCTCTAATTAATTCCCCTTTCGACGAAACACAATTTCATATCATTCAAATTCTGTCATTCATTTAAAAATGTATTTTGTGTGAAATTGCAGAGTCATTAGTGGAATATTTTCTTATTTTTTTTTTTTTATCATAATTATTTTCTAAGCAATTATAAGTAAAATATCATTTTAGTTGAAAGAATTTGATAATAGAATATGTAAAACAGGGTAATTACTAATTTTTGTTCGCAATTATGTATCAAAAAGTCCCAAAACTTTCCATTTAGAATCTTATTATTATGATGTTGCAGCATTATCATCAAAATTTTATATTATATGCCCCATTAAAACTCTATATATCCTACTGATATTATAAACGCAAAAGTTTGTAAGAATGTATGGATGGATGGATGTTTGTTACTCTTTCACGCAAAAACTACTGGATGGATTTAAATGAAACTTCACAATAATATAGTTTATACATCAAATTAACACATAGGGTACTTTTTATCCCGGAATTCCCGCGGGAACTCTGAAATTAACGCGGGTGAAACCGCGGGGCACAACTAGTGAATATATAAAATTCTGCAAACGATTTCTTTGAAAATGAACTATCCAAGTTATAGTTCCACTAGTGTAAAGGATCTTAAAAAGTATTTAGAAAAGAAACGGAGTTATCCAATCATATTGTACTTAAATATCATTGGAATTACCGACAAAACATTTTGAAAGCGATGAAAAACAACAGCTTTAAAGAAAATAAAAAAAACCTACCTTCTGTTTGTCTCCGTTGTTTACAAATTCAATTTCTCACGACGGCCATGAGTATTTTATTTTCCTATTCCCTCGGAGAATGTGAGACAATATTAAAATGTTGTTTAATGTAGAGAGCAGAGTAACTTCTTTTTTTTTCGCCTACTAAATTACAGAAGAGGCGACGCGCGTGATAGAGCGGCTGTCAAAAGAATTTTCTCCGTCATACCAATTTCATTTTGTCTATGCTTATGTACTGAGGACTGAGGACTTTTTAAAATAAATGCCTATTATTATCTGGACATATAAATAAAATTGAAGTGTCTGTTTGTAATTTCAAATGAACAGCTTTTTACTAAATGTATACGAAAGTATATTATACGGTACTATAACATCAAATAATCAATACCTATTTGAAAATTTTCTCTGTCTGTCTGTCTGTCTGTTTGTTACGGGTAATCTCTGAAACGGCTAGACCAATTTTAACGGAACTTTCACTGGCAGATAGCTAATGTTATGAGAAGTATATAGTTATAAGGAGGCTACATTTAATCCCTGAATTCCCGCGGGATCTCTGAAATTAACGCGCGTGAAACTGCGGGGAACAGCTAGTATAGTATATAAATTGAAATGAATTTTTCCTCTGGACTTTTGCTGCTTAGTATTGGAATTCTCTATTCAATGTTTAGATATTTATTTATTTGTTTACGACCAGATTGGCGTAGTAGGTCACCATGCCTGCCCGCTAATCAAGAGGTTCCGGGTTCGATTCCCGGTGGGGGTGCATTTTGTGTGATGAACACAGGGTTCCACTTTCCAGGCTGGGTGTTTTTATACATATATCTTATACTTAGTATAATATATATGTAATTATATGTAGTATAATATACCACGACACAAGCTAATAATACGGTTATATGGTACGGTAGTTTATTACTGGGTACGGCTCATTGTTCTCACATAATTAATTGCAAGTTGAGTTACCACTAATTATATTATAGATATATCTATATTGTAACTTTATACTGACAGCGTGCTGCTGAAGAGTTTGTTGCGCAGCTTCTTCTCTTCAGCCATAGCACTAGAAAGCTGTGAACGGTGGATATTTTATGGGTGCTGTCATAATAACTGTAATATTGTGAAGTGGATTATTATTATTATTATTATTATTATATTGACGTCAAAAACAGCCACATTATGGGCCAAATTTGAATAAAGAATTTGACTTTGACTTTGAATAGCTTACTGTGGGATCAAATAGATATGTGTGTTGTAAAGTGGATTATTATTATTAATTTATTTAAGCTTATTATTACTACACGATATGGTACATTCTCTTCTAGACAACATGCATGATGTTCGAAAAGTGCACTTAGAGGTGCTGAAGAGATCTAGTTACCTACTATCTCCTATCATATCCTTGTTATTATAAATGCGAACGGGAGTTTGTTTGTTGGTTTGTTATGCTTTCACACCTGAACGACTCAAACTATCATCATGAAATTTTGCGTACATGTTGTCAGTGGTACAAAAAAGAACCTAGGGATAATTTTATTTATATGTATAAACTAGGATTATGTGCAAATTCTTGGAAATCGATGAAATCACTATCAGTCTGGAATGAAAGTATTAGAAGAAGTTGCATATCTCCTGAAAATAACTAGCCCTGTTGATATGATACAAATATGTATAAACTAGCTTAATACTTGATTGCAGGCGCACTTCGTTTCAATTTCGCAATTTCTTTTGCTCCGCTGCAAACGTAATACGATGTAATTTCGATCGCAATTTGATATTCGAGGAGCAATAGTTGGAGTGAAACAATGGCGGCGACTTATCGACACAAATAATATCCCATTACGGGGACAGCGCTAAGTCGTTTTTCCAATTTTCTAAAATAAACGTCGCGTCGGCTCGCTTCAGTGCCTCCGGCAATAAGGCGAGCTTTGGACGAGTCGTGATTGGTTTACGGTTGAAAAATATTGGATCGCGTTCTATATGACAAAATGTTTTCGATAATTTTTATTAAGTATTAGACTTTAACTACCTATTTAAAAAAAATTCAGGTAGGTGCTAAGTAGGTGCTATTCATGTGCTTGGATTGTTCTTGTGTTCTTCCTTTTACCAGACATCACAAGGTTTTTGATAGGAAACATAAAACTAAGAAAAAGTTTACAGAACGACCGCGGCAATTTTTTTAAATTATACCAAAGACTAGCTGTGCCTCGTAGTTTCACCGGCGTGTGATTTGGCATCCTCGAAAAAAACTATGATAAAACTATACTAAGTTACCCCATATCGCCAGTGCAATTCCCGTCGAAATTGGTTCAAACGTTTGGAAGATTGTTAACAGGAAAAATAGACTCATACGCTTTCTGAGTAAACTGAACTAAAGAGGACTAGGAAACTAGGACCAGAGTCCTTGTGAAGATCAATCATACTAGCCTCAACTCGAACCTAGTCAGACATTGGGTTCCATCGTTTAATTACAAAGTTCCCATGGCAATCTCCCGACTGCATCATCAGATCAGCTCGGGTCATAATAATAATAATCCACTTCACAACACACAGATCTACTTGATCGCACACTAAGCTGTGAGCTTGCGTCGTGGAAATCAAGCAAACGTGGTATATATACTATATAGAATTATATAGGTATTATATGAACGCAGATAAGCAATAACATGTTAACCCACAAAACAAAGTTATTGATTCAGAACGATTTATTGAGAGTTAGAGAACGTTTTTTAATTATGTGTTTACCTTATAACATTTTTTAAATATGTAAATAAATGTAAACATAAAAATGTTGAAACAAAATGGCGCTATAATTTTAAAACTTTAATTTACTCAAAATTTCTCCAGTGTGGGTTAACACACTATGGCTTATCTATGTCCATATATTATACTACAGAAATATAAACACACCCAGACTGGAAAATGGAACCCTGTGTTCATCACACAAAGTGCACCCCCACCGGGAATCGAACCCGGAACCTCTTAATTGGCGGGCAGGCATGGTGACCTCTGCGCCAATCGGGTCGTCAAATCATCATAATATAGTCATAATATAATAATATTGCGTTGTCATCCGAACTATATACATTCCTGTAAGAAGTTTCATTTCGATACGTCTATTAGAAGTAGGTAGGTAAAATAGTTTACTTTTAAGATTTTATTACATTGTTAGTAACAAGTCAAGCTAATATGAAAACGATAAGAGCTTTGTGTCTCATTTTCAATGCCTCTTTGAAAAATTTAATATTTCAGTAGGTAAGTTTAATGTCGCTCAGTAAATTCTCACTTGTTTTACGTAATGAATACCAAAGCCAAGAGCGTGTGATCTTCGCTTCTCCTCTAGGAATGCAGGATTCCTTTCATGGAAATTTCGCATGTCAGGAATTCGTCTTGTGAGGAATGCAAAGGCTGTAATGCCCGGATCCTAAGAGAAATACGAGTATTATGTGTTATTGCATCACTAGGGATTTGCTTGGCTCTGCTTTAATCTGATTGTTAAAGAGAATGATTTTCTGCGTTGTTCAAAATGTCTTTTATAAGTACCTAAAAGTGAAAACAACGGAAAAAGATAAAAAACGTGAGTAAAAAAGAGATGCTTCCAATACGAGAGGTTTTTTTACAAATACAATACTAGCTGTTCCCCGCGGTTGCACCTGCGGAAATTTCGGACATCCCGCAAAATCCGGGATACAAATGTCCTTTTCTGTACCCCTGATAACGTGTATTATATAGGTATAGGTATGGATTTCATGATATTTCGCTGACTTTAATTTCGGAGTTCCCGCGAGAATTCCGGGATAAAAAGTACCCTATGTCCTTCTTTGTACCTCTGACAACGTATGTTCAAAATTTCATGATGATCGGTTGAGCTGTGTACCTATGCGTAACAGACAGGGGCTTCGTTCGCATTTATATAATATTACTAGGGTTTTCTGTTTCTTTTATTTTCCGGCGATGATATTAACTAGCTGTTCCCTGTATAATTATATAACTTTTACCGTTGATTTTATTCCGGTTTTGAAAATTTAGGTAAAGTGCGGTTTCAATATCGATAAATAAACCTTACTTACTTACTAATAGGCATTGTAATTATTTTGGGACACCTTTCCGTTACATTCCTTGGAATCTGATCCTTAAAAATCACAGAATGAGGTGGCTTAATAATACACGATATTTTTTTTTTAGTCAAACGATTCGATTCCCGGCTATTTGTAACAAAATTTATTTGAGTTCTGAACATATTTCACTACATATTCTTCTTAGTTTTGGATTTTGCCATCTACCTACACCCACTTCAAAAATTCACTTTGTACCTACCTATATATTATAATAAATACTACCAAACAATATTGAACATATTGAATTTATACACTCAAACAAGCATTAACGGATAAGCGCCAATAACGCCTATAACTGGCGCAGGCCGCAGCAGTAAGCGGCCGTGACGGAAAATTCCAAAGAAAATTCTTTCACTTTAATTTTCCTATCCTCCATCTGTACCGTGCGATAAGGAATCCAATGAAAAAGTGAAATCCTATGTAATTCTATTTACCATCATTGGACTTCTTAATTGAGGATGTTTGCACTAAGTTCTAAGTTGCTCCAGTCAGTAATTGTTCCAGAATTGCTTCTCTAGACCCGACAAGCGTCGCCGGGCGGGTTGAATTTCACGCTTATTTATGACTTGATTAAGTTTCAACTCCAACAAAGTGAGATTTATCTACTGACTAGCGGTTTCACGTGGTTTCACCTGTAAAGCAAGCATTTCAAGCCCTTAGGGTTGACCATAAAACTATCTGGTCCCCACGACTACACAATGGCAATAAAGATATTTTCATAATTTTTTTCTTCTAGTTCTTGCAAAAGTAGATTTGTATTTTGTGCAAGATATTTTATAATAAGTAACTAGAACGTATCTAAGTATTTAACTGTGCTTTGGCTGACAATCAAGGGTTTATTTTATATAGTTAGCTATACCTACATAGATTGGTTTAATAAATTCAACTTCAATTAGATCTTAAGGGGATCCATCGGGTCAAATAGTGCCACTTTACTCTTCTTTAGATGTAGTTAAGTACAACTATATATATTTTGCATTTACGTCTATCGACTTTATTTTTAAATGGAACATCTTACAAGATAATATTATGGTTATTTCATCGACTGGCGCTTGTGTGGACCCATGGAACCCTTATAGGAATGGCGACATGACTTTGACACACTTTTTGCATTGCGAAACGTAGGTTTCGCCCTCAGAACAATAACAGTAGCATTATACTTCCGAGGTTTCGCCTTACTAATACGACTAGCGCCATCTCTTGATCATAGTTGGAACTTAGTTGAGTTTATTGTGTTTTTATTATTTTTCATTACTCATGCTCGGAAAGTAGGTCTGAAGTTGCCTGAGAAGCGGGTTGAAAGTAGCCCTTTTCAGCCCTAGGGAGAATCGCTTTCAACTGACAACTGTCAAATTATTAAAAAAAAACTAGGTCTATTTTCACATTTCTATTGAACCATGTTTCAACTTTCTATACAGCCAGCGCGATGTAAAATTGAAATAACGTAAAGTTTAAGTAGGTATTAATTAAAATAAAATTCACTCACTTTTTTTTAAGCTAATTCCTATTTATATTTTTTTTATTTTCTTTAATTAATACTTAATAATTAAAGAAAATATTTTTTTAGGTCGCCACAATGTAAATAAAAAATACTGGCTGAATAGCTAGCCGGCCAAAGAAAAAGAAATAGGTGGGAAAGTGTCAAGCGACTATCCGATCTTCACTCATTTTTTCTTTAGCTAATTCCTATTTTTATTTTGACTTTCCTTGCATTCGTAATGAAAAGCACAGTGTTACCCTCGGGAGAAAGTAACTTATTTAGTGCCTCGAACTATTGGCGCCCTCGCTACGCTCGGGCGCCAAACCCCGTCTCGGCACTAAATGAGTTACTTTCACCCCTTGGATAACAATGTACTATTTCATTACTCATACTCGGAAAGTAGGTCTGAAGTTGCCTGAGAAGCGGGTTGAAAGTAACCCTTTTCAGCCCTAGGGAGAATCGCTTTCAACTGACAACTGTCAAATTATTAAAAAAAAACTAGGTCTATTTTCACATTTCTATTGAACCATGTTTCAACTTTCTATACAGCCAGCGCGATGTAAAATTGAAATAACGTAAAGTTTAAGTAGGTATTAATTAAAATAAAATTCACTCACTTTTTCTTAAGCTAATTCCTATTTATATTTTTTCATTTTCTTTAATTAATACTTAATAATTAAAGAAAATATTTTTTTTAGGTCGCCACAATGTAAATAAAAAATACTGGCTGAATAGCTAGCCGGCCAAAGAAAAAGAAATAGGTGGGAAAGTGTCAAGCGACTATCCGATCTTCACTCATTTTTTCTTTAGCTAATTCCTATTTTTATTTTGACTTTCCTTGCATTCGTAATGAAAAGCACAGTGTTACCCTCGGGAGAAAGACTACTACTACTACTTTCACCCCTAGGATAACAATGTACTATTATTAAATAGCTTCATTTTTTCGCAACTGTATTAAAAATAGTTGTTCAGTACACGTGCAGAACTGTCATTGCAAAGAGTTTCAGAGTTCATCGGAACGGTGACGGTAACGGTATTCGTTTGGATGGATCAGATTGACACCGTGCCGTATCTACTTCTCGGTTGTGCGCGAGAATTTTGATTAAATTCCCGTGACACGTAGCGCGAAAGACTTTAAGTGCCTCATTATTATTCTGTAGAGACGGTACAGTTACTTACGTCTCCGATTTGTATTATACACTAGGTAGGTACACTTTGCGACTTTCGGTTGCCCGTCGGAAAAAGGTATAGCGGACTTATTAAAGTTTTCGTTACTACAAGAACTACTGTAGGAGTAACAGAAAAGTAATTAAGAGTGGATAAATTTTTACCTTACGCTAATGTGAATGGAGCGAAAGGGCCAAGCCACATATTTTGACTAAGGTGTAGAGTTTGAGAAGTTAGGCCTTGTAGTGTTAGGGTGTGTAAAGTTATAAGCTTGGCTCTGCATGAGATCTGATAACTTTTTCAGAGTGCCCGTCATATGGTCTCGTCTTGGCATCACTTTACATGAAAATTTTTTTGGTGGGATTTTATTTTTTTTAAGACTAAAGCCTTTTTTATAATTGTGATTATATAGCAAGGTCCGTTATGCGTGGAAAGGGTCAAAAATACAAAAAAAACCTCATTTCGAAAAAAATGTCAGTTGCTTTGGTTTTCCGTAGAGCAGCCCCTTTGCTCGTGCGGTATCTGCAGTGACGCGCTGATAGTTCACTCTTTGTCGGGTTAACCGAAACTTCATTCCCCTTCCTTAACCGAATGCAATGTACAACAGCTTATTTTACTGTTTTAGATGGTGCCATTAAAATCCTTCTTCGTCCTTTTAATCCCCTTCATAATTTTTTTTTTTTACTTATATTCAATAACACCCTCCTTTTCCAATTTCATTAAATGTATTGATAAATGTCTTTGAATATTTATTACATAATATGTATTATAAATAATATATATTATATATAGTTTAAAAGCAAATCCAGTTATAAATATATTAAAATAAAATAAAAATACACAAATCCACGCTATCGTATACCATATTATGGTACCACACCAACAATGTGCGTAAGTACTATAATATTGTGTTCATACTTATGTGTACCTATTAAAAAAGATATAGATCCTAAACAAAATTACTGGTCATCAAAATACTTAACGGGCAAACAATTTTCTTTTTCAATTTAATATTTATTTACCTATTTAGTTGGGTACACTAAAACCTTCCTATAAGTACTCTAGTATATGATATCCAGTAAGATTACCCCAGTGATAAAATCATGAAAATTAGTGGATACCATCTCATCATAAATGCTTTTATTCCTTTTGCAAATAGCTAATCTTTGAAGTTGACAAATTGAATCAAATGATAATGTCTGAAGAAGCTAGACAAGTTTCAGACCAATATGCCCAACCAGCATTATTTATCTGTGGCTCAACTAAGTGAATTTCATAACTCTTCTTAGATGTTGTTGGCTTCATGATATAAAATGACGTGCAACGCTTCACGTAGGTATCTAAGCTTAAATTAATTATATAAATTAGAGGCATTAGCGGAGAGCAATCAAGGGTGAGTGAAGGGTGGTGAAGGCTTATTAAGCTGGTTGCGGTAGAAGAATTAACAAGTGTACTCTACAAAGAGTTACGACTGCCTATTTGACAACTATTTATTTGCCACAAACGTTGAATTTTTTAATTTTTTACTGTTGCCAACTTCTATCACTATAAAGTTACAAATGACGCTAATTACAACACGAGATTTAATTAAACTTTACAAACAAGCCAATTAAAACTCTTAAAAACTTGCGTTCTTCAGTGGGTATGGTCTTGACTTCGTTCGCCGGGTCTTTCAAATTTACTTTCAGGTACTTAGGTATAATAGGTAGGTGATATTCGATCGTATACAGAGGTAATTAAGGTCTGAATTAGCTTATTCGAATAATAAATAATACAAAAATACAAATAAATACAAAAAAAAATATATAAAACGCTTATTCAAGATAAAGCTTATGTACGATTCTTATTCTTTGTGATATGGGGAACAGCCTAGATTAGCACAAAACCTCTTTTTACTACTGGTATGCCAGCTTTGGAATTTCTTCAGTAAATTTATATTTTCCGACAGGCAACAAGTACCTACCTAGTACCTATTGATAATTTAGTTTTAGTCGCAGAATACAAATTACAATCGCATATTATGTGCATTGATAAAATCACATATAAGGGGTTTAAACATTTTGTAATTGGTACCTATATTTGTGACTGTATTGGTTTTATTCTTTCAAAATGGCGGCCACAAATCCAACCAGTATTTTTCGATAGCTGACATCAATATAGAAATAAGTGCCGTGTAGATATCGTAGTGTCAGGTTTCTAAAATAAGCGCTACCAAAGTCGTAAGTTGTAAGTTTAAAATGAAAATCGATTTTACGAAATTTTTTGATGATAATGTCTGCTATCGATTTTTTTAACGTTTACGTGCGACTACTGCCTAACGCTAATATTAAAAATGGCGGCTGATACGGATACCAGGCTTTATACTAAAATCTTCAAACCCCTTTATGTTATATTAATTCACTTTGGACATGGAAGGCAATAGTGCCACTTCAAACACTCTATAAGGGCGATGCTAATCACATAGAATAATTAACACAATATGCGTGTTGAATCAGTAGATTTGACGTGATAAAATCGATCTCTGTAGTATAGACTGGTTATTAGAGACTTATCTTGTAACGAGGCGGCTATATGCCACTCGTTATGATATCCCGCCTCATTTCTAATACTTTTCTTTTTTTGTAATCTGTTCTTTTTATATTTAAAATACTTTTTTTGACAGAACTGGATACGACTTTTAACAATACCTACATCAACTCAAAATTACAAAAAAATATCTTTTATTATTTACTAGCTGTGCCCCGCGGTTTCACCCGCGGTAATTTCGGGGTTCCCGCGGGAAATCCGGGATAAAAAGTACCCTTTGTTCTTCTCTGTACTCCTGACAACGTGCATGCCAAATTTCATCCAAATCAGTTCAGCCGATTTTGCGTGATTGATTAACAAACATCCAAACATCTAAACATCCAAACATCCACACTTTCACATTTATAACATTAGTAGGATTTGAGCTAGCCAAAGGCCCAACGTTAAACTACCTTCTACGAACCTCACAATCTATTATTAATATTTTTATATTAATTTATATAAATGTTTCACCATTAAGAGTTAGTGTATTTAGCTAGCTAAAAGCATTTAGTTCTTAAAGGTAAACCTTCAACATTATGCTTAGGTACAGTTAGACGGAATATTTCAGGGCCAATTCAAATCTGATAACGCTTATATTTTTTCTTTAATGAAAACTTGACAGTGATAAATACCCATTAGTGCAGATTAAATTTAGTATAATTAAACCAGTTAAGGGGCAAAAGCTAAAACATTAGCCAATATCTCAACCCTAACTCGAGTTGAGTGAACTTTGGAAAGTTCTATCCAATACGTACAGGATTGTCGAATGGCAAATTGCTACAATTTAAACTGTATCTTTAATTAATTCCAAAGCTAATTTGACAACATATTTTTTATGTAAATGCGTGCGTTCGGAATTTCTTCGACACTCGGGAACTTTTTGTAGGCATGGCAGAGAGAAATCAATTAGACTAATTGATTTCTGTCAATTGTTCGATCGCCCTTTGTTGCCCGAAGGATATGTTGGCGACACAATATCAGTGAGCAGCAGGCACAGTGGCCGACCACGCGCGGTGTCAATAAAGTGCAGACTACGGGAGAGTATACTGACCAAACATGGTGCCCAACCTAACACCGGTAGCAGAAATACTGTTGACCAATCTTCTTGTCTGTTTCTCTATCTGTCTATTTATTCCGGCTAATCTCTGAAACGGCTGGACCGATTTTAACTGTTTTGCACTGGCAGATAGTTTACGTTATAAGGAGTAACTTAGACTACTTTTATTTTAGAATAAAATCGTTTCTGCATGCGGGAATTCTGAAACTCATGCGGGTGGTACTATAATAATTTAACGAGTCAATAGTTCTCAATAGGTAAATAAATTTCAGGTTAGATACATAGGTAGATGTACAATTTAAACCAAAGTAACCAACACAGCTAAAAGAACGCAGATATGTGAAATATCACGTAGCTGACACAGCTATGCGTGTTGCACTAACAATAAGTTAGTGAGTTTGTTTCTCATAGGCGACATTATATTTTTAGTTGATGCTTGCTGCTACGCCGGTTACTGACTCATCCCATTACACACAGTCCATACTGTTTTTTTTAAACTAAAATAAAACTGTTCTTTTTACATGAATCACTCCACCGTCTGTTTTCACCGTGTCCGGTTACTTTTAAACACCAATCCGACACCGCCGGGTGAAATCGTGTGAAGACACCGACAAAATTTCAAGTTCAAACAAACCCGGATTCACTAAACACGAACGACCCGCTCAACCAATAGAGCCGAAAGCGCACGCAACTTAATCCCCAACTGATTTCCTGTCGGTGTTTATAAAGCCATTGGGGGTGTAATGAAATTCACTGAAGGTCCACTCCTAATTGCGGTCCGTTTCCTCTCTGAATATCCTTAAATTCTCGATTAAAATTATACCTATTACGAAATTAAGTCTTTACAGCGTACGATTTGGCTGACGTGTTTAAGGTTTTCTGTAGATCGTATTCAAGTATTTTTTACTAAGTGAAAGTACAAATCTAAATACCATAGATTAGTTACCTTATAAAGGTGTTACAATAATACCTATCTACTATATTTCTACTAGAGCTAAAATTTAGTACTAAGCGTCTAAATAAAAATAAAATTACATACGTTAAATATTGATTATTTACATTTACTTCAAAATTTTAACTAGGTAGGGTGGATATTCTGAAAAAGTTTAAGCTGGTAAAACCTATAAAACACATTCAATGATTTTTGGTTTAGATTAAATTTATTATGGTTTTTCAAATATGAGATACTACTCTCTAAAAAAATTAAGATAAAATACGTATAAGATCAAATTTATTCAGCAAAAGCACATACATACACACGATAGACACAACAATTTATTAACTTTCCATTTTAACTTCATTATTTGTGGTCCCACTTGACAGGATTCTCTAATAACCAAGCTTCAAAAATCTACCTTAACGCATACAGTAGTGATATTCACCAAAGCATGACCGTCACGTATCGTATCGTCGTCGTGTCGTGAAGTGTAAGTTATCTCTACTAATGCTCACCGGAAACTCGGGGCATTCATTTACTCGGCGGTGCTATTTCAGAAAATACGTTACACCTATAAGCGATGATATTTTTCATGCTAAATTGCGAGGTCGTGCTTTATTTGCTTACTCATAAAAAACATAATATTATATAAGTTAGCATTATTTTGTCTTGGGACGTGTTAAGAATTTTTCTAAATGAGTACGAACGAATAAATAAATTAACTATAAATACAGTATGTTACAAAAACGTCAATTGCAGGTTCTATAACGTGCGTACAATGTTTAAAGTAACATTGAAATTGAAATTGAAAGAACTTTAGTTGACACAACACATTACAATATAGATACATTGAAAAGAAAAATATTAATGAGGGACCGATTCCCAACCGCCAAACGATCAGAAAAGCAACGGGAGATCGCAAGGGTCCTTATTCACTATGACCATATCACGCCGCGCTAAGATAAGACGCCGGCAAAAACTGTCTTTCCCTCGTAATCAAAGAAGTTTTACTTCGAAAAAATACATTTACTACGTTTCTTATGGCATAAAGAATAATGATATCTAATATTTTGGCATCTAGAACGTTTGAAAATGCGTTTTTGGGACGTGGCGTTTTTGCGTGGTGGCAAAGACCACCCGACGCTGATCTTCCGTAGGAGCTTTCCGGAGACGTCACGGACGCAGGCAGACAGATAAGTCACAACAATAAGTTAAAATAAAAGGACAATTACAACATATTTATAATAATATACTTATATATTATATATACTGATACTGAATATCACACTACTTTATAAGATCACTAAGTAAATGAGAAATATATGTATATGTTTTTATCTTTTCGGGTACCTACCTACTTGATGACATTAAATGGGCGCGGTATGTGAGATACTTTAGAAAGCTACGATACCTACTTATTAGCCAAATAATTGAATCGCAGAGACACAAGAAAACGAAAAACCCCCATTCTCTTTCATTTAAAATAAGTAGGAAAAGGGAAATCGAATCTTTTTCGAAAAGATTTATCAGTTTCCTATTTTGAAATGGGCATTCAACATCCCGTCTCTCTGTTTCCGCCTTTTCTTTCTTTACGCAGAAAAATTTGTTAAAAAAAAAGCATAAAATAATTTTCACATTAAAAGGAACAAGTGGTCGTAATATTACGAGTTTTTTTTTTATTCTATCCGCAATATTTTTTTATTTCGCTGTCATAAAATCGGGCTATAATCCCACTGCGCCGTCGACTTCCGTGAAATCATGTCTTATCTCTTAGAAAGCCTCCGAGTCCGCCGGCAGAGTGAGGTTGCTATTTTTGCAAAATTTCATAATGTTATGTTATTGGTAGAAACCATAGACTAAAAATTATACAATATTATTATTATTTTTTTTTATTTTAAACTGAGTGTTCTTTTTTCAGCTTTTTTAAGATACTTTTTAAGGTAGGCACGTTGAGAGTAGCTATTTATCAGGCAACGGAAGTGACACGTAGGAACTCAACGGAAGTAACACGTATGAAGTCAAACGAAGTGAAACGCATCAAGTGATGTTAATGATTTTGATTGCAACGAAGGCAAAACTTGTATGTAGGCACTACGTTTTTATATACTTACTTACCAGTGTTCTCCATTAACACGTGTTTCTAAATTATCTCGTTTTTATGTTGAGTTTTTATTTATAAGAAAAAAAATTATCTCTATTCTTTATAGAATATCTATCATTCCTCACCATCTCGATTATATCTATAATTGTAAAATTGCTAATACCTAATCACTAAAGTTTTTTAAAATTTTATTGTTACGCATTCAATTATATGTCATTCTCTAAAAAAATATTTTATAACTAGGTGACTATATCTTACGGTAAAAATTTATCATTTCTTAAAAAAGAGAATTATGTACTATCTTTATTATTCTAATGTTTTTGTAAAAGGACGAGGTTTAGAAAGATTTTTTTGTTGTTAATTGTTATTATTACATACATAATATATTGTTATTATTTATTTTAAAGGTGTTACCTTCAGGCTGATCTTACTTAAAGGTTAATATGTAATTTGACTAAAATAATATACTATAGTGTCAGTTTTTTTTTTGTTTTTGTTTGTTGCAATTTCCCTATCATTATTTTTACATTTCTGTGAAATTCAATTTCTTTTCCCAATTTGTACGACATTTTGTCAGTATTGCCACCCACAAAATGCCGTAAAACTTCAAATTTCTATCCTTTGAACGGAGCGTGTTTATTCGGTGTTGCTGCTACGTAGGTATTTGTAGGTAAGTATATACATATATACTTGTACTGAGCTTTTACGTTCCATTTATATTTTCAATTTAGAATAAGACCTGTATCTTTAAGGATTTGCTTAGCGCATTCGAGCGTTATATATACGCTATCTTTCAATAAACTTACTTACTGCTAAAAAATAAATAAACTCAAAAATAAAGTTACTGGCCAATATTTTTTTATTTATTTATAGCTTTGTACTATTTCCCAGAAACTTTTTTTTAAACGCGCGACATAAGAGCTAAAGTTTATGAGTTTGTGAAGTTGTAGGCAGGCCAGCGACACTCCCTTGATTCAAAAGTTACTATGGATTTATGCGCGATTTTTTTTACCAACTTTGGAATACTTAACCCAATTTCTATGACCGCGTCATACATTACATTGGTATGGTTGGCACAAAATGCTTTCATAGATCGGTTAAGCGATTAGTATGGAAGTGACTACTCTTAAAACGTATAGTGATTATTTGCTCAGTGGTTGTAGGGGGTAATCTCTGGATCTACTGAACCGACTTTGAAAATCGAATTTCACTTATAGGAAGCTACGGTAGTCCTGAGAGACATAGGGTAGTAAGTACCTACTTTTATCCCGAAATTCCCACGGGAAATTCGAAATTACCGCGGGTGAAACCGCGGGGGACAGCTAGTTTTAAATATAGATTTGAAATGTAAAAACGTATTATATTTTAAACGGTTTACGGAAAAATAAGTTATGAGGTACCTATAGATAATATAGAGCTGATAATGACGCCGCCCCAACGCGCCGGTGCACTTTCAAACTCTATACCCCGTGTGCAACAGCTAGTTGATAAAAATAAATGAATGTTTTGTAGTTTTTATGCAAAAAAAATGTAACAAATTAAAATTTTCGTTTAGAAGTCGTTTCTTCAAAGTCCACCCAGCTCTACAAATCAACCCAACGAAATTTATCATCAAACTTCTCGTAATTTATGTACGACAATAAGTCAAGGCGTTGCTCGACAAATTTTCGCGGACCCATATCATGATTTGGTCTACTTCCGGTGAATTTATATCGGTTGGAAGTTTGCAAATTTTAAGCAAACTTTTAGACCCAAAACGCTTGTTTTGCATTACGTGTAATAAAATAGTAGTATAGACAGACACATAGGTATCAACCGGACTTTGCTATATATACACTCAGATGTATGTGTAGGTATATCTGTGTAATGTGAGAAAAACAATGCTGTAGAACGAGATGTTTCTGTAAACTAAAAACGATCAATGGAACCAAAACCACGTCAAAAATTCCCAGAAACACTGACGCAAATTAAGTGGCTAACTTGTTTTGAACGTTTGTTTTATTGCAATCGATTTACGGAAAGTGAAATTTATGCCCATCCGGAACTTCAGACAACCGCAGAATTTTACTGTGCTTAACAAAGGCCTGCTCTCCTGTTTTCCATTTTACCTGTTCTTAGTGCCTTTGACTTAGACAAATGCGTTTCATTTTCCACTCACGCTAACGTTTTGACGTTCATAGTCGCATTCACGTGCCATCGCTCATCTCAGCTCATCTCATCTAATCTAGTTGGACCCCATATTAATAACCTAGTCGTTGGTACATCATGCGGTAGGTCTTTCTACACCACGTCTGCTGGTGGTTGTCAATCGAGAGTTTTTCTGTAACAACCGCCGTCATTAATATGAGCAATGTACTATGCCAACTGCTAAATAAGATCTGATAATTTTATCAGTCAACTTGGTCCTCTAACAGATCCCATCCGAACGGATCTCCTCCTTATTTCTAAAGAGATCTTGCAGGGAAACTCCGAGCACTGCTAAAGAGTCATGCATGATAGCTTGAGGCCTAGCATGACGCAAAGATTGAGCACTTGCAAACTGTTGTGGTTATAAATATAATGTGCTATAACTATGGTCCTTCGGAAGATGTTTTCGTCGATTGGGGATTTTAAAGAAAAAACATAATCTTTTAATAATCTTCATAATTACCACCAAAGGAAATCAATACATTATTCGGCTGAAGGACTAGCTTCCATGGCCATGTAATAAATTAAAAAAAAAACACTACATTTTCTCAATTTCACCTCGAATAGTAGAACCTACTTAGTAGATAAAAAAAATCGAACCACATTTAAAAAAAGAAAAAAACATTTTCCACGAGCTCGCAACTTTATAAAGTTCTACTGTCATCAATTCAGAAGTTCCAAAAGCGAGCTTATAGGGGGCGCGCGTCAACTGATGCTCCATTCCGTAAATAGACATGTCATATAAAATGGTCGGAGTACGTCGAATAAATTTAACTGCATCTCTGGAATCGCAGTTTCGTGGCCGTCCAATATCCACAAAGTACTAGGACGAAGTTTTCGAATGGAAAACCTCTGAAAATTGTAGCCCGGAGCGTGCGTCATTGTTAGTTGTTTTTAAACTTTATTGTGTTGGTAGCTAATGTTTAACTTTCAGTGGAGTAAAATTATTTGAATAATTTACATAATGGATATTATGTACTCTGTATGTATAAATTAATGAATTCGTAAACGAGCGATATCTTCCAGATTCCAGATCACTAAGCGAAGTGTAGAGATAAAATTTATAAAAAAAAAAAATATACAATAAATAGCAGATTAAACAAATAGTAAAACGTAATAAATAATAAACTAAATTAACTATCTTAAATATAAATATACATACATTGACAAGTTATACACCTACTTTTGAAGAATGCGTGTTTATTCAGTGACTCGGTCGATAAATACAGAAGATTTGAACCATTAGATTTCAAACTTGCTGGGCAATTTGGGTACCTAGAGCTACTATATGAAAAATTTATCATTTCCATTGTATGAAAAAATATCCGTTATAAACCATTATTCTTGTTCAAAGGGAAAAAATTCAAGAGACCACTACGCCGATATCAAACCGATGGTATTAAATTTTATCTAGGACAAGAGCTTTATTGATTCTCTTGTATGAAGACGCGGTCGCCCGTGGCTATTTCATTTCCTCAGCCATACTATATCCTTAATTTTTTTTATCCTATCTAAGGCAAAGGAAATCGACCACAGTGCCGTCCTTTCAGCCTATTGGCATTTAATTTCCTGCGAAGACATATCCGGTTCGATATTTGAGAATATTGTATTGTATTAGGTGTAGATATGGTGTACTGAATAATCTTTTCTGTAATCTATACCTACATACATATAAAATGCTTTGTCCTGAATGACTGACTGACGGATCAACGCACAGCCTAAACCGCTGATTGTACAGACCTGAAACTTGGAGGGTGTGTTCTTTGTATGGCGTAGGCATCCAACAAGAAAGGATTTTTTGAAAATTTTACCCCTAAGGGGGGTGAAAAAGGGAGGCAAAGTTTGTATAGAACAATTCTGCGGGAACTCCGAAATTATCGCAGGTAGGTACATAATATAAGTATAGGTACTAAAAGGATCTTACTAAGCACCTTTCACCTTTGGATTTCTATTCTACCTACATAATGAAATGTCGAAATATATAACGCGAAAGCTTGCAATTAATGAGCTATTATCAAATCCCGACCCGAAGAACCCATAAAAGAGGGCTTACTTAACGAAAATATACAAATCGATGAATTAATATTATACAGAGGAAAAGAAATAAATATGTGATTTCTACTGTTTTACATTCCTACTAGCTGTACCCCGCGGTTTCACCCGCGATAATTTCGAAGTTCCCGTGGAATTCTTCCATACAAACTTTGCAACCCCTTTTCATCCCCTTAGAGGTTGAATTTTCAAAACTTATTTCTTATCGGATGCCTACGCCATACAAAGAACACACTCTCCAAGTTTCAGGTCTCTACGATGAGTGGTTAAGGTTGTGCGTTGATCCATCAGTCATTCAGGACAAAGCATTTTATACATATAGATTATATCGGATAGGTAGGTATGTAGGTATAAACGCCCGTGTTTTCTCTTAACTCATAAACACACCTACTGTTATTAGGCATAATAATTAATCAGCGTGCCTGCCTTTCTCTATACCCTATTCGAAACAATGGATGAGAAATCGCCCTTATCCCTTGGGAGGTGATAGGTATGGTTTTGATCAGGTACAGATTGTCTATAGCACAGAACAGAAAATAATAGATAGAAGGGACATCAACTTAGTTTAGTATGAAAACAGATGAAAACCAGCGTCGCCGGGTGATTTTCGCACACAAAACTATTCATTACGCACTAAAACATTCATTAACGTAAAGCAATGTATTAAACGCTTTTTGGTTACGTTTTTACTTAGACACTGTTTTCCAAAATAAACAGTTTTGGGAATATTGTGGTAAATATACTCGGGATGGCAGCAAAATAAGTTCTGGGCAAGTTAGAGCATTTGCTCTATTTTTTCCTTTGCAACGGTGGCGCGCCTGCCCCGCCTACATGTCCTCTCTAGTAAATTTGTGTACTCTGTGGTTTTAATCAAGTACAGACTTGTCTATAGCGTTCATAGATATACTACGAAACAATGCTCAGGAATCAGGAAACGTAGGTATTAAACCGGAGGTATTAAAACTTAAAAAAATAACTATAGAAAGGAACATGAAAATTGGCACATGGCTAAGTAGGTATCTAAACTAGAGATGAAACGGATATCCGTTAACTATCCGGTATCCAACCTATCCGACCTTGTTTTCACTATTCGGCCGAATACCGGATAGTCAGTAGGTACCTCTCCGGCCGGATACCTACCGGATAGTAAAATTCAAATAATTCTCATTATTTTACACAAGGCAAATCATACCACAACAACTTAAAACCACGACGACAAGTGAAAAAACAATGAAATAAACGAACTGAGAAACAAACAAACTGACACGCGTAGGTACCTAATCATTACAAAGAAATCACTTTGAGACGAGTGCGACCGAAAAACAATAAAATACACATTTTGACAATTGCGCCATCTGTTGAAATTACAATGAACCAAAATAACTTATGCCCATGTTGGTAGTCAGAGTTGCATTCTAACTTTGTAAAAGGGAACCAACATCACTATCTACCATAGATTTATATTAGTTCTTTTAATCTCTAACAGATGGCGATTATCATAAATGTATTTTATTTTACGGCTGTTCCATTACTTTTGGTATAATCGTGTCATAGTATTTTTTTATGTAACCCAATTGGGGAAGCTGAAGGAAGATAAGAACGTACTAAACCAAATCAGATATTTCAAATAAAAATAATACCTAGGTACCTACCTATTGAGGTCAGAACATTTGAGGCAACAACGGCGGAATTTAAAATTGATCATATTGCACAGTAATTAAATTTAAGTCCAAAGCATGGACCAATAATTGTTTAATTGGTCCATGGTCCAAAGACACCCTTCAATATGAGGTACTTAATCAATTTCATTATATCTCTTTGTTACAGATTCCACTCTTCATCACTCAACACAAAAGTTCGACGCAACCGAATAATTCCAGATCGATATAGTCAAATTCTCAAAGTTCCTAAAGTCACTTAACTTTAGTTTTAACAAACGAATTTTTGAACAAGAAAAATTATGTATAGCTCCAACGAATTCCTGCAAAGTGCCGGCGTGAGCCGTCACATGCAAGCGACCGGGGAGACGCCGTCGCAAAAAACGAGTATGAAACGTCGCTCGAGCGAAGTACCCTTGGGGGACATATCGTCAAACAACTTCAAAGTATCCCTCGGCGACATAACGACAGCCATCGACGGCCCCAATTACGATTGCCGTTCGTTGAGATCCGTAAGATCCGAGGACAACCGATCCATGCGCTACTATCGACCCGTAGATAGTCGAAGTGTGATGAATTTCCGGTCCTCGCTTGTAGACATCTCGAATTTGTCCGGTTACTCGCTGTCGCGCCCGCCCAGCTACGACCAGCTGTCGCGTCGGTCGCTGGTGGAAGGGCCGGAGGGTCAGGGTATCACGTCGAGCATCGAGGGGGTGCTCTGGTCTGATGAGGAGGAGAATGAATACTTCTACCACGAGAACATTACTTCTGCATGGAACCAAGGTGAGCCTTTCTTTCACTGCATGTTTATAGATTTATTTTATTTTTGATATTTAGCTTAGATTTTAATAATCTATTTTCTATATCTCGCGACTTTTTTCTAGAATATCTAGTACCCTATACATAGGTACATTATGATTTTTTTTTGTAACATTGACAACGTGTAGATATACTGTATAGTGTATATGCCCATGTCGATTGATTGAATAGTTATGGTGTGAAAGTGTAACAAACAAACCGATACACATGTTATTGTGAATTTATATTGTGAATAACATGTCATTCGCATTTTACAATTAGGATTCAGTTAGATATAGGTATAGTCGAAATAAAAATTAAAACAGGAGTGGACTCCAACATAGATACAAGTTACAACAAATCTGCGTTATCCGAAGGCGAACCTACAACCACAGTATGATAATAAACAATAACACATCAACCAAGGTCATCGACCCTCCGCTCGCCGATCACCGATCACAATCGGCCGATATCAATGAGGCTTCTCAACTCGCAACCGGGATTTACATAATTGCATTGCCCACGCGCATGTTACGTACACAATGATCATAGCTATTCGGTGGTTATTTGTATCGATATAAGATAGCAAACCGTAGGAAGATGATAGTTAGGTACACACGTTTTAGTTTGCGGATATTTTGATTTTCCAAGGTTCTTTTGTATTTGCCCGCACACAACATTATCACTACATAGTATAAAAAAAGTCGCATCCCGCTGTATGTCTGTCCCTATGTATGCTTAGTCTTTAAAACTACGCAATGCGTTTCATGCGGTTTTCACCAATAAATAGAGTGATTTGTGAGGAAGGTTTATATCTATATTTATCCTGGAATTCCCGCAGGAACTCCGAAATTACATACATTTTACTCAGAAATTACGAAGAAACCGCTTGGGACAGCTAGTATATTTATAGAATAAGATTAAACGAGGGATCAGTATTCGATTTTTCGTCGCTTTCCTTTATAGGTATATTGTCGCCGACACGCCCACAAAGTAATTAATATCTCTGGATGTACTGAATAGATTCTAAAAATTATTTCAGTAATAGAAAGCTACAGTAACGAACAAAGGATTTATCCCAGAACTAAAGGCATTCTATAGAAACAAAAGGATTTCTAGGAATCTTGAGATTCACGCCGCTCGCCGGTGAAACCACAGCACCAGTTGCCCCAGGGAGGGACCGTACTTTTAGAAAATACTAGCTGTGCCCCGCGGTTTCACTCGCGCAAGTTGCGGAATTCCCGCAGGATCTCCAAAGTAGCCTAATGTATTCATTACAACATCAGCTAATTAGCACTGAAAGTCCCGTCAATATCGGTCCAACCGTTTTGGAGATTCACCCGCGTGAGTTTCGGAATTCCCGCAGGAACTCCAAACTTCTTTTATATAAACCTTGTCTTGACAATAACGAACACAAAAAAAAACAATTATCCGATTTGGTGTAGTCGTTTGGAAGTTATGCGCTTAGCAACACATTTGGCGATTCATTTTTATTATATAGATATGAGCATCCACACGTGAATCTTGCGATTCCGTGTGCGAAAAGTATGTAAATCGAACGATTCAAAAATACGGCCCCTGGTCTTGTGAATTAAAATCTTTTATGACGAATTATTTCGAATTAGAAATCTGTCGGTACTTAAGGTTTTATGACAGACAGATTAAACGATATCAAATGATATAAAGTGATAGTAAAAAAGTGAAATCCCTTAATTAAATATCAGTTAAGTATGTTAAGTAATTATTACTAAAAACAAATAAAATCCGGTCGGTCAGTCGGTTAATATAAAAAGATATAGGTAAGTAAATATAATAATATGTAAAAACATGAACTCATTTTATTATAAACATCTGTGAGATGTAAATTACCTATATATACTCAAATTGGGTCTTGGCAATGGGGATGTTGACTACTTTTGAAAATCAAAATTCGAATTAGTCCGTCCGTTAGAAAATAAAAAAACAATAAACACGTATTTTTTGGTTTTTCAAATAAACTAAAATATACAGAGATAAAGCGCATTAAAGTTTAGGGTGAGGGGGCCGTGACGTCACTAACCGCTAAAACCGTCATACAAACTGGCCGTCAACGTGAAATTTCAACTCAATGTATTGCCGTTAGTTTTTGATTACGTAAAAAAATAAAAATACGTGTCCAATATTTTTTATTAATCTACAAGACGGACTAAAAAAAATTTAGTCAACATGCCCATTGGCAATCGATAAATTATTATAAAAAACTTACCTACTTACTATTTTTTTTTTATCATTGTGTTAAAACGGTGCATCTACGTCTAAACTACTCAAATTCACATCAGTCGTAAAAAGTTTGATTTTGTTTCATTCATAGGTTGGTATGTATGTAATAAACAATTTTTATTTTTACCATAGGAAACAAATAGTAACCGCGAATGAATTGTAAAAATCTAGCATTTTATTTCATTTTACTTAGTCATTTTAATTCTGAACTTTATCACTACACTTTTTACTATGTTTAGTGAATAATATATACCTAGTGATAACAGTGACACACAAAAAATAATTAATCGTGTCATTATTTATTCATATATTTCTAGCTAGCTGTTCCCCGCGGTTTCACCCGCGTTAATTTCGAACATCCCGCGGGAATCCCAGGACAAAAAATACCCTATGTCCTTCTCTGTATCCCTGACCACGTGTATACAGAATTTCATCCAAATCCGTTCAGCCGTTTTTACGTGATTGAGTAACAAACATCCAAACTCTTGACGACCCAATTGGCGCAGAGGTCACCATGCCTACCCGCTAATCAAGGGGTTCCGGGTTCGATTCCCGGTGGGGGTGGACTTTGTGTGATGAACACATGGTTCCATTTTCCAGTCTGGGTGTGTTTATATATCTATAGTATAATATATAAGTAATTCTATGTAGTATATACCACGTTTGGTATCCACGGCACAGTCAAGCTAATAATAGCTTACTGTGGGATCAAGTGGATCTGTGTGTTATGAAGTGGATTATTATAATTATTATTATTATCTAAACATCCACACTTTCATATTTATGATATTAGTAGGATTTCTTATTCCAATTTTGTTATAACATTTTATTAGGTACACCCACTTTCAACACCTAATCAATAGTTAGACAACCTTCCAACGTGGGAATTCAAAAGAAAAAAAAAATGGCCATGTCGTTTGATAATAATTTGCTCATTAAACAGTAGTGTTGCTGGTAACTAACTAATAACAGTGGTTTTCCATGCACTTAACGACATAGAAATCTAAATGGCGCCAGTGACTGGCTTGTCCACTGGCACTGCCACTTGACAGATACATCAGCGCTATTAACTATCATCCGATATTAATGGGACGCTTTCAGTTGATGGTTTAGTTGTTAGATTAGTAGAACTGATTGAAAAATAATTATAGAATATTTTCTATATTAAAATATATAGGTATCATTTTAGTTTTTATGTAATGAGCATGCAAATATACAAGGTAGGTAGGTACCTTCTTTTATTAAACAGAGGTAAAGTTTGTGAATTGTGAGTTAGTGACGTTGTAGGGGCTAAGCTCTGGAACTACTCAACGGATTTTGAAAGTTCTTTATTTTATAGAAAGCTACGGTAGTCCTGAGTGACATAGGGTACTTTCTATCCCGAAATTCCTACGGGAACTCGGAAATTACCTCGAGCGACACCGCGGGGAACAGCTATATATTATACTAGCTGTGCCCCGTGGTTTCATCCGCGGTAAAATTGGAGTTCCCGCCGGAATTCCGGGATAAAAAGTACCCTATGTGTTAACCTGATGTATAAGCTATATTATTGTAAAGTTTCATTTAAATCCATTCAGTAGTTTTTGCGTGAAAGAGTAACAAACATCCATCCATCCATCCATGTTTATAATATTAGTAGGATAGCTGTATAACTAGCTGATACCCACGGTTCGACTCACATTAGTTTCGGATTTTTTTTTAATGTATTTATTCACAGAAAAGTACATACATCGTTTTTTACAAGGTCAGACACAGTAAATGATTTTTAAAATTGATTCAGTTCATCTAGAGATTTTAATATTATCTAGTCCCTACAAACAAACTTTCCTTCTTCTTTATTAGATACTAGTATAGAGTGGTATCCATAGATAATAATATTATTATTTTTTGTTTTGAGAGTCAATAAATCATCAATCAAAAATGCAAAATAATGTTAATTTATCATCTAAATGATATTCTTAAATACAAACTACACTATGGGTGGCCTCATATAGGTACGTATCTTCACTAATATTATTAAACTGAAGTTTTTGTTTGTTTGGTTGAACGCGCTATTCCCAGGAACTACTGCGGGGTTAGCTAAGTCGACAAAAGTTGAACGTTGGTTCGAATACAAAAATTGTTTTTGGGTGGAATACAATCGATTTATCGAGGAAGGCTATGTATCATCTCACTACGACTTTAGGAGCGGAGCATCATATTGACGCGGGTGAAACAGCATGGCACTACTAGCTTAGAATAAAAAAAAAACGAAATATACCTATTCGCATATTTTTTTACATCAATTTCTATTTAGATAGATACATGGACCATATTTTGCTTTTAAATAAATCTCGAATTTACAGACTCGGTTGTAATAAAAATTTTACCGTAGATATTTAATATTATCCAAATTAAAAACATGGCCGACTCCCGTTAAAGCAAAATTTCAATTAATTACTTAGTTTATCTATAGTGGTTAATTACGCGATAACCAGTGAGTAGGTACTAAGGTACTTTTACCAGTCGATTGCACAATCTGTCTCCTTAGGGACAGTAATTTCAAGCAGAACACTTCGCATTAATCAAGTTCTTAAAATAAATTAACATCATTACGGTACCCCGAAGAGATTAAAAAGATACCTAAGTGGGTACGGTCGCCCAATTTGTGTAAAAAAATCCGCACACATAGTTTAAATACTTTATACTTTTAAGAGGTTGTAAAAAAATAGGTTAGGCCAATCAATTTTGCAGCACAAATAATACTTGAGTTTTCACTATTTGTTGTATATTTTATTTATCGAGACATGCGAACAGCAAAGTTACGTACATTTTATAAGGTTTATATCATTTTATTTTATGGTCCTAGTTTGTTCATTGCCTATTCTTTCAATTCATCGTATAATTTATGGCGCAAAAATAGATTAGTATCTATCTATTTACTTATTCTGTGACACTAGCATGAAATACTAACCAAAGAAGTGTTCAAATCCTTTATGGCTTTATGGTAAAAAATTAGACGTCTTATATCTGGCCACTTTGTTTATTAGAAAAAAATTAAATACATAATTGTGGTCATCAAGTTCTACACTACTTTTATGGAACCAACTGTTAATCCACAGATGAAAACGTATAAAACATTATACCTACTTACTTTAATTTTGCAGTTGGTTTTATAGAAAACTTTGGGTACAGTTTTGTCTTTAAGAATGTTACCCGGTTTATAAAATTTGGTGCTGTAAGTACATACCTACTAGGTATTCGATTTGTGATTCCTATATTCTACTATCGGGCCTTGTGTAAGTAACCTACTCGTATATTGGTAATAACCTGGTTTACCGAGCAACGAAGGACAGGCAAATTATTATGTGTAACATCAGACTATATATGCAAATAGGGAGAAAATGTGACCGCTTTCCCAGCATTTATCTTAGATTGAGTTCCACTAGCCGACACATGTAAGTTGTAACTATCTTTAAATTAATAACTAAATACACGAGGGCGGCGCCGCTATTGCAGGTAATTTTAACAGATATATGACTATATCCCAAGATTATATTATCAATATGATAGATCTATATTTTTTTACTATAATAGTTAATTAGTTATACCTTGGGAACTTTTAATCATTGTTTTTCATCGTTATTACCTACCTGAATTTTCTGTTTAAATATCACAAAGCCTTAGTGAAGATTAATAGTATATTGAATACCTATACCAGCTGATTTTCATTGTTCTACCCAAAGGTTTGACCTCACACATTTTACTTTATAGGCTGAATTTTCACAAATCTTGTAAATAACATTTATAACTTTAGTGCAATTAGTAGATTTCCACGGTTTCAACTTCATGAAGACTAACAAACATCACTTTCATACAACCTTTTACTACCGTGAGTGTTGAATATCCCATACCTCTTTCTGTTTGCTTGCCTACACTTAAACAGGAAGTCTGATGCTTCAAGTGATTTTCAAGTTTCTAAACTAATCAGTAAAAGCTTGGTCATATGCGTGCATAAATTAGTCAGTGAGTCAGAACTTGTAATTTTATACATATAGTTATTATATTCGCACAGAACATTTGTGTATCAATATATTGGTGTAGGGTTTTTTATATTAAAGTAATAAATATTATCTCACACGGCCAGCGCTTTCGTCGCGTGTTACCTAGGTTCACCGCGTACTAAATCATACTTCAATTTGTTCCACACGACACTACTCCCGGGCACACAAATCTATTAGAGTCGGAAACTTCAAACGGTGCTTTCCTTATTTGACTTATCTAAAATAGTACATTGTTATCCTAAGGGTGAAAGTAACGCCAATAGATCGAGGGACTAAATAAGTCTTTCTCCCGAGGATAACACTGTGCTTTTCATTACGAATGCAAGGAAAGTCAAAATAAAAATAGGAATTAGCTAAAGAAAAAGTGAGTGAATTTTATTTTAATTAATACCTACTTAAACTTTACGTTATTTCAATTTTACATCGCGCTAGCTGTATAGAAAGTTGGAACATGGTTCAATAGAAATGTGAAAATAGACCTAGTTTTTTTAAATAATTTGACAGTTGTCAGTTGAAAGCGATTCTCCCTAGGGCTGAAAAGGGTTACTTTCAACCCGCTTCTCAGGCAACTTCAGACCTACTTTCCGAGTATGAGTAATGAAAAGATTTTTTTGCATCGTTACATACCTACGTAGTTGGTTAGTTTTCCGATAGTAGCTTTGCGTTTGACTGATATCAGGCCCAGTCAATTAGTGTGTAACGCTGACAGCGAAAAAGTAATTCGATTCTGTAAATTAACTGGAAATGATAAAATGAGTGATACACCGAAGAAATCGATTAATTAAACGTCAGAAAATCCACGTCTGTAACGGCAAAGTGCTTCACACCAATCACTTGAGCGCGCAGTAGCTGGCAACACTTTCAACGCTTTCCAGCAGTGATCACGGTGATAAATAATAAGCTTGCAAGTTTCAATAAATACTAGACAAGTACATGCGCTAAAGTCGAGAAAAGACTAGATGATTTTGCGTGTAAGACGCCATTCCAACGACTCGATTTTATCAGTCGAAGAAATAGAGACGAATCGGAACGTTTCGAAAAGTTTTTTTTATTTTTTTTATTTATTCACAGAAAACAGTCACAAAAAGTGATGATTTGCTGTATCTAGACGAAAGTGCATTGCAACGTACTGAACGGGTTGTCATGCCGTTTTCAGTAGTAGATTAAGCTAAGTCTGGAGCAACATATATAGCAACATAGCTTTGTTTCATCGAAATAGGACATAGGGGAAAAAAGTTATCATGAGTTAAAGACTTCAGCGCAATGCAATGGTAGAAAGCTTCGATATAATGTTGCATAACGAACGTCATGATAAAACCTTTTTAGAGATATGCATTTTTTTTCTTTTGAATAGATTTTTCGCGAAGTGATAGTTTTAAGGCTTGGAGAGACAGATGATGTGATTAAATTTTCTTTGAGACTAAAGAGTACATATATATCCACTATACGTTTTAAAACATTGAGAAAATCTTAATCTAACATCATTACTGGAATTGCAAGGGTCGAAAATTCACGCGGGTGAAACCGCGGGCACCAGCTAGTACAAAATACGCCAATTGATAAAATACAGCCCGCGCAATTTTGATAGACCGTATACCGTACCGTATGTATAAGAAATATCTTACAGTAGTGACTTATAAATAAAATCACATGAGATTGACTGCCTGATCTATCCATTAGAAACTGGAAATTTTACACAAGCCTTCCATTTATAATGCAGATAAGTATGTGGCTGTGAAAGTGTATGATAGCGAAAGAAACCTGTAATTGGGTTCATTTTTTCAAATGAAGATGAAGTAGATATTCAGGATGAACCACAGAGCAGCAACTGACCGTGGAGGAAAGAAATAGATAGACAAAGACTTAAGGTCCAATCATAACTGTCATCCTCAATGCCTTCTTCTTCTTTTGTTTTTAATGTGCTTCTATATTACGTAGCTCTGTGATAATTTTTAAAATTTCGAGTTAATAATAGTATTTAAAATGTAAGCGGTGTTTTTTTCCGAGAACCAGTTGATTGCTCGGGTACCTACACAACATGACCGGAGGCTGATGGCTGCAGCTAAAAATGCGTGCGTTCTTCATAGTTTTCGTACAACAAGCCACTAGATTGACAAGGGAAGTAACGTTTGTGAAACATATTTTTTAATTTTGTTTCCAAACAATCACGAGTCGAACGGTATCGACTATCGACTACTCTGCTCAATCCCTAGCCAGCACATCACTAATGAATATAGTGATGCATCGGTACCAGCTTTCCCGCCCCCCGACAGTGTGCGGAGGCTGACCGGCGAGGATTACCGATGAATGTATGAGTTCCACTCTCGAACGTAATTATCCAGTTGGTTGACATTAGAAACATAGTTGGCGTGACGCATTTCACTAGAAAATTTATGGAGTATTTTTAATAGCTCCGCGAACACAATCTCGCCCTTTCTGCACTCAATTATGTTATGGGGAAACTTGAGTTTATTTTCAAACTAATTTAGTATTCTTGATTATTCTGCTGAGGTATAGGAGGCTGCAGGTTTTTAAAGCTTGTTTTTCGAAATAAGCAAAAAAAAATCGCAAACGCTTTCTTTACAGATAAATAAAATTGAAGTGTCAAGTGTCTGTTTGTAATTCCAAATGAACAGCTTTTTACTAAATGCATATTAAATCATATACTTACAGTACAAATTTTTGTCTGTCTGTCTGTTGGTTCCGGCTAATCTCTGAAATTCCTGGGCGGATTTTAACAGGACTTTCACTGGCAGATAGCTGATGTTATAATCAGTAGGTAACTTTTTAGAAAAAAATAGTTACTGCGATCTGTGAGAAATCTGAAACTTACGCGGGTGAAACCGTGGGGCACAGCTAGTTGTAAGTAAATAAAAACGCATATCTGTATAGGTAAAAAATTTATTGTCACTTTTAACATATTTTTGGTCAAGCAATACATATATTTAAACTTAATTACAGACAGCCGTCCGATATTGTTTTAAAGTAAACAAGGATTGATTGTCACTCGTTTCGTAATATTCTGTAACTTGCGACTGATAAAGAGCTGATTTATTGACACCCCTACACCTTTATAAAGTTGCTATTGGGTTACATAAGTAATTGAAAAATTTCACATAATATCACGTAAAAACGAAAGGTATAAATACCTACGTACTATTGCTTTTTGAATTGATGAACCAGACAGAACATGTATATTTCGCAGCCAAATTGTACGTAGGGATGTTGACAACTTTTAAAAATCAAAATTTTAATTAGTCCGTCTTTTCGAAAATAAAAAATCATTAGACACGTATTTTTTTGTTTTTCAAATAAATGAAAATACACAGAGATAGAGCGCATTAAAGTTTAGGGTGCATGGGGGCTCGTGACGTCACTTACCGCTACAAGCCGCCATACAAACTGCACTAGTTAGCAGTGGCGAAGGGTGAAATATTGAGAGAGGCAACCCGGAAATCTATTTGGTACCTACTATAAATACGTAATTTCAACTATCTACTTACCGCAAATACCTAATTTCAACGTACGTCTGCGTAACTGCTTTTACTATCATTACACACAACAAAAAAAAATCCAATTATAATAGGTACTAATCACATAATCACTATTTAATACCAAGTAATATATTCTAACACGTGACACTAACTAATAAATTCAAATACCTATAAATTTTCAATTTTTTCATCATAAATATTTCGTCTGAGCATAAATTCAAGTTGTCTGTCAACAGTCAACACAGAATGTCCGCTTCGTTTCGAATTTCTAGGACCAATAAGGATATTTGATGAGACAGTAATAGAAAATGCGTGCGCGTGAGCAAGACGGAGGGAGTAACTCGATTTGCAGCGGCTTGCCATAGTAGCTACTTTAGCCGGCTGCCTGCGACCTTGATGTGACGTCACGGCATTATTTTGTATGGAAGTTTAACTGCCAAAAAGCCGATCGCGCCACCGGCTTATTTTATAACAATTTGTTGTTGAAGAGCAAATTTGTTGATAGTTTAGGCGTTTTGTAATATTTTCTACTCAGTAGAGATAATTTTTGTAGTATTTCAGTAGATTCTACTGAAATCCTTCCTACAAAAATTACTAATTGTGCTATTTCTAAATTACGGCAGAGAGAGTGATTGTGTTCCCAACTTCTGAAGGGAAGCCGGTGGGAATCGGCTTATATGGTACCTTCGCCACTGCTAGTTAGTGACGTCACACGAAATTTCAACTCAATGTAACGCTGTTATTTTTTGATTAAGTAAAAAAATAAAAAATACTTGTCCAATATTTTTTATTAATCTACAAGACGGACTAAGAAAAAAAAAATAGTCAAATAGCCTATTCGCTCGTTAACCAAGTGATGATTTGTATTATTCCAATAATATAGAAAGCGCCGTTGTTTTGTATGTTCGTATTTCAAGCAATCCCTAAGGTTTGGTTTAAACTGTGACCACTACAGAGTCAAATGGTACCGATTGCTCAAGCGTGAGCACTCATCACAATGAATTTTCCTGCTCTTAGTCACTCTAGACAAAGAAACTTGAAAGAAAAGTGCCGAGTACTGTAGAGTTTGATTTGTAAAAAGTTTGTAGCTTTTTATTTTCCAAAGCGTCGGTAATAAATTTACCTACTTGGTGACCCCCCCAAAATTAAGGGCTGGGCACACGCCTGCTACAGCCTGCAACTTAACTACTACGAAATGAAAGTAGTTAATAAACCAAGTTACTAAATCTTTCTATGCGTATTCTGTGTCAGGATATAAAAGGTTTCAAACATTTCGTTCCGAGTGAATACCGGAATTGACGCGGCTAAAACCGCAAGAGACCGGCTGTAGAAAATTAAATGTGTCCCATAAGTAAATGAAAGATATGAATCGACCAAAAAAGGTAGAAGTCACAAAACAGCGTAAAACACCAGATGTTCGTTGTACCCAGGAAGTGTGCCATAAATATTTATAACACAAGTAATGCATCCGTAATTTGATTATACACAACTAAAACACATCGCTGTTTTCTATTAAATATACAAGAAATAATATATATTTTTATTTACTTGGATACCTTTTTAACGCCATGGATTCCACTGAAGTCTGTTTTTCTTCATAGTTTTTGTAAATAAATCTCACCAAAACAAACAAAACACAAGGTAGGTAGGTACTACTCCAATAATAGTGTAAGTGATAGGTACCTAGTTAACTTTCTAAGTAACTCACAAAGTCACAAATTCACAAACTTATAAACTTTACCTCTTTACAATATTAGTATAGATACCTATTGTGTTAGTGTAGATTGTAGTAAGCAAGAGTACTTAGTATAATTATGTACTGTATAGATTATGTCAAACTAAAATCTGGTTCAGTTCTATCTAGAGTGAATCGAGAAGCTGGTTTGTTTGTATCTACCTACTATTGAACATTCTGGAATAAAACAAGTAATGTATGATGAAACACCAACGCCGACTAAGCGGGCAGCGTTCCCGTCCAGATTAGTGGCCAACCGGTGAATTTATCAACCCCGACAAATAACGGGTTAATGCATTTAACCGCTAACATGTTTGCAAACTTATCATACTTATAGGAAATCGTGTTTCATGCTTTTTCCGTTTTAATAAATATCTCTAACACAGGCACATAATATATTTATAAATCATTACTAATATCATAAACGAGAATGTTGTGTATGTATGAATGCATGAATGTATGGATGTTTGTTAATCTTTCACGCAAAATCTATAGTGAATGGATTTTAACGAGACTTTACAATAATATAGCTTATACATCAGAATAACACATACTTTTTATCCCGGAATTCCTGCGGTATCTCCGAAATTGACGCAGGTGAACCTGCAGGGAACAGTTAGTATTAGATTACATATACCTATGCGAAAACGAGATACCTTCATATGCCTTCATATGATTGTCTCTCGAAGAGGAAATCAGGGGGAAAATTTAGGAAATGTTCTTTGAATAAAAGATGAATAATTCCATATACCTATTATGCAGTAGAAATTTTTTTTATGATAAAAAATATTTTGTTTCTAAAAATATAATTTTTTAAAGAAAAAACTTTAGGTATAGCTATGTTTTCAGCGAAATCTACGAGTTCAGTGGATCGTTCCAAATATGAATACGAGTGGGAATCTTTATTAGCGTGACACGAAATATTTTTGCTAGTTTCGTTCTGAAATAGCGCTATCAGCTCTCAGGAATCCCATGCATTTGCCCATCACACAAATCAAGTAGCATGAAGTCGGCGCAAGCGCAAGTAATCCTTTTGGCTCCTGTGAACCCGGCGGTTTCACTCGAACCAGCACGGTGTAACAATAAGAACAGGTTCGAAGCCATTTGTAGCGAACTTTACTTATTAGATGTAAAGAAAATCGATGGGCTAAAAAGCTGCGGGAGATTTTTCGAGAAAATATTCGCATGAAAAAAAGGTCTGAATTTTTTTTTTATTTATCAATAAAAATTTTCATCCTTAATTCGAGACTGACATTATGAAAGCTGTGAGGTACGAGTATTATTTACAAATAATAAATAACAAAATCAGATCAAATACCGTCCTCATTTTAACAATAAAAAATAGCGAATCCTATTATCCAAATCAGGAATAAACGAAACAATGAAACTTCACATTGTAAAATATCATATTAATATTGCAGAATGCAGAATTTAACTAATCAAAATTAACCTCGTCGACTACGTAAAAAAAGTCCTCGAATTTACTAAAAAAAACAGTTAGCTTAAGTATAGCTAATTAAAAGTTAATACATATTATAAAGCTGTAGTTACATTTTAGTCACGGTGGAGTCAGTTTTTGCGTCCGCGTCGATGCGGTGACTCAGAAAAGGCAACGTTCGCTCGATTGTAAGCCAATGATGGACTTTTTTACTTAAACATATTTTTTTCTCTTATAAACCTTCGTAAAGACACTGCGAGGTTCAATGTTATCATCGACATAAAGTAAACTGAGCTATTTTTCTTGCAGACACATACATAAATGAAATCTCACAAAAAAAAATCATCACTTAACAGCATTACAATTATTAAAATCTAAATAAGCCATCTATTTTTATTTCATCTCAAGACATTTTACTTAGATGTCTATTCGAATTTATTCAACTCACGAACAAGATAGGTAACTCCATAGCTCAGCTCTAGAAACGTACTAGAACAGTATCAGATTTCACTTTTTTTTACATTAAAATTATAATCCTGACTAGTTTTACAAATTCGAATGTTTGTTTGTTTTTTATTACCGTTTACGCCTTCAATGCTCGCCATGAAATTTCACTTTACACGTTTTCAAGGGAAGGATCTATGTTACTTTTACCCTGGAATTCCCGTGAAATTTCCGAAATTATCGCGGATGAAACCGCGGGAAACAGCTAGTATGTACCTACTTAACATCCACAATTGAAGAGACGAAACATCTCGTAAGAAAATAAGGTAATTTGAACGCATTTCGTGAGTGAGTTTCACATTTTGAGCGAGAAACTTTTTTATATAAATTCGCCCCACATTTTACAGAGAGATATAAAACATGAGAGTTATCATCAAAAATCTGATCACGATTCCTTGTTCTACTTTACAGCTGGTAAAAAAGTGGTTGTATCTTTAAGCTGATCGCTTTTGCAGTTTACATTATTACTAATTTAACGTGTCGAAAATGATATAGGTAAGAATTTGTCAAAGACCTTGATGTTGGTCAGCTTAATATTAATTCTTTCATTATCTGCAGAAGATTCGTTCGTGATCATACACGATCCATACTTTTATATTATACTAGCTGTTCCCGGGAGTTTCGCCCGCGTTGATCTCAGAGTTCCCGCGGTGATTCCGGAATAAAAGGACCTTATGTCCCTTTTTGTACGGTTTATACCCCTAACCTGACAACGTTTAATCAAAATTTCAAGAAGACCGGTTCAGTAGTTAAGGCGTAAAAAGGTAACGGACAGAGTTACTTTTGCATTTAGGTATATAATACAATATTACTTAGTAGTAGGTACCTATGGATCATTTCATATTCTTAACGCACGAACATAACATAGAAAATGGGAAACGTGAAGAACAAAAGTTGCAACACTCCTCATCATATTTTTAACGACCATAACTTACTCTGACTGTTTGTCCATCGTGACCTTATATGGACGCAGAAAAGCAATAACATGTTAACCCACAAAACGAAGTTATTGATTCAGAACGATTTATTGAAAGTTAGAGAACGTTTTTTAATTATGTGTTTACCTTATTACATTGTTTAAATATGTAACTAAATATTGAACATAAAATATTGAAACAAAATGGCACTATAATTTTAAAACCTTAATTTACTCAAAATTTCTCCAGTGTGGGTTAACACACTATTACTTATCTACGTCCATATAAGATAGAAATTTCGATGGACAATAATCGAAGTAAGATTTCAATAAAACTAGGTACCTACTTAAAGCGATGATGGTAAGAGCGTCGTTCTTACTTTTCTTCTGTCGGATATATTATCACAACTATTTGACTGTTAGCTGTCTTAAAAAAAACTTGTAAAATCTGTAACTTAAAATATTTCTAAGTTAAATTTATGTGTATGTATTTCTATAGTGTTGTTAAGAAACAGATGAGAAAATAAATCTCAAGGCCAGCTAAATGATTCATCAAAATAATATTTGATAATAGGTAGTAAAAAATTTTTTTTACTTTGAATTCTAAAAATCTCGACGGACAAAAACTGTTACTTAATTTGCAGGTGAAGCTGTTTGCCTTGAACTAAAATATGAACATAAACGTGCAGCTGATGCTATCATCATAAAAAAAATTTCTATAATAAGTTATTCCAGCAATTAAGCTACCTATGAGCTAAAAATTCTTTAAAATCCGTTCTTTATATAATTTCACGTGATGCACTTTCAGACGTCTTATATCCACTATCCAGTTATGTTGATAGATCTACCGGTAAATCCACTGAGCAAATACAGTACAGTAGACCCGTTTGGATGTTTTCAAAACATCCAATCGGGCACTACATAACATAGAAAATAACCACTAACTAATAACTGTGACGCGGCAACTACATGGAAAAGACCATAGAATAGAATTAGAATAAAGACATCCATTGCAGTTCTACCGCGTGGCGTAAAAAATAATTACCTACTAACAATTCAAAGCAAGTATAACAAATCATGCCGATAAAAATTCCAAATATGTTTAAAGTATGATAATAGCATTCAGTCACTATTCATTTATTACAATTTACTTTAATGCACGGCATTTTTACAGTTTTTTTATTTATCTATATATAGACATAATGAGCATGTTGACTAATTTTTTATTTTAGTCCGTCTTGTAGATTAATAAAAAATATTGGACACGTTTTTTTTTTACGTAATCAAAAAATAACGGCGATACATTGAGTTGAAATTTCGAGTGACGTCACTTGACGGACAGTTTGTGTGGCGGTTTTAGCGGTTAGTGACGTCACGAACCCCTCACCCTATAAACTTTAATGCGCTTTATCTGTGTATATTTTACTTTATTTGAAAAAGCAATAAATACGTGTCTATTGTTTTTTATTTTGTAACTGACGGACTAATTAGAATTTTGATTTGCAAAAGTAGTCAACGATTATTATAAAACATTCCAAATAATAACCACTACATCGTATAAAACAAAGTCGCTTCCCGCTGTCTGTCTGTCCCTATGTATGCTTAGATCTTTTAAAACTACGTAACGGATTTTCATGTGGTTTTTACTAATAGATAGAGTGATTTATAAGGAAGGTTTATATCTATATCTATATTGTATCTTGGAATTCCTGCGGGAACTCCAATACTCCCGCGGCAGAAACCGCGGGGAGCAGCTAGTTTATTAAAATTTACTTATTTTACAGTTTTGGTCAATTTAGGCATATCTATATAGACATAATTAGAGATAACTAAACTTTTAAAGCTGTTATAAAACATTCAAAATAATAAATTTCTATCGCGTTATTTTTTTATCTGTGACTCAATTTTTATTTATTGTATTACAACTTATTATACTGATAGTAAATAAATTATTATAGTTCATTCGAAAAACTAAAATATAATAACTAACTTAGAAATGTCACATCAATCTGCCAAAAAAAGATAACAAAGATGTTTTTTTTTCTCCTCGCCGAAAATCGAATGCATGGGAAAGGTTCACCGCACAGCTTGAGCGGGCGAACGCCTAAAAATGCTAAGACCGCGCTTGGGACCGTACGGGAGCGGAATTTAAAACAGAACTCCTTTAAAGGAACCATAAGATGCCATGGAGTTGATCAAAAACCATCGCTAACCGATGAATCTGAGGAATCCGTCTTAGAACCGCGACATTGACCTTCACGCAACTCTGTCTCGAAAAAAACATTGGAATTATTATAATAATACAGAAATTTGAGAACGATTACAGTACTTACTGTTATGTAAGAATACTTATGTATTTTAAGCTTCGAAATAATGATTACTACAGCAGAATATTTTATTGCAAGAAATGTGAGTTGTAGTTAATTACATAAAAATGTAAGTTTATCTACTAAAATACATATAAAATCAAAGAAGATATAAGTAATATCTTCTATTAACATTTTTCTACTATTTCTGGGGCGAATAGGCCGCATAATTGGTTTTATGTATTTTTCCCTCGTATCAATTTGATCTCGCTCTACATCGAGAAATATATTGCTGTGCTCGGATATATTCGTACCTCGTACAAATAATCCACTTGTCACAGAAAGTAGGTCATAACTGCAGTCTGTATAATAATATAATGCATATTATGAAATAATATTGCAATGCATTAATTAGTTAATAATATTGTACTATTGTGCGTTTTTTAATTCTAGAAAAAATCAATCGGTGTCTTGTAAGGTCGACCTCAAAAGTCAGTCATAATTTTGAAAGTTAGTTATTATATTGCAAATTAAAAGTTTAATTAAAAAGATATAAAATAATGTATAAAATTCTACTTAAAATCATGTCTCTATATTATAGGATCTTCAAAAGAGGTTTTATTTATATTGAAAAGTTATTTCCAATAAGTAAAATTTGCATTTTGATAGGAACTGTCGTTGATTAATAATTAAAATCAGTTAAGATAACTGCTGACTCTTCATATATATTATTGATTTTATTTTAAATCTTAAACGAGGTTTTAATTATAAACAGACTATACTACTCGACACCAATATCAAAGAAGATGTACCGAAAAATGTATAATTTATCAATATAAATAGCATTTTCAATTTATTATCTCGAATTTATTTGGTATTATCTATATGATTACATGATAACCTAGAGTCGGTTTAATGATTACTCAATTTGAAGTAAAAATTTGGAAAACAAAATTGTCGCAGTCCGGACGTTCATTAAATTAATTAATTAAACTTGTCTGATTGCGGCAGTTTTGTTTTAAAAATCTATACTTAACTAAGTAATCATTAAAGTCTACTCTGAGTGCGGCGGTAAGAAACGAATCGTCACGTCTTAATGTTAATTGGCATTTAGCTAACTTACCGCCGCACTCAGAGTCAACTTTAATGATTACTTAGTTAAGTATAGATTTTTAAAACAAAACTGCCGCCATCAGACAAGTTTAATAAATTATTGTTAATTGGAATTTTACTAATTAAGTTACATCTCATTAAATGCCAATTAACATTACTTTACTGAACGTCTCTGATTGCGGCCGTTTTGTTTTAAAAATCTATACTAAACTAAGTAATCAAATGTCAATTAACTTAAAATTTTGATTAAAATTAAGTAATCATTAAAATTACTCTGAGTGCGGCCGCTAGTTCTTATTTAATTTAAGGTCCGGTCAAAGAGTATAACATTTAAATCACCAATGGCGCCAGAACAAAAAATATAAAGAAAAAAAAACAGGTATTACTGAAATGACATTACTTAAACTTGTCCAGTACTTTCACTACGTCGATTGTCACTGTCGAACCGCTCACTTGAATGATTAATGGCATCGAAATTATATGGTTGATGCATCTTAAGCAAAATTGGACCCAAAATATAGGGCCAGGAACGTTTCGGGGTCCACAAAAAGAAGCGATCAATGTGGGAACCATCCTGTTCTACACTTCAAAATCTTTTATGTTTTTTATTACCCGTGCCCATCACCAAACATCAAACGCGAGTATGAGAGCGAGCTTTTTGATCTGATCTAATCAATGTTTTATTACAATCATAAAATTCGAGGCTTAAAATTACGTAGAAATGACTAAAACAAAACATTTTATTCAACGAAAGTAAAGGAAAAAACAAAGGAGTAAATATTTAATTTTATTTCTAAAACTGTATAGGTAGTGTGGACGGTATTTTAAATTAGAGCCCTCATTGTTAACGAATATGGAACTACGAGGGATGGCTTTGTTAGTATACATCTAGCACATGCGTTGTGGGAACAATGCAGATCAGTTTTAGGAAGGGGCCAGCCCTTTCGATTGTAAAATATAATGTCGTGCTGTACAACTTTGTGTAAGGTCGTATAAAATCAATCTGCTTATGTTAAAAATATTTGGTTTTTATCAAAAATACGTGTCTATTGCAATCGATGTGAAAGTTTTGAACTTTCAACAGATCTGTTATAATCGTCATAAATTTTATACCCAACTGGAGTCAAAGAACTTATCAGCAGTGCTAGAAGTAGAACTAACTTATCTTACAAGTGCCATTCATAACGAGACGTGAACGTTAGAAAATAGAGCAAAACGAGCAAAACCCACTGGAAGTATATAGGCAATATTGCTCTGTATAATCAGATTAGAGTTGCATGCAGGTCAGTTTGTTTGGAGTGAATCTAGGTGCACATGTCTGTAACGAGGTAGCGTCACTCACTCATTCGCGTCGTTGTACTGCCGCACGACGGACGCCAGCGCGCGCGCCTGTACCGTTAACGTTCTCTTTTCAAATTCAAAACTTGACAGAACAGTGACATTTATAAAAGAATAATTTAAAAACAAAACAGCCAGTGACAGCTGACAAAATACAATGCCAGTGAATTTATCTTGTTGTGTGTGTGTTTAAAAAAGTGATTGTTACATTAAAATTATATTATATTGTACAATAGTGTATTGGATCTAGAGACAAGTGGATGTGACCTTCGTAGTTAACACAAAAAAGGAATTTACGCTATGAAACTTGTTCAGTGAAGATATTATAAACATGAATTCGAAAAAGTTGGATTTCGACGACGACGACTCGATCGTCGAGAAACTTGAACGTGGCTTCCTAGGTAAGTTTGTCACATGGATGTATAGTTTACATCCTCCATTCATTTTTGTAGCAATGAACGATTTGTTAGAAACAATAAATTCCTCATTTCCCGAATATACAAAGAAAAGTATCAACAAAGAGCAGTCTTACAACGATGCAGTCACTATTAACAACAACAGTCCATAAGACGTAGACAAGTACATCGAAAGCTCGATGATAGCCGTGCTACAAATTACGGGTATTGTAGTGGTTATAAATTGCTTTGCTGATAGGAATATTAACAGTCGTGTCAAATGCTTCCACAAATAAAACAGACGCCAAGGCAATAATTGTAAACAACTCTCGAGACTCTGATTTATTTTCACTTTTGAATTTTTGAACTAAATTTTCAAGCATGACATATTTTTGTTTGTCATCTTAGAGGAAGCTCTTTTGATTAGATTGTTACGTATAAATAATAACGTACACATTTTAAATGAATTCACTTTGCAGTCTTCCAACGTCTTTTTCTGTCAACAGCTGGTTTTTGAGGCAGTGGCCTGTCTCAACGGCATATGGTTGATTGGCACGATAAACCATAGTGAAAAAGCTTAAGATAACAATGTGGGACTGAAAGACAGACACAAACAGATATTTGTTTAGCATTACATCGAAATATATTTATAGTTAAAATGTAAAAAGAGTTAGTAAGACCATTAAAAACTCCATATCCAACAGTATCCTAACAATTGCAACATGTACCTACAATTCAATAAATATATACATATTTCAGTTAAATAAAAAAAAAATGCACCGCTGGGTATTTCTTTTGAAAATCGCTATCGTTTATCTGATTTGGTGAGCAAAAATTTTATTATGTACCTACCTATTTAGTCGAAGCAAATTTAAGTTCAATGTTAAACGAGTAAGTAGCCAACGAGAAGCAAGGTAGAGCCCGCATCGTACTTACAGCCGCCTGCTATATAAGGATATTATGTGCTTATTGAGCATATGTTTTATGTAAATCTCCAAAATTAATCACCGCCGTAGTAAAAAGTGATGTGGGTGGATTACTCATAAGTCACAAGTCTGCAGTTACACCATATCCTGCTTGTCTCGGAATCTTAGAGCGCCTACTTTTTCGATGAAAAGTGAAATTTTGATCTTCATACAATGATTATGATGACTAATCGTCTCATATTTGGCAACTCTGCTATTCTTATTAAAGCCTTAACAAAAAATGTAGTTTAATAGACTAATGCGACAGAGGAAGAAATAGAGTAGTCAATTTCGACAACTCAAAATAGGTAAAAAGAAAAATCACTCTTGAATTTCCTGTTTACGAGACTTGGTACTTAGATATATGTAGCTACATGTATCTAGACATTCTAGAAACATGATAGTAATGAGAGCATTACAAATAAGCCTTCACTAAGAAGGAAACGAATGAAATTCAATCTGTACAATGGGAAAGGATTACAATTTTCTCTTCACATCTCGGCAGCAATAACGGTCCAGATTGAGTTAATGTTACGTAATTTATTGGTTTTTTATCAAACACAATATGATTTCTGTTTCAAAAACATTATTATCAATATCTCTTTTTCTAAAGTAGACACATCTTTATCTTTGTGATCTCTTTTCTGACTCATATCAAATATTCAATTATACTATGTAGATAGCATAAGTTCAATAAATTATTATATACTATTTTATCTATCATACAAAAAAAATATTTTTACATTATGTATCATGTAGGTATTTAATTGGTTAACGCTTGAGAATTGAACGCTTTACTTTTAAATAAAAAGTTCTCAAATCCATACGAGTAAACTAAAGCAGCAGCACACTATAATTTGGCTTTTTTTTTCTTTACATAAAAATTCATACCTGGAAAGTTGGTCTGTCTGCAACATCTGTTTTACAACTAGATAGATAGTTATTGTAATATGAATTTATTCCATAAATAATAATTGAACTACTACTATCTACAATACATTTTGTGGCATGAGTTCGTATTATTTTTTCTTCGTGTGGGAGCAAAGCAATATGTGCAAATATTTTTATAACCATGTGCTGGTTGCCAAAGTATGGGAACTAAGTACCTACTTCTACAATAGTGGTTTTGCATGAAATTTTATAGATTATTAATATTACGCAAGGTTCGTTGACTCGACATATGGAGAAATAACTTTATCACTTAAGGATTTTTCGAAGCTCTTTTTAGCGTATCTTAATTATAGCACTATAAAATAAAATATTAAAGCGACATAAAATTTGAAATCAGTATTGACATTTCACCGTATGAGCTTTAATGTACAGTTACAGGAAGTGTTATGTTAAAAGGCTATTTCACTTCTTTTTCTTTTTCTAGAAATTTTATTTAGTCCGTCAGTTAGATAATAAAAAAAAGGACACTATTTTTTGCTTTTTTAAATTAATGAAAATGTACCTGGATAAAGCGCATTAAAGTTTGGGGGCTCGTAACGTCATACGCAGCTAAAAACTGCACCTGCTTGTGACTTCACGCGACATTTCGACTCAACGAATCTCCGTTATTTCTTGCTTACGTGAAAAAAGAAAAAAATCGTGTCTAATATTTATTATGAATCTACACGACGCAGGCTTAATATAAAAAATAGTCAAATAGCCTATATTATACGATGTTTTCGGCGTAGAAAATCAAGATTGACTTGTGAACTTTATATAAGTATATCTAAGTAAAAATAAAAATAACTGGAAGAATTGATGGCAGCTGCTTACTAATTTACATGCGGAAGATAAAAAATATGCAAAACTCATTTGCTGTAAAAGCGTTGATGCTTTAAAAATTAATAATCATCCTTGGAGGATGTTTAAAGTCATTGAAAATTTTATAGTCACTTTATTACGTAATGTCTAAGTACACTTTTTATATATTATGTAATTATAAAATCCGTGGTGATTCTGACATCATATTGGTATGGATTGTAACACATATATATAACACAATTGGAAATAATTATGGTAGCATAGAAATTTTGCACTCGTAGAGATATCTACTAAAAGTTTACAAAAACACAAAAATCTCTAACTTAAGAAAAAAAATATTATAGTGAAACTGGTAAGTAAAGATAAATGTAGAAATTTTTGATCAACCAGTAACTGTACTTGAACATTCGATACATAACAATAATAGTCTTGATAATTCTTGGCAAATTAGCAATGATGACAATACGCAAACCGAGCGTCTTCAAGATAACAATCGAAGTAAATTACTGCCAGACCACAAGCGATAAAAATAATAACGTATTTCAAACATCCGACAATGTCAGATGAAATAAGGTAAATTGCTGTGGTATAGTGCATTATCTACAGTTAAACGAAGTTAAACGATTCAAATAAGCTTTGGACGCTTTCGAATGTGGCTTCAGAGGATCTATTGATGGGAACTTATAAAAACCTTTTTTGTTGTGTTCATCTTAATGGATGGTGTTATATAACTTTCTGTAATAAAATGGACTTTGCTTAACCGTTACAGAGGAGGAGGATTCATGAGGATTACAAATCCAGGATTAGTGAAAATAAAAAGCTTACATGGGAATTTACAGAATAATTCCTTATTTTCTAATCCTGTCATACTAGTAGTTATATTAGTTATTAAGTCTCGTAAAGATACTGATGGAATTTTTTAAACGTTTTAACAGATGTTCGATTTTTATGGCATCCATAGGTATAAAAGTGAACAAAACTGATCATGTAAGGATCTCTCTTACACCTGGCGTATAATATTATGTGGCATCAGATGTCATTGACACCCCTATCTGCAATATTACATTTTAAGAACAGACATTTAACATTATGTCTCTCAAAAGTGTTTTTTATGAGTCAGTGACTCATTCACCCTAGCATCAAATTTCATTGAATGCCGTAGAATGTCTATTAGGAATTCTAGTAAAAGAATGCATAAAATATTCCCACTTCAAATTCATTATAACGAAATTTATTGTTTACCTGTGCATCTTTTTGTGCCACCAAAAATGCTTTGCGCCACACAAAGCATATCTGGTCGGCGTTTGTTTTTGTTGTAACGGTTTTTTTTTACCCATCTCTTGAAGGCGTCATATTCAATAGCCAATGCAATCAGTAAACCCTTAGGACAAGTTGGCAACATGCCGACGCATTAACGCTTGACCATTGAGTGTGGTCCGACAGTATAACGACAAAAGGAGCAGTGTATTATACACAAGCTACTGAATACGTTCAAAGCGCAGATAAGCTCGCTGTTGCGTATAAGTTTAATAAATTGACACTAATGGAAGGTCAGTGTGAATTCTGTTTCAAAAAGGTCCTTGCATTTTTACTGCCTCATTATGTAACTTTATCGCTGGATGAAAAAAAAATTTCAATTACCAATTCCACGTCCTCACGTCTTTTAAGTTGAGCACTTATCTTGACTGGTTAAAAACAAGAAAACTTGTTTCTTTCTAATTGAATTAACAGATGCACAGAAAACAATGGAGCCAAATCGGGGAACCTAAACAAACACGAAGTACAAGTTACATCAGACGAGTATATGGCATTACCTGCATATATACTAATACTCTGTTTCAATATTGACACTATCTAACATCTCTTGTCAGACGAATGACAGCTTCAAAATTAAAAAAAAATGTTTTAACGAATTTATTAGGTTTTTTTAAACAATATTCATAAGTTGATTCAATACAATGGAATAAAATTTACAAAGAATCTTATAAGAATGCAGAAAATATTATGAAGTCATAACCACCAACATGTCATTTATTCAAGTTTGTCTTTCGTATTATCTTTAATTTTGCACGTGAAATATAAAAGGTACTTTGTAGAGTGTTGCAGTTCTCTCTTCTAGAAAGGCAATAAAAACTACACTATTTTGTGGAAAGGTCGGAATATTTTCAATATCCAATAATATTTCAGGTAGATTCGGTTCACGACCGACCGAGTTCTGACTTCGACTCGATATAAAAGTATTATGTTTGCAGTTTTATCGGCATTTTTAATTGAGTAAAACGACAATAATTTAAGCATTTAAAATTGTATACAATTATCGACAGTTAGTAAAAATATTGCTTGGACATTGTCACACAGCACCACCAGTAGGGCAATAATTATGTAACTTATGTTGCTATTATTTTTCGAATTCAATCCGAAACATAGCGGTTTTATGATTATTTGATCATGTTTAGACAGTTACAATTTATCAAATACAGTTGTTTTTGGTTGATTGTTAGAAATGTTAGGTGTCAAAACGTGTATGTTATAATCGTAAAACAAACTAAGCAGAGCTTCTATGGGTGTCAGACAATTGATAATATAATCCTTGCTTTAGTAGGTACCTACTTAATACATTATACAAAATCCATTTTGATTTGAAACAACGGTAATGGTAGCACAAACTCAAGATGATCTCAAGTCCATGTTTTACTTGACTCAGTTGATCCAGACTTATCAAACGTCAAATGATGATCTTGAGTTTGGAGTTTCGTCTCGTACTAACATCCAGATCCAAGGTAAAAACACAAATGTTCATCATCAAAATATTTACTTCACGGATGGAAATCGGGACACCATGCACAACAGTCAGGTTCTCCGAGCACTAAACTAACGGTGTTGTTTTAATCATAACTAGATTTTAGCTGAGGGTTCATTCACGTGAATTACAGGATTCCCTCGGAAACTCCTTGTCCCAGACCAAATCATCAATAGACTATGTTTAAACAATACAAGTATTGCTTTTTTATAAATTGACTAAATTCTGCTGACATATTAAAACACTCCGTCGCAGCTTTTAACGATCATTGTCTCTGAATGCATGAAATAACTGCATCGTGAAATTGCACATGTCACCGTGATTTATCATTTTAAAGTGCAAGCAATTCTTACGTGTACAATATATAATTATGTATATAATTGTTTTTATTAATAAATAAATGTTTATGCAACTACATGTAAGAGAACCTGAGAAAATTTGTTTATTCATAAATTTCGAAATTATATCACAATATTTTTAAATGTTCACAAGTAGGTATTTATTGAACAATAATCTCCGGCGTTATATCCATAACAAATAATATGCGCCGGCGCATTATAAGGTTGTTAATTGAAACAAAATCATCCATAGAGCCGCGGGAGGCGAACTCGAAAATCCCGTGGGTGTATGAAATTAAAATTCTGTCTCTTTTCATCTGACCGAGTACAAATGAGATGCAATTATATGACAACTCATAATAACCATAGAACTGGAAGCGAGAAATCAAAGGAACGTGTTTTAGTAAACGTTGGTATATCTGGATGAACTCGGATCGAGGTATGTAATGTTGATCTGAAATAAGTCCCGGATCAAGTTATAATGGCCGCTCATAAAGCCATACCTGTTGTGGTCGAAAGAAGGACCAAAACAACATCGGGTGAAGTCTTAAAAAAAGGTGAGCATCTGTTGTCTACTTTTCCCTTTCAAGCTGCCGCTAATTGAAATGGGATCCCGCTTTCGTTCAATTTTAGAGAAGACAATTATCACTTGATGAAATGGTAGATTATAATTTTACTATGGAATTTTACTGCCCTAGAAAATGTTATAATCTGGTATAAAATTAAACTTGGTAAAGGCGCATAATAATTATAGGATGGTTTCCATTTCATTAGACGCAATTTAGACTTTATAGGACACCATAAACGTATCGTAAAGTAACTAACTGGTCATTACGAGTGTTTTATTCTAGTCAAAATTAAAATCCAAAAATGAGAAATAGAATTTTAGAAGATGATGTGCACAAAAGTTAAAAATATTAATGGTACGTGATTCTACAAACAAAAGCTGACTTTGTATATTATAACTTTAGATTGTATATTGATATTTCATGTAAATTCTAAAATAATCGTTCGTCTTAATTGTTCTCCGCCTTGTATTCTATAGATTTAATACTAAGAGCTATTATTATCTATTGATCACTGTTCCAATAGTTTTAATATAAACAATTAATATTAAAATTTCATTTTCCTTACAAATTACTTCCGATACAATATATAAATCTTTAAAATTAATTAGGTGACTGCAAGAATTTATATTCATTGAAAAATTATCACTTTATCGTTGAAAGCAATTTACCGACACTTGATAATAGAATAAATTCGACCTCTACAAAATAGTGTTAGTAGGTAAATACTACAATATTAATACAGAATGCGGAAACTAGTAAACTTTTTTTACAGTGAAGTCGGTCGGAACGAATACTAACAGAAATAAAAAAAAGGAGTCAAGAGTTGAAACTTGAAACTTCAATCTCTTGACTTCTATAAGTTTAAAAATAAAGTCAAAAAAGGGATTTTAGGGTTTTTTTTGAGAGATTGCTTACAAAAAGGGATTTCGCAATCAATTTAAGCTGTACTTTAAGAAATAATCTGTCAAACGAACATAAGCTTTAACTCAACTGGCACACATCAAGATTGAATTTTTGTCAGACAGTCGGGGTAGCAACGATGTAATTATTTGTTGCGCAAAAGCTTTTGACATTATACTTTGTGAGGTGATAAAAAAGGTAGAGGCAGGTGTTAAATTGAAATAAGACCTTGTTGTACTATAATTACTGACGCTACAGTAATTTTTTTTAAGTGTGCAAAAACAATGGAACAGTACTTACAAGAAAGTTTTATTGAGAATGTATTAGCAAGTAAATTAGTTGCTCACGCATTCTCAATAAAATTTAATAAATTTAATAAATTCATATTTTATCTTGCACATGATAAAACCAAGCTCATCTCGTCATTGTGCAATCAGCGAAGTAGTAACATGTAATGGCGTTTAATAATCTTTTAAGTTCAATTTTACACCTTTTATTTAAAAAAGCATTTAATATCGCCTCTGATCGTATAATCGACATTAATGATGAGCTGAGTATTTCATTTTAATAAAATCTCGCTACAATGTCTGCGCAATAACTGTGAAATTCTTACCACCTATATGAAATGTTGGCGATCGGATTTCAATTTATATGTATTGTAGTTATTATCCTTAACTATAAAACATTAATAAGTTTTCTTTCCTTTTAAACCAATAGTAACCGCTTTAATTTTTTGTTTCTGTTTTTGTTTTATGGTTTATAATACTAAAGATCCTAGTTTCATGTTTCAACTCTTCTGATATTTTTTTTTTGTTTTGGTTTATTTCTGCAGCTTTGATTGAATTAGTATAATGTTATAACAATAATACATCGGAGTCTGCTTGTCTGCGATTCTCATCCAGACAATGTTTCGTTCAAACACCATCGTACAGTTATAAACGCCTCGGGTCCGTTCGGTGTTGCAAATGCGTGATTTCGTTCATTATTTCATTTATGCAGCACGTTGGCAAGCTTAATGCGATATTTTCTTAATAAATTTGCTGTGTACAAGCCTGTTCAATGTTTATTGGACATGTCATTCACGACCTGACCTTTGGGGCGTGTATGAAATGTAAAGAAAGCATTAAAATATTATAGAGAGGCGTCAAATTAATTGACACATGGTGATTTAAGGGTTAACTTATGCCTAGATTGTATCTGATGCTTATCATCAATTGAACATTTAAACTGCATTGGATATAATTTACCGTGCTATCTTCCAACTTTGTTACTTTATCGTTTTGATTAACTTCACAGTCATTGTTCTATTAGTCTTTGTGCTTGGTACTATCACAAGCGTGGTACCCGAATGAACGTCACCCATACCAGCTCTTCCATTTGTATCAATACCGCATTGGCGAGCCCAGATAGACGCTGCGATAGTGCTGCGTAATAAATTGGCCGCCGACATCGAATCGTCTGAATGCATGCACCGTTAACGAGTAATGGAGAAAGGCCCTTTCACATAGGGTTGAAGTTACTGCCTGTCCGCCGCTGAAATGGAAATTAGCAAAAAGGACAGCTATGAACCTGTCAGATTTAAATCAAATCTTAGCGAAAGTTACTGCAGCTTTAGTTTTATGCTGTCTTATAAAATTCAATATCGAATTTTATAAGTCAAACATATTCATTCTCTATCATGTATAATCTAATTCCCATAAATGAACGTCATGAGTAAAGAAATCCAATAAGTATTAAATCTTTTCAGTCATGTTTGATGATGATTTGCTTTATTGTCCTTTCTAACGCCTTTTTTTATATATCAATGGAAGATTATATCGAACTTTATCAAAATCTTATTGAAAAGCTCTTTTACGAGCAATGAATCAAAAAACCAGCAGTTCTTCACTGTGCTTGCTGCATTTATTTCTCCTTTCGTGTGAACTAACTAAACCATCTTTAACTTACCCACACGTTTCGTTTTCCTCAAAACGTTATGCAACCACCTCACAAAATATATTCCAATATCGGTTCGATGGAGTCCCTTATCTTTTACTTTGATGTTTTATTTCCTGTGCTTATCTTATTTCTTTAGTGATTCGATTTTAGGTCATGTCGGTACATGTCTGTGCTGTAGCTAGCTTTCATTGATCGGTTATCAGCTGAAGTAGCAGTGCAACGTTGTGGTACCTATTAGCTTCTAAGTATTATAAAATGTTCATAATACGAGTTTATTATGTTAATAGGATAAATTAGTAAAACGAGACTCACACATAAACATGTTATAGATATTAGTTACTTATTTGTAATATCCATCAATTTATGTATATAATATAATATCTAAGTTTCTAGAGACATCGTATAAATTTATATCAAATAATGACTTCAACTGAAACTTCAAGTCGAATTATTTCAGAATACCTAATTACAGAATGAAATATTTAACTGCGGTTTCATCCGTATGAATTTCATGATTCCCTTGGCAACACTTAGTTACCAGATAATCTTATCCTATTTATGATAAAAGATGGGTAGTAAAAATTATCGTTGAATAAAATTAATCCAATAAACAAGTTTCCCTCGAAATCTCTTTGTTCCTAAGTAAAAAAGGATACTTTTAGTGACAGAATATTAAGAATTGGTTCAGTAATTGCAAAGATTAACCCCCTAAAAACAAACAAAATACTTTAAGTACAGGAAAATGTAAGTACTTTCAAAAAGATCCCGTTATTATCTAGACGCTCCTTAGACTGCCTGCATAAATATCACTTACTGAGACACAAGCAGCATTAAATCACTAGAATCTAGGTTCTAGGTTCAATTGTCAGTGAGTTAATTAGACCGAACGGTGAATGAGATGGTTAGAGTTAAGATTAAGATAAACATAAAGATTATCGTGAGAACGGAATCGTTGCATCCCGATAGAGACTTCATTCAGTAGTCTGTTAAAAATTATATGCAGGTACACGACTTGGGAAATCATCTTTCATTTTGAAGTTTTGATCTATGTAGCTAATCATATGGTATTTCAAGTGTAGTACCTGACTAAATTACTTTTCACAACATTACAATTAGTGACATACGACAGCATTAGCATTGTTCGTAGCTGACCTGGCCAAGGGTCACAGGCTCAATCCTCGCAGGGTAAACTTTGCTTGAGTATTTTATTCCCCTTGAGTCTGGGTGATTAGTGATTTACTTTATTATAAGTACGTATTGACAAAAAAGAAATATCATAGAACAAGCTTTGCTTAGTTTAAGACCAGGTGGTGATGTGTGATGATCACTCGGCAATGAAATTAGGTATATTATATCATTATAATTTTCTATTATTTTATCAGATCACAGTTCAACACGGTTAATTAGTATCGTCTACCAATTACAAAATGATTCAACAAGATGAGGTTGAATTTGAAGTTGAAGTTAAAGTTAAAAGGATTACTAACTGCAGTAAATACGGACACTATACAGACATCGTGATACTTACGTATGTATGCGAAATGTAAGAAAAACACCCGAGCTAAAAAATATACAGCTAAGCCAGTTTGGATGAGATCATGAAGAGCAAACGATTCGAAATTAAATTACATACGCGGATAATTCATGAAGCATTCAATTCCCAATATGGATATGTCTTACGAGATCCCGAAAATGCGAAGCTCGGTCGGCGAAGACCAAAAACGGACACAATCACCGACGATCCAGTTTCTAACTATAAGAACAAAGAATGACGATTGACATTGCTGACGTAGAATTTATTGAAAAGGAATAAGGTATAGATAGAACATAACATGCACTAATGTACAATGAATATTATAAACTCTATTGGACTCTGCATTGTAACTTGATACATGAGAAACATATTTTTTAGTAGCCCCATACTTATAAACACTATATTACATATACTACACAAACTAGACTGGCCTAAGACTTGAGAACGTTCTCAAGTCTTAGGCCTGTATTAAATCATCATAATAATTTATGATAAATTCGATTATATTTTAATAATGCTTGACATTATTACATAATTATATAGAGTACTAAAAAGAGGTTATTTATTGATAAATGCTACCTACCTTCTTAAACTTGATAGGCTCTCAAGATGTTGAGTCTCTCACTCATTAGGTGCACGTGTACAATGTAAAATTAAGTATCAAGTTTGAGTAGCGTTCATTATTCCCTCATCTCAATTTTCCACCGTAGTGAGCGAGAAAAAAGATATATTTACAGGCGACCGACTCTTGTGTGTCGTTTATAAATACGGATCTTAAATATAAGAACATATCGTTATCTCGATATCTCGATATCAAATCCGAATATCGTGTCAGTACGTGTAAAACTCCTAGAGCCGAAGTCATTAATATTTATAGAACAATTGACTATTACACAAACTTGGCCACCTGGCGTTTGCATCATAACGTAATTGTTCACTTGACTGATACGGCTATTACTCGTACCAGATCTATGTATAAACCTCTTTCACATCAGACGTGAGTTGAAACACATACAGTATGGGTGCACGAGCCGATTTGTAATTTTAGTTTTTTTACGATAATTTCCTTTTCAGCTTGTATCATTTTAATAAAACAAATAAGTAATCACTGATAATAACGCTTTTCGTGAAAATCAATGGACGTAACACAAAATACTCTGTAACTATAGAAAGGTCAAAACTAAAACTAACAAACTATACCTACGTTATTAAAATAAAAGCCAAACACTACTATTATATAATCTATTTAGAAAAAAAAATTATACTTAGGTACCTACTTAAATTCTTAATTTTTTTAGTTAGATAATAATGAACGCGATAAGTTCATGCTGCGTATTTTTATAAACATCGAGTAACATGTCTAAACTTGTCATTAACCAACAAAATAAGCGTCTGAGTCATTTGTGATGAGTACGAACTCTGTAACTGAAACATGTAGGAAACAATTAAAATATTATTACCATATTATTAACAACAAAAGCTATACTGCTTAGTGCTTACGTCTAACAAAAAAAAAATAACAAAAAAAACATACATAAAGAGATACTAATTATTCATAATCCTATAGGAGAAAGTACAACGCATACAGACAGACACGCGTAAGAGAGAGCTTTTTGCAAACAAAATAGGGATTATGTTAGTATTCCCACATTTAGGTGAAATTCTTCCATTGTATGGTAATAGAGACATTGTGAGTCGTTGGAATATCGTTTCACTTGTGTTTTCCTTTCAGAGCATACTGTTTAAACAACATAGCTGTTAAAATTTCAAGAAATATGTATTTGTAAATATTTTCATGTAGGTACTGAGTGGAGAAAAGATAGTTTTGGTAGAGAATATTGTTGATAACTTCAGGTTCCTTTTGTTAAATATCTCGTGGAATAATTTAATTTCACATATACATGTGAATTGATGTATTTTCTACTTTGTCTTTATAATATTTGAAAGGTTTTTTTTTTTTTTTTTTTCATTTTAGTGGTGTCGATTCCCATTTGAAGAAAACAAGTTTTCAAAAACATTTAAAATCAAATACTTTCCTTCGAATCCCTCATAACTTTTAATGTTCCTAGTCTAAATAATATTTCACAATGCTACTTTTGTTAAATTTTAACTGTTATTTAACAGTTTGCCACATATGCATTCACCTTAACAAAGGAACCGCCATATACACACGATAATTTCATACCATAAAGGGCTTGGACCAGTGTTTCGATTATAGTGTTAGGCAAAACGCAATCATTATGTGAATAACTATAATGTGGTGTAGGTATGTTAACCTTAAAACCTATTACACGTTTGAAGTGAAAGTTAAAGCAAATAGTAACATGTACTTATACTGAAAACCTGATACACCCCATTTAAAAAAATAAACAATAATAATATGATTAAAATAAATTTTATGAAAAAATATTAATACTTTAAAAGTTATTCGAGATTAGTTTGGAGGTGACTTATCTACGAAATTCTAAGCGCTACGCCCGCACCTACCGGTTCGAATTCTTTTGCTGCGGGCGGCGTACGCGCCAAATATTGTATTATAAATAATTTAGACATGGGCTAATAAAAGTGAAAAAATGTAACCTATATTAAAACATAGTGCGATCGATCCGCTAGTTGATTCTGAGCTAACTACTTTCTAGTTTTCAGTTAATTCACTAACACTATGTATAGATTCTGATTTAACATGATTTGGATTAGGATTATTAATATTATTATTAATCAATTTAATCAATTAATGTCACGTGCTGATCCAATCAAATTATAGTTTCAGTAAGTAAAGCTCGATCATTAACTCCGCGTTCAACTTTACCAAATAAGTAGTTAAATAGATAAAGATCTTTATGTAGAGTCACGTATTTGCAGTTATAACAGTAATTTTATACCTAAAATATGAATTTAATTCTAAGAATGCGACTCATTCCACAAGTCTAATCTGTTTTATCGCTATTTGCTTAACCTTCCGCTTCCCAGTCACGGTCTTTTTGATATAATTATTAATGATCGTCATTATTTTAATGCGCAGATGCTGTCTCTCTGTAACTATATAAAATTAAAATACGCTCTTAGCTTTATATTAAGCGGATATACTTACTTATTTTGAATAACTAGTATCTAGACACATAAATTTATGTCCATTGCTCACTCGGTTAACAACGGTAGTGATGTGATAATTTGACAGCCAATTTTCGACGTGACGTCTTATTCCCTCGATTTTGAATGCCCTATCGATATATTCTTAAACTCACCGGTGATGGACCATTTGAAACGCCAGTCAAATTTCTAACTGTTATGGGTGCTTCGAGATTGCTCTCTCCATTGTTAAATCAAACGCCAATATAAATGCTTCGAAGGTTCTCTTGGCTCGGGGTCAGGTTTTCAAAGCAAGGGCCGTTTCGCAAGTGATGGAATTGATAGATATATTAATATTATTGAAAGCTCTTTATGATGCTTATAGAACACTTACCGATCATATAAAACATGGCGTACCTATTGTATTTTGAAAATATTATTCTAGATAAAATAATTTAAATAGCCGTTTAGTTTTTTTCTGTCGGCGATAAAGTTTATTTCTTTAATAGATTTTAGAAATCAATCATATCGCCACCTTTCTTAAAAGCGGTGGCGATCGATAAAGTTAAAAATGATGATGAAGCAATAAAATCTAAACTAACGGATACGAAAGCACTAAAGTATTGTAAATTGCCCTAACTCTGCCATCACATTTCAACTCCGTTCGTGGAAATAGTCAATATTTCTAAGTAGTACATTTGATACAGCCTACGAACGCAACAAAACCATTGTGGGGTGAAATGGAATTTATTTGCGTCTAAAATTTCTACATATTATCTGGTTATATGACAACTACTTAATTAATTAGCTTACAATAATAAATTACGAAGTTGATAATTAATCGACATAAATCACCTTAGTTTAATGTATTACATTTTAGACTCTACGAGATGCTAATAATTTGCAGATAAACAAAACTACGAAAACTACTACAGATACGAGTCTGAAAGTTGAAGATATTTGAAAAAAAAATTGCTAGAGGTTGATATGTACAGGTTGCAATCTTGCAAATAACAAAGAACAAAATCATACTTAGGCATGGTTTCATCACGGTAGGTTCTTAAAAACAGCAAAACTTACAGTTTAAAACTTGAAGTGTGTAAAGTATGGTGGTGATTGTGATGCCAGCGCACCTCTATCTATCTATTTATCATCCAAACAACACGAGCGGAGCCGAGGAAAACAACTAGTGAATCAATAAAATAGAAAGTATACTATAAAATCAAAAAAGGGAATTTAATAGTGTCTATTGATAGATACTTTAGCAGCTTTAGTCACACCTAATAACACCAAAAATTGCTGTGCGAACTTTTAAAGTGATTTTGCCAATTAAAGATTCATATGTAATGGCATCTCTTTCTATCACCGGTGGATATGAAACACTTAATTGGTAGCATAGGAAGCGTTAATTAATAAATTACCTACAAACACAGGTACAGACAGTCGCCAAATTGAACTGGTTGGTTTTATAACTTTTTAAGTTCAAAACTGGAACTTTATCCTTTCGAACGGATGTACTTAATGGCGCCCACATTAAAATTCATTAAATCCATATCGTAATTCAATACCAATTTAATTTAGAACTAACGAAAGTCATTTAATTTATTCTATTGAAAGTAGCAATACATATTTTTTTTTTAATGAAGAAATTATGTATGTTTCTTAACATTTCACGTGTAAACTAGATCATATTCAATATACATATTTATTTTTTCCACTCTTTCAAACAACAACATTCCTTATTTTTTTTTTTAATAATAATCGCTCCACAGACACCATTTTGAAGTCTTATAACGTCATGATATTTGTTTCTTTCAACGTGGGAGTCACTTTACTGGTTTCTTTCTTCTTGTCTTCTCCCTCCGCCTAAAGTTCTACTTTTATTAGCTTTACTAGCGTTTAGCTTTACTAGTTGATAAGACCTGGGCTATAAGGGTCAGTATCTCAGTAATGTCTGACAACGATTTAACTATTCAATTAAAACTGTAATTACCTAGGCGTTGCGAAAGTTGCAGGTCTCTGCAAGTTCAACTAGGAGTTACTTATATGGAATTTTATATAGCTATCTGCAAGTACTTCTGTTTTTATGCAGCTATTCGCAGTTACTTCAATCTTTGTACTTAAATGTAATTTATCGTGTAAATCAAATATTATATTTAAATATCTATTTATATCTGATTTTCTACAATATATGCTATTAAAATTTATAGTTCTTACACATTTTATATCTATATTTGTTAAATCCCTACTAATATTATAAATGCGAAAGTAACTCTATCTGTCTGTCTGTTAACCATCCATCCATTAACAATAACCAATAAATTTTGCATACACATTTTCAAGTACAAAAAACGATATGTGGTACTTTTTATCCCGAAATTCCCGCGGGATCTTTTAAATTCCGCGGGTGAAACCGCGGGGCACAGCTAGTTTAAAATAAATGTCTTTCATAGCAGAATGAGGATAACCTCACGTAAATTGTAGCTCGTTTTATAAATAAGGTTTCTATTAACACGGCTAAAGAATATTTGATGCAAACAATCCGCTTAAAAGATTATTGAAGTCGAAGCATCGGAATAAGCTGCGAATTCAAAAACCACCCACGCATGACTATATAAAATGTGTAACGACCGGACAAAGTGGAACAAACTGACGGGAAGGTTTCAATGTCAGCGACGAACTGTAAAACTATACACGTTACAAATTATTATACCTCTCAATGAGAAAAAAATATACACTAGTACCTACTGGTTCATATTTTTTTCAATGTTGAGTTTACACATATAAAATCATGGGCTAAGCCTTCTAGTTTCTAGATACTTTAAATTCTGTGCAAGGCTTTCTTTAAAATACAGGCAACCATTTAATTTTTTTTTTAATTCAATCCTGAATGAGTTTAAATGGAGGTGACAGTTTAAATGGGAGTCCTATCAGTTATAGTCATTGAAATTGATACTATGAGAGGGCAACTTTTTAAATAAACTGTAATCCATTTCTAATGCGGATCTGCTGGAAGACCTAGTCATGGAAAAAACATGTCTCTCGCACTTTCTGATATTCAACCGATCATAATAAAATTTTGTATACACGTTGTCAGGAGTGCAAAGAAGATCATAGAATACTTTTATCCAGGAATTCCAGCAAAAACTCTGCAATTAACGAAATTGAAACCACAGGGGACAGCTTTAGTTAGTAAATAAATAAAGAAATGGGTATAAGAACTGGCAATAATTCAACTACTGAGTGAAAAAAGGTGAAGCTGCGGTGAGAACAGAAAATTTTGTTTTGGAGATGATGGTAAAGCCGTATGTCGTAATTTTGTGTCAGCAGACTTGGCGGCGTGTTTCTACACAAGTTTTCATTGATTATGTCAACGTAGGCGGAGCCGGCTCGGTCCAGTCCATTCATGAATTGGGCAAGCCAAGCCCACGCTCCAACGGTGAACGGCACTATACCTTCCGTAACACTAAGTTATGAGTGTTAATTAAAAGAAATTTTTAATTTCACCAAACACGGGAAGCGTTTGATTCATCTTTTGTATTTAGAAAATACACAGATTCGAGAATTTGTTATATTTGAAAAGGTTGGTCTTAGTTTTTTTTAATATTCTGATAATTCGTAGATTTGTAGATATGTAGATACGAAAGATCCAATTTACAGCCTAATCTTGTTGATAGCAATAAAAAAATATGGCTATTAAAAACACAAAACACCAATTAGTGCCGCCATATTTGAAACAGGCCTATTAGGTAAAAACTAGTTGAACTAAAATCAACTCGAGAAAACCATTTAAGGTTTTTGTTTTTAACGAAAACGAAAGTCCGGAACACCTAAAACGGTGCAAAGTTGTAAATTCGAACATAAACTTGCTTGTTTTCTACTAATCTTACTGATGTCACAGTGGTGTTCGCCCACGCGTTATAAACAATCCGACAGATGACATTAATGCTGCGGATGTATTAATTGAGAGCCCGCTAAGTGACGTGAAACTTGTTTGACTGAAAGGTACCAAAACGAATTATTTCGAAATCAATATTTCTGTTACTTCCTTCCTTCTGGGTCGAAAATAGAGGTATAGGTATTGCACAAGTCACGACATAGAAATAATAATAATATCTGATAATAATAATAACTTTTCCTCTTTAGCCTAAACTAACATATATAGGGGAAATATTTGATTTTGGTTTGTTTGTTTGTTGGTATGATTTAACTCAAAAACTACTGGGCCGATTTCAAAAATTCTTTCTCCATTATAATGCTACATTATCCCTGAGTAACTCCGAAATAACCGCAGATAAAACCGCGGGGTACAGCTTAAGTAATAAAGACAGACTAATGAATATTAGAGTATGTTGAGGTAATTTAGAACATAGGGTATAGGTACATATAGGGACATAGGGTAAGTATCTTGTGATCTAGGTAGTAATTCAATAATGATCATAGATTAAGGAATGTTACTAACCATGCAGAGCAATGTCCATATACACCCCATGTACAATGTATGAAATCATCTCAATATAATCTATGGACTAGTATAGATTACCTTTGAAGTTCATAACCCAATCAGTAGTGCCATTAAATATTTACACAGCTTAACTCTCAAATATCAAGACACTATCAGAGTACAGTGTGATACAGTTATTGTTCTAATGAAACGCAATTGGACACGATGTCAGAGAATTTGCTTTTCCAACGTCCATACGACTCATTGAATACGCATGCAGTTGCCATCTCGTATATTCTATTTGTATTTAAACAGATGGCTACTTAGAAGTTTTTTTTTATTAACCACTCAGTTGCTGCTCTTGGATAAGGAGGTAGGTAGTAAATTATGAAACATTGGTGGTCTTTGCTTGTTTAATTATTTAAAGTATTTGTTCATACGTTTTATTAATTGGTAACTTGAGTCAATATTGTACGATTTGTAATGAATAAGTTTAGTTTTAATTCAAATAGGCTTCTAAATAAAGCTTTTGTAACTTTTCTAAGTAGTTATTAGATATTACATTTGTATTATTAAAAATTGAATAATGACTTAATTATTTGTGAATACCAATTGACAAAAATATTAGATTTGGTTCAAAAAGCGGGATCCAACAGATGATCCTTCCAATCAAATAGTCATCGGTTCTTTAAACGACTGCAACTGCAAAGTTTCGAAATATTCGTGCATTCTTATTAAGTACGACAGCAGTATAATTAATGAATGAAACTGGTATTTTAGGGTTCAATACAAAAAGGATAAAGCACAAAACAATCATAATTACGTCGTAACAATTCAACGGTAATGCAAGTTTAAAATTGAAGTCGTTAAGGACATTACCACATAATGCAGTGAAAAATATCATGAACATAATAATATTCGAATCGCGAACGACTCGTTTCTGCTTCCAGCGTAACGGGCAACGGCAACGGTTTAAATTGGTTGAAACGTTGCAACATCGTTACGGTCCTTCTTAAATGTCAATCGTTATTTAACAGCACGCGACGAGGCTGTTATTAAAAACAAGTAGTACAAGACCTGTGCAGTTCATTACGAATATTACATGCGTAAACTTTTCAATTTTTTTTCTCTCTCCGTTAAAAAACAAAAATTAAGTAGATACAGACAGTATCAAAAATATGCAAATACTTTTATTGCAATTAAACTAACGACTCTCAAAAGTAATCACATGTTTTAGATACTGACTGTGAGTGAAATAATTAATTATTTACTGGCCTAGAAATTTTGACACATCACATTTGCTCTATAAACGTATAAAGACAAGAATGTACAGTATACACATGTCTGGTCGTATTAAACAACTCTCAAGTCTTTGTTTTCTTCATTTTCCAGTGTAATGAGTAAGACAAAATTACTTGACACGGTCCTCGTATTAAATTTTGGTAGCATTTAAAAATAAATTCTTTCCAAATGATCGATTTATCGCATTGTATTTTTATTTTAGTCACTACACGTCATAATCTTTCACCCCACCGCTTTCTCTTAAATGATGAATGTAAAAGTGCTTCATATTGGCGGAAAATAAGGATGTTGACTATAAAAAAACAATAGACACGTATTTTTTGATTTTCCAAATAAATGAAAATATACAGAGATAAAGCGCATTAAAGTTTAGGGTGAGGGGTCGTGACGTCATTAACCGGTATAAGCCGCCATACAAACTGTCCGGTTAGTGACGTCACGCGAAATTTCAACTCAATGTATCGCCGTTATTTTTTGATTACGTAAAAAAAGAAAAAATACGTGTCCAATGTTTTTTATTAATCTACAAGACGGACTAAAAAAAATTAGTCAACATGCCCGTTAAATTTACTTTAGGCTCAATTGAATTAGCGGTTTGAAACAAAACAGGATCTAGAGCAAGAGCATCGTGCACCCCACGAGCATTGAGCACGTGTTCATGCGAGCACGTGTTGTCGTCCGTCGAACACAACACCCTCTTACAGCGACTATACCGCTGAAAAGGAAGTTGTTGATCGATGACATTATTGCGACATGTGGACGACGCACGGATCGGAAGTTCGAATTACGAATAAGATATTAAAAAGAAAAAAACGCTGTGGACATTGACGTAGAATTTTTTTTACGTTTTATCGATATTTAGGTATAGTTCCTCTCAGTAGGTAGGTATTCTTTATTAGATAAGAAAAGAAATTTACACGTAAACACGCTGGGATCAGTCCCCAAGTCAAAAATTTTACTCAAAGATACATAATAGAATTATAAACTATGGTGTTAAATAATAATCTAAATAATATATGCATCTAAATGTATGTACTTAGCTAAAAAATGAAAAAAAAAAAACAATCAGACAGCCGTTAAGATAATACGCAGCTGCAGCAGTTATGTCTCATGAGTTATGAATAATAAACAATAAGAATGCCTTGTCTCTAAGCAATTAACTTATCTCCGGATACTAGGCTTTTATTTTCTATCTTCCGGAGTTTTTAATAAATTGTACTTAGGAAGAAATATATTTTACGAAACTTGATTTTATGCTTATGTTGATATTATGTAAGTAGAGTTTTTAGGCTTGATGACCATTTAAATTTCGAATGATCGATGCTATTCGGTTTTGTTTTTTTTTATCTGTCATACTTGGACGTTGGTTGGGCAACAGAACGAAATGTTCGGTAGACCACGTCTCGGTCAATATCTCAACTCCATGATTAGGATCTATCTCGTTGTACGTGCTCAACACGCATTGTAAGGTTCTCTTTAGTGCATTCGCCTGCCACAAATCACCGGTTTAATATTCCTACCTAGGCTAGGCAATTGTCGATTCTCGTCCCAAGAACAAAGGGGAGTCTATTAAAAACGGCTGCGTCTTACACCGTGGTGTAACGTTACAATTTCGTATGATAAAATAAAAATGGTAAAAATTTTAATTGTTTGAACATTATCACACAGCGCCTGGTTCCAAACTAAGTTTATGCAATTGGTATCGGACAACTGATATAACTCAAACTCATAGTAAACACAAATGTTTATCAAATGTATGTTTTCCCTGATACTGGGATGGATAAATTTATTGATACTGTCTCTTTATGGTTAATATCAGTTCCACACAATTTTGGAACTTCATCAAGAACTCTTTGATAACAAGTATCTTAGGTGTTAAAACACGGTGTGTGTGATCTGTATGCCGAGTTCGTTAATACAAACATTCAAACATTTCACAAACTGTATAAAATAATGAGTATTACACGCAAATTAGGCGTTCAGACGTCAAGTTGCGGAAACCAGCTCGTTTACAAATACAATACATATTAGTAGAATTATAGTTATCTAAGTTGTATTTCGGTGTAATAGAGGAATCAATGAAGCATATTATTTTATCACACTTCCTGCAAGCTAACATTGCACTGGGTGCTTAGAGTGCAAGTTGTTTGAATGAAATTCTTACCATTGAACTTGAAAATACATAAATATAAGGAAACTTACTACTCATTGAAATAATCCTCTAGTTATACCATCACAACGTATTCATTCGTTAATAATAAACTATAATCTGAATTTTACAAACTATAAGAGTACCTTAGGAAAGCTCTATATTTGTCTCAAAACATGTTTCTAAATGTATGATGCCTAAAAATGTTCTTTAAAAAGAAGTTGTTACATATTTTCAAAATTCCTGCAGTTGCTTATGCAAAGCGATTCTGTCTCTGTAAAGTAAAACCTAAAATTTTGTTCAAGCACGAAATCTGAAATCAATTTCATAAAACTCAAATGGCCAAAATTCATCTTTTTATACGTTTTTTTTTACTTGCCAATATTAAAAAGAAAAATAACAAAATTAAGTCATTTCACACACTATTAGGCTAGATATAGTCAAAATATGCAAAAAAATTCTTTGAGTATAAAAAAAAGAAAAAAGTTTTCAAAATTCGAATAAGGTATATAAAATATTATGATTTCATTTCAAATTTTTTCATTGACAGAGAGTTCGACAAAGAGTCAAAATCGCAACCATTATCCTTGCGCTGGGTTGTTGTTGGGTTCTAATTCAAAATGCAACCGCTTTGTACCTATTGTTCAAACTATTGAAGCCAGGCACTGCTTAGCGTCGGTAACGCGTCCTATGACCCTACAGGCGTGGTATCCGCTATCTTATCGTCGAAGATAAACCATGCCTTAATGCTTACGAAATGACGAGTGGTAATCGAGAGATATCGGTATTGGAAGCATTTGCTCAACCATATACAAACCTAGAGGGTCTTTGACTGGTGATTTGGTGACACAAAAACGGGCATGATCGAATTTACACGTAAATATAAAAGGAACCAATAAGCAACCAATAATAATTGTTGCTTAAACCGTTTAACCAATAAGCGCGCACCTATGATGCTGTGACGGAAAATTTCGCCAGCCCCCATCCGCGCGTACCGTGCGATAAAGAACTTTTCACTAAAAATGGTTGATGCTATATGACTTTGATAACAATTGTGCAAAAGTTTACGTAGATTACGTTATTATATTATGTATATTATTCTATATTTAATAAAACATTTATCTAATATATATTATATACTAGCTATCCCCCGCGATTTCATCCGCTGTAATTTCGGAGTTCCCGCGGAGGTTGCGGGAAAAAAGTACTTTATGCCCTTCAGTTCCCGCGGGAATTCCGGGATAAAAACTATCCTATCTTTTAAGTTGGACCATATTATAAATGGTTGCAAAATTTTATCAAAATCTGTTCAGTAGTTTCGGAGTCCATCGCGGACAAACAACGTGACACGTGATTTATATATATTAGATTAACATAATATAATTTTATTAAAGCCTATGTTGAACTTCTGAATCCTGTCTTAACTCTCATCGGAAATTGAACCGGAGAAATTTTGATTTACGGAGCAGAATGATGACAACTTGTGCCAATTCGCTGTAAAGTAAAATATGTACAAATAAATTAGAAACATATGAGTTAAAATTAACTTTATGAAACTTAGTACTCTAAAATAACAGGACGACAATGCACGGAGTCATACAATATAATGTCAACTGACGCCTTCTCAGTAAATAATTCCAACGAGGTCACTGACCGCTTTAAAAAAAGGCCATTAAAGCAACTCTCTCATTATGCAAAAATCGTTTGCTCAGTGCTCCACCAGTGAAATTGAAACGCTATTCATGAAACATTAAAGTCTATTCTCTTACGTACAAATTATTATTTATGCATACGCAAAAAGATCAAAGTAAGATTGTTGAAAGAATATTATGCAACTGTTGAATAATAAACCTTTTTTAAAGTTACCTTAAGGTCGTCGCGTAAAAAGATAGATTTTATCGCTCAGAAAAGGTTTCAATGTCACTAAAATGTACAAAAAATCATAATAAGTGGGTAAACTTTACGTGTATGTTTTCACCACATAACAACTCAGTCTTTTCTCAAAGTTCACAACACGAGATTTTACTGAAAAAATCATCAATAAATCTAAAATTTAATAATTTAAGCTTTAATAAGTGCTTTTATCGGTAAATTTTGCCCTTGTTCTGATCTCATTTCAAGTAACTACCAGTTTTCAATGTCACCTTTGACAAATGGGGAATTCAATATTTTCCGTTTTCATCGCTGGGGACGTTCGAGGCTGAGTTAACAGGAAATGACTCTTCACTTCTGATTCTATTTCGCAGGGAAATCTTCGAGCATCTCCATTTCCTCACCCTTTATGTAACTATAATCGCTGTTATGATCTTAGTGACTTCACACATAGGTAAGAAAATTTTGTCTTGAAACACTAAAGTGATCGGAAGGAAAAGATGGTGCGTTAGTGTTTCTTCAATAGGGATGTTGACTACTATTGAAAATCAAAATTCTAATTAGTCCGTCAGTTAGAAAATAAAAAAACAATAGACACGTATTTTTTGCTTTTTTAAATAAATTAAAATATACAGAGATAAAGCGCATTAAAGTTTAGGATGAGGAGGTCGTGACGTCACTAACCACAAAACCGCCATACAAACTGTCAGAATAGTGACGTCACGCGAAATTTCAACTCAATATATCGCCGTTATTTTTTGATTACGTAAAAAAAGAAAAAATACGTGTCTAATATTTTTTTCACACCACATGCTCGACAATGCCGAATTATATGTCATGTAAACCTTACCGAAAGCAAGACATTATATCTCTTGGCTTTAGCCGGGTTATAATGTTCTATTGAATTTCATTATAACCCGCTGGTCAATAATGTGATTTTCACTTTCATAATTCTTATTGCTATGTCCATAACGTCTCATTTCGCTAAACAGAATGTGTTCTCAGCGGGCGCGGCCAACTCGATTTTCGAAGAGAAGCCGTGGCCCACTAGATTCGCAGTGAGACGAACTTCATTTGTTTGTCAAATCGAGTAGGCCACGCCAGCTGAAAGAAGTGGCTATATAGGATCTACTAAGCCTGGTTTTTTATTGTCTCGCATTATGTGAGAAAAGTAGAGTATACACCACAGGGATAAAACTGTTTTTTTCTTGGGCGCTTGAATCCCTCACTGCACTCAGGACTCAATCTTAATTCCCTCCCTTTGGTCGGGAATTAACTTATAACACCCTCGCTGCGCTCGGGAGTTAAATTTGGAGTCCTTCGTTATGTTCAGGATTCAATGTAGCGCCCGTGACATAAAACAGTGCTTTATCCCCTTGGTGTATAATCTACTATTAATAATCTACAAGACGGACTAAAAAATAAAAATTAGTCAACATGCCCATTGTTTTTGGTTCATGTTTTTGCTCATTTTCGTCGTTTTCTAAATATATATTGTTTTCTTTCCCTTTCTTTCTTTCTCGAAAAATCTAGCAGCAAAAGAAAAATTCATAATCCTATATAACGGTTAGGTTAACGACCGCTTTAGTAAAAAATTAAATTATGAGATGGATGCTTTTTTTTCCTCGGTGTAAATGAAATTTTGCACGCTTCCATAATTTCGCGTTGATATAACATCCATTGTAATCAGTCACAACGGTGTTCTAGTTCAAAAATCGCCTGACATCACGAACATAATAATCTGCTCTGTTTTAACCTTCAACTGTATTCGCAGGATGTGCTTTATGTTTAGTGCCGACTACAATGGCTTCAGGAAGTTAGTTTTTGTCATGACGTATCAGTCTGCTGGTGTCGACCGTGTCATCGGCAATTTACTTTTAACCATCGTTAGGTTTTTATTTTTATACTTTTTTTATAGGTTCTCCAACAATGAGCACAATGCTTATAAAATAATTTCATGTATATAATAATATGCTTATTGCCTCATTAATTACAGGAGATTCACATCCTAATGTAAGAAATTTTATATTTAAGTATTACTTACCTAGTGTTTTTGGTTACTATCGCATAAATTACTCGTAAAAATATTAATGCGATGAAAATGCAACACTATCATTCCTATACTATTACATTTACGCTTTGAATTCTAAATCGTCTTAACCCCTATTTCCTTAAACCGATAACAATGAAACATTGTCTGTTTTAGATTAGATTATGCCATTATATACTTATTTCACTGTTTTGGTTAAAAAAAACTTTGCCTATAAAAAGTTTTCATTTATTTCAGTTATTAAAATAAATTGAATGCCATTAATTAATTTATCTATCATTTATTTCAGTTTACTTATGTATCTCAAACATAACATTTATAAATTTCACACTCCTCAACGTGCAGACCAACAAGCTGTACTTTCAGAACATTACATAAGCCAGAGTTAATACTTTAACAGACCTAAAATTAACATAGATGATGTAACTATGCAACAACAAGGGCTTATAAACTATGTATTATTAAATAACTTAGCGTCTAATTTAACGCTTTGTCTTGAATCATCTTGTCGAGTAGAATGTAGCATGATATCATGGAATGATGCAATTTATAACAAAGATTGAATTAAACCTGGATAACACAACATCCTACTGTCTATACCAGTGGCGAAGGGTGAAATATTGAGAGGGGGAAGCCGGTAATCTGCTTTAATTTCAACTTATTAAACTACTAGGTAGCTGTTCCCCGCGGTTTCACCCGCGATAAGTTCGGAGTTCCCGCGGGAATTCCGGTATAAAAAATAATTAATAATAATTAGTAATTCCCTGTACCCCTGACAACGTTCTCAATTATGGTAGAGAGCAGTGGCGAAGGTACCATACAAGCCGATTCCCACCGGCTTCCCTTCAGACGCAACATCTCTCTCCCTAATTGAGAACGTTGTCAGGGATACAGGGAAGGACTTGTTATACCGGAATTCCCGCGGGAACTCCGAACTTATCGCAGGTGAAACGGCGGGGAAAAGTTAATAGTTTAATAAATAGAAATTAAAGTAGATTTCCGGCTTCCCTCTCTCAATATTTCACCCTTCGCCACTGGTAGAGAGAGTTGTTGCGTCTGAAGGGAAGCCGGTGGGAATCGGCTTCTATGGTACCTTCGCCACTGGTCTATACTTACATAAAATTATCTTTTTCATATTAGTCTCGTCAGCTTCATCTTGGAGCTAATTTTAAAAGTGATGACTTTTACGACAGTGTGTAAAAATTAAATTTTTACCAGATCGTGTAGTTGTAACAGGTGTTTGGGATAAAACCCTTTTAAATAAATATAGGTATCATTATAAAAATCTGTTAACAGCTGAAGGAAACATCGCATGCCATCATATTGTGAAGGTTTAACTAACAAACAAACAAAAAACTCACATTCTCATTTATAATAATCATAATAATAGTAAAAAAGCCTAAGTTTAAGTTAAATAAATAAATTTGTTTTATTTGTCCAATCTATTCATTAAGAAATTTTGCATAGACGTTGTCAGGGGGAACAAAAAAGGACATACCTACTTCTTGTCCCAGAATTCCCGCAGGTACTCCAAAATTAACGCAGGTGAAGCATCAGGGAACGGCTAGTCGGTATACACATATTTGAAAAAATACCTATACGAACTGAGATCTTATATCTTTTCTTATTGAAATTGTAAAATAAATCATTGCAATTTCTACAAAGTAAACAGGATATTTTAAAAATCAACACGCAATAAATTATAATTTAATCGCTCCAATCAATTCCCATTGCGCTGGTCAACAGGTCTTGGAGTCTGATAAACTCGGCGCCGTCGCGTCCCGCTAATCGCGTCAAAAGCTCAACTTAACGTGCGTTTCCACGGCCGACATCAGCTGCTCGTGTAAACGACCAAGGATTCACTAAGAAACGTGTGCGATCGGGACACCTCCTTCAGGAACAGAGTTCTTTACGCCATCATCCACCTCATCGAAATATAAAACTTTAAAAACTTACTTTTCTAAGTTTGCATTTCACATATTTGCTACAGATTCCATTCCTCAAATCTCCGTTACAAAATTGCAATAATCAGACAACATAACTCACGTTAAAAAGTCACATTTAACTGACACATGATGTGATAGCATGCAAACTACGCAGTAGGAGTTACTGGCTTAGTAGCAAGCTACGTTAAGAACGAAACCAAGTCAAAAGCATTGGATCTTTTAACATTTAATGTAATACTTACAGTTATTAATTTAGATCTCGAAACAACAGATACAACCCAGCCGCCGACTGATAACACTGCTTCCACTGTCTACTAAATCAATAAGCAAACGAAACTAAAATCGTAAATCGATAGAATAATTCCAATGCTCACTTTACATCCTAAAGCGAAAGATCTTAAACAAAAACAATAAACATCAACATTAAACAACTAGAGATAAAGAGGCGAGGAAAAGGGTTAAATCTTGATAGTGAAACAAATGAACAATCAATAATAGCATTTATTACAATGGCAATAAGATTTGATGATATAGCGGCAGCAAGTATACAGGGTTATTATAACAATTTGTTTGCAGACGTATATCATGCTGATACCGTTCCGCATCATGCTGATTAATTAAATGATAACCACGAAGCATTGCTTATATTATGTACATTTATGATAATTTCCATAATATTTTTTTAAAGGAATAAGACTCCTTTAAAATTAAACTACATTACATATATTTAACGAAAGAGATCAGCCAAATACGCGGCAATTTTGCATAATTAATAATTTAGATTAAGCTCGTAACTTTTACTTCACCACAATTTGATGAAACAGAAGACGCAAATAATGAATGACGAATAATAATATAAATATAAAAATATGCAAAATTAATAACAAGAAATGTCGGTCTTTTAGAACAGTTTGTATTTCTATAAGCGATTTGTCCAAAGTTTATCTATTTAGGTCGTGAATGGCTACGTACCTAACAGTAATGTTTTGTTATCGTCAAGTGTCACTCCATTAGCTTCATTCATGATACGCATAGCTATAGACTGTCTAGCTTTAATCCTGAATTTATGATAAAGAGGCACTTTGGAATTAATATAAATTTGTTTTTTTAGCGGTTTCTAGAGTTTTTAGTCCTTTTAAAACCAATAACAAAAGTTCCATTCCAAATCGGCTAGAGAATAGTAATTACCTTTAGTATAATAGTCCTTGGGTTTGGTCTATAATCTAGATCAATCTAGACTCTAGATTGACATCGTTTGTTCTGGGATCATCCTGAATAGATGTTTTTTAATCCGGATCAATGTCCTTGTTCCCGTTATTCAGAATACAAAGTAATGTAACGTCCAATGATTTAGAACCATTTCGAATATCAAATCACACGTCGTTTCGAGGTTGTGCTCCTTATGTGTAAATTCTCCTACTCATAGGGAGACAAAGACAATACTTATACAACTTGTTAATGAATTGACCAAAACCCTGATACACCCAATTTAAATAAATAATCAATATTAATATTATGATTATAAATTATATCGAAAAAATTTATAGTCTAAAAGTTATTCAACATTAGTTTGGGGGTGACTTATCTACGAAATTTCAAGCGCTGCGCCCGCGCTTACATGTCAATGACTGATTCGATTTTTTTGCTATGGGCGGCGAATGCGCCAAATAATAATGATAATAATAAAAATAATAATAATAATAAGCCTTTTATTTCATGCAAAAAAGTAAGATACATACATAGTTTAGAAGGAACGCGCCAAATATTGTATTTTAAATAATTTAGACATGGGCTAGTAAAACCGGAAAAATATAACCTATTTTAAAACATGATGTGATCGATTTGGAAGTCGATTCTGAACAAACTACTTTCTAGTTTTCAGTCAATTCATTAACACGTTGTATGTAGTGGTTCTCCAACTGCTTATAAAAACAACGGGCAATGTTCATCGTGGATGTGGAAGCATGAAGATATTACATAACAAATTAACATTCTTTTTAACATACTCTGATTCAAGTGCATGAGTGCTGCAGTTGAATATCAAAAGTACTTTGTTGATAGTACTGTGGGAACATAATAAAAGAACCTCCTTTAGTGTTTTTTTTTAAATTACTTCTTAGTATTAACTTCTTCTTAGTACCGATAAAAAAATTCTATCGTATCTCGTAATTTTTTTTTTATCGATCGTATGATTCTTTGCGATAGATAAATTTTACACGTAATAAATAAATATAATATAATACTTATGAATGCATTATAAAAAGTAATTCCTCTATGTATAGAACAAAATGGAGACGATTTTATCGCGTTCTTATTTCATCGATAAGTATTGATAACGAACGAGTTATCGAACGAAATTGGAGGTCACTCGACTGGTTGGCGCCTGCGCCAGTCGGTGTGGCTGAAATTCGTCGAAAAACATTACATCACTCACATTTTTTATCAAACTGTATGTAGCTATTTAGCTTTATTTGGTGCAAACTCTGATAGCTTTTATTAGAGTCTAATAAAAACAATTCTAATTGCAATAAGATTTCTGGCCAAAGTTTGTTTTGGTATCAAAATATTAACTTTGGTCAAATGTTCCCATGTTTTATGAGAGTAATACGCACCAATGATTTATTACAAACATTTATATTTACGATGCAAACATCCATAAATTAATAGTATAAAAGAAAATTAAATTAAAATTTATTTTATCACTAATACACTCGTAAATTCCATACCTTCTAAAATAACGGTATTCGATTCACTTTTTTTTACGCTGCTATCGTAAACTTCAAATATGGATTAGCGCCGATTTTTTTTTTAATTTGGTTTGTCAGTTTAGGTGTCTTAAGCAATTTTATATCTTTATCGCACAGATAGAGAGTTGAAACTTGACTGTTTCACGTTTATAAAGGTAGGTACCTATAAACTTAAAGCCGTATAAGTCATGCACGTTTGTTTTCGTAAGGCATTCCTTGCCATAAATAGTTCGGAGTGTAATGTATCGGGCGCCTGTCGCTGGCGTGCGATAAATGTACCTTCTTATAATTATCTAGGTAGGTACTTATTTCAAATTAAAAGATAATTGATTAAGTTTTTAAATAATTCGGTCTTTTGACTTTTAAATCCATTAGCTATACCCAACATTATAAGCAACAAAGTGTTTACGTATCTATGTATACATTCTTAAAACAAAATAAAACTTTGGTTTTTAGAAACGAAAACCGATTAATTATTTTAATTTATTTTTTCTTGGCTTTTTCTTGTCTTTTTATCATAAATGTTTGATGCTGTTTTTAACTATATATAAAAACATTAATTAAACTCTATCGTATAAGAGACATTTATATTGTTCAATATCGTTATACAGTATTGGCAAGGCGATTAAAATATGATAATATGTCATTATTAATGGGGCATTTAGACCTTTGACATTAATTTTATGTAACCACATTCTAGTAGGTATACCTATCTAAGTATCATTATTTCCTTACTTATATTATAACTTGACAGTTTGTCTGTTTGTCTTGCTTTCAATTATTTGTAAATACTCATACAGTTTAAAATCACGCAAGGAATTTTGAAACTATCTTCAGTATCACTTACATATAATTCTATTTATTTACATATCCAAAAGGAATCTCTAAAATCCGGTTTTCGCATATTTTGTAAGATTTTTAGTTAAATAAATATAATCAAACATTGTTTTTTCTTTTTTCAGGTAAGTTTTCCAATAAACTCTACTTCCAACTATAAGCTAACGCATTAAGGTAAGTGATCTCACACAAAATTTTCATATATCTAGCACTTTTTAGTAAGAAAAAGTGTTTTGATTTGGTCAACTTCCACTGAACTTAAACTGTGGAAGTCGTAATTTTTACAAGCTGAAGATAAACTAATGAGTTTTTAACAAGTCAGTGCGTGAAGACTATAAAAGTAAAAGCTTTACTTTAAGCAACTTATAACATGTAAAATATTTCCTACTATTTGTTTTAAAATTAAAACACACGTCAAAATAATCTCCGGTTGTTTTAGAAAACGTTTGTCAACCACCTTATCTTAAACTTGCTTTTTTCTCCGAAACGACTATAAGTACTATTTGATTTCATTTAGATATCGTTCAGTTCTTATAGCAATGGAAATAAAGTTCATTTTTATTTAACAATATCATTATAGATATTAATCGTTTTAACAATAAGCTTAGTGTTAAACGTTATTTGTCTTTGATAACTTAATTTAGTTAAGTTCATGATTCGTTTGCCTTGCCTTACATACAACGATACGATTTTTTTATTTTTTTTTTATTTTTATTTATTTACTTCAGAAAAAAACAAATACATTAACAACATTATACAAGACACTTAAGCCCGAAATAGTCAAGTTTAATTAAAACGGACACTACTAGGTATTTTTATAGCTCTTATCTTCAAAGGATCTAGGTTCCAGTTTTGTCCTATTATTTCCTAGAGACTGATTTAATCAAATTTAAGATTTTCTTGTACTTTTTCACTTGACTCTATTCGAAACTTTAGCAAAATTATCTCAAATTATAGTTTTTTGTTTGATCATAAAACTGTCTATCTTTAGTTTAGTTACCTAAATCTATACTATATGTATATTGTAGGTACAAACGTATAGCGTACGTAAGTAGGTACATAGATGACTGAAAATTGTTTTCTCGTGTCCAACTTAATATACGTATTCCGACTGACGATGATCGATAATGACTTCAAATTTCTGAAGTTGAAGCGTGAAGAACCATTAGACACATTGCAATAGCGAGTACACCGCCAGTTGATATTGTATTACCTATATTATTGCACTCTGTAAATAGCCCTTACTATACAATCTCAATAACTTGTTCTCGAACTGAGGGACTTGTTGTAAATTGATAGTAAAGTACTGAATAAGTGAAAATGGAGTCGGATTGGACCTACAGTACCTAGGTATGCGCAAAAGTGGCAACCAAACAGCTTTCGTTTGATTTTTTCCAACAAAAAATAAGGGCAGTCCCAGGACAAACGAAGCTACCTATATCTTGGAGTTATGTTTTTTTTTTTTTATTTATACTTACCTACTTACTACTAATCAGTTCTTTTGCTTTTGCTTGGTTTCCACGACACAAGCTAATAATAGCTTACTGTGGGATCAAGTAGATCTGTGTGTTGTGAGGTGGATTATTATTATTTTTTTTTTGGCAGTTCCTTTTCAAAATCTTGTTTATTCTGAAATGTTTCTGAAAATCCTAATTCAAATACATTTAACGGCCGCACTCAGAGTCGTTTTAATGATTACTTAATTTTCAGTACAGATTTTATAAACAAAGCTGCCGCACGTAGAGACGTTCATTAAATTAATGTTAATAGGCATTTCACTAATTATGTTAAAAATTAAATGCCAATCAACATTAATTTACTGAACGTCTCTGATTGCGGCAGTTTGGTTTTAAAAATCTATACTTAACTAAGTAATCATTAAAATCGATTCTGAGTGCGGCCGTGAGCACGGCCGTAAGTGTGACTCGCGTATGGGAACGCGGTAAGTTTCTCGATAATATTATGGTAGGGGACCGGATCGGATCACTCTCCCATAAGTCATTACGGTCACGATTTGTGTTCGACTCTTAGTGATGGTGTGTTTATTACAAAATTAAGCCTATTCACACCTCTTGGAACTTGGGATGTTTAGTGAAGGGAAAAAGTTAAAGAAAATCATGTTTTTTTATAGGTACACCTTTCTGATGGCAATAAACAATTTTATTATTATTATTATTACTAGCTGGTGCCCGCGGTTTCACCCGCGTGAATTTTCGACCCTTGCAATGAGAGTAATGACGTTAGATTTTCTCACTCTTTTAAAACGTCGTGGTTATATACTCTTTGGTCTCAAAGAAAATATAATCACATCATCTGTCTCTCCAAGCCTTAAAACTGTCACTTCGCGAAAAATCAATTTAAAAAAATGCATATCTCTATAAAGATTTTATCATGTTCGTTATGCAACATTATGTCGAAGCTTTTGACCATTGCATCGCGCTGAAGTCTTTAACTGATGATAACTTTTTTCCCTTATGTCCTATTTCGATGAAACAAAGCCTATATGTTCCTCCAGATATAGCACTGAAAACAGCATGACAACCCGTTCAGTAGATGCGGAGATTATCGCGAACAGACAGACAGACAAAAAAAATTAAAAACTTTTTTTTGGCTTGGCTACTCTTCTTTTATCACCCCTCTCAATTTTAGGTAAAAATATTCAATGTACAGAATCGCGAATTCTACTCTTTTATTATAGTATAGATATGTAGATAGATTGAAACTTTGTATTATGCAACACACAAGCATAAAGTGTTTATTTTTTTTTTGGTTGCTACGATACCATCGTATACCTAGTAATAGTTTAATAATTTATAAGTGGTAAAATTTAAAATTAGTTCGAATCGCAGCAGTTAAATAGTTCTGAGGGCAGGTAGTTCTAGCTATAGAATAGCTATTTCAATTTTATCATAAATATATTATTATAAACAGAAAAGATTTGATTTTTTGTTTGTTTGTTTGTTACGATTTAACTCAAAAACTACTGGACCGATTTCAGAAATTCTTGCACCATTAGAAAGCCACATTATCCGTGAGTAACATAGGCTATACTGTAATCCGGAATTCCCGCGGGAACTCCGGAATTATCGTGAGTGTAACCGCGCGGGACACCTGGTCATAAATAAAAAAGAAAAAAATTAAAAATACCTAACGCAAAGTTTCCTATGGTAACTAGAACGTTGTTCATTCTCGAATAGAAGTCGAATCAATCAGTAGTTAAATGGTTGTAGGCCTACATAATAAATTCGCGGAAGGAACTTTATTGACCCCCATATACATATCGACGGACTGACGGGAGACCGTGTCGTGATGAGTTGATCGGCACTCTGCTGTATATTGATCGCTTTCTTTTCATCTGACACTTGTACAGCTATCAGCAAATTAATCAATTAATAATACCAACAGCGCGATCCGGTTTCACGCATAATGAGTTTCGTATGGTAACAACCCAAAATCTTTCTAGCTTAATATTTATAACCGAAACCAACTGTTAGGTACCTGCTGTTTCACTGTTATTAAATCTTTGAGAATCCAAAAAATCTTGTTTCCACGATTAACTTTTTCTAATTTCAACCTCCTAAGGAATGAAAAGTGGAGTCAAAGTTTTGAAATAGGGATGTTGACAACTTTTGAAAATCAAAATTTTAATTAGTCCGTCTTTTAGATAATTAAAAAAACAATAGACACGTATTTTTTTCTTTTTCAAATAAATTAAAATATACAGAGATAAAGCACATTAAAGTTTAGGGTGAGGGGGTCGTGACGTCACTAACCGCAAAAACCGCCATACAAACTGTCAGAATAGTGACGTCACACGAAATTTCAACTCAATATATCGCCGTAATTTTTTAATTACGTAAAAAAAGAAAAAATACGTGTCCAATATTTTTTAATAATCTACAAGACGGACTAAAAAAAAAATAGTCAACATGCCCAGAGCTCTCCTTTTCAAATAAAAAAAGAGGTCTGGTAAGTAATAAAGCCTATTCATATTCCATGAATTGCAAAAGAATATCAGCTGTCTGATTTAGTGCCTTTGTGGACAAAGTTTTTTTTTGCTAAGTAACCCTAAGAAGTGAAAAGGAAAGTCTACTAAGTTTACATTGGCCAGGTTCTTGATTCTATTGGAGACCGTCGTTTGTCTCCACCGAACAACCTTTCGCTTCTTGTTGCGTTTGTAATTGTTATCAGTGAGCCCACCCACTATCTTGTTACACTGGATTATACTTTTAGAGAGTAATATGGAACGGTCTATAACATTTTCAAAGACGAATATGTTCTTTTCCACTGGCCGTTTTGAAGAATCTAGACATTTATGTAAATGAAATTGAAGTTTCTGCTTGTAATTTTAAATTAACAGCTTTTCAATAAATGCATACGAAAGTATGCATTACATCAAAAAATCAATTTTAAAAAATTTTCTCTGTCTATCTGTCTGTTTGTTCCGGGTAATTTCTGAAACGGCTGGACCGGTTTTAACGTGCGGGACTTTCACTGCCAGATAGCTGATGTTATAAGGAGTTACTTAGGCTACTTTTCATCCCGGAATTCCCCCGATATCTCTGAAATTAACGCTGGTGAAACTGCGGGGCACGGCTAGTTTGCTATAAAATAAAACAAAGATGACAGAATGTAATCTTTACAAAGACAGATTTGATTGGGTAACATTGAGGCAGTACAGGGTTGTATTTTGATCGGCATCAAAGGTGTGAATAAAGTTTTTAATTTATTAATGGCGTCCGCTCTATTTTGATGAGCTTAAAAACTATCATGCCCGTGGTTAGAGGTCAGGGAAGCGTCTCGATCGCAGAACGTGACTAATCCACTGACCGTTATGCTCGATATCTAAATTGTACAATGTAATGGTCTTGTATAACGAAACGGTTGTGCCCGTGCCTTTTTCGATTTCTCTCCCGGTCTCGGGGCGGCCACGCCCGCCGCCCGCCGCCCGCGCCGCGTCGATGCGTCTGATGACATTTAAACAATACCCGATATTGTTTCAAGCGCGCCATTTTCACATTGACAACCTCCGATCAGATTGGCGGGAACATTTTCGTTTTGCATTTGGAACGAGCGAGTGAATTTATACCGAATCGTCGTGTCGTTGATCAATTGTTTCTCGATACGTAATGGAGTCGAGTCGAGTTGTCGCTGAAGTGTGCGTCGAGCGTAGGTACTAATAGTAGGGAACTGTCTAATCTAATTTGTATTTGAGAATAATTGTAACCATACACATCGATATTATTACTTACTATAAAGCGTAAGTTTTCTTCGAAATTCCGCTCGAAAATGAAACTGAAAAACAATCGATGTGTGCGTGAAATGGTTGCGCCGAGAGACGTATAGTAAGCTGGTTCCACCACCCGTCGAATTGCCTCATTCTGCATGCAGTGAGTGTGGTCCTATGATCATAAAAATGTCTATGGTCACTTTCCATTATTGCGGACTTACCTATCTTTATATTATACCACATACCTACTGTGGCATACACAGACGGCGCCCCTCTGTCTACAACCTACGTTCTACGTTCGCGTTCTGTTTAATTGTGAGAATTGGGCGCTAATAAAAACACACTTCGGTTATTTTTATGATGTAGAATTTCACACGTCTTAATAATGTTTTTAAAATGAATGAACGAAAAAAAACTTTCACACAGATACTTAATGGTGTAATTAAAAATCGTAATAGTGACAGTAACTACAAAAGAAGTTTACATGTTCTTATATACTAAATATACATTTAAACTATTGAACTTTACAAGATCATAATAAAAATGCTTTTCACACATATCTCTAAAGTAAAGAGGTCCAACACCAAATCAGATAAAATAACATTTTATCCTCTACTTAATACTTGTCGCTAGAAAATCTCAAAATAATAAACCTACGTTGGTGCAGTCACGGAAAATTGGAATCGTACCCTGGCTTCCTTACTGACTAACAAACCATGGAACCATCCTATGGTACTTTTAGTAAAAAATTAACCCAAACGCGCGTGCGCTTGGATACAATCACAGAAAAAGACTTATGCAAGACAGAAGGGTGCAAAAAAGTACGAGCAAATATTCACAAAAACTTTATTTGAATTACTATACATTATAACAGGAATGTTGCCGATACCGACTTTTTCACATCCGCGAATGTGAATGCGGATGCGGATGTTTATAAGATCTTATACGTAAAGTATGATTAAAGAATTAAAACAATGACAAAGCGATTATTAACATTTTTAATAATGAAAATTAGTAGGTAATTCTTTTCCTCTTCTTTCTCTTTCCGCGCAGTTGCCTTGTGGAACTCTCTGCCTCATGAAATCCGCGACTGTAGGACTATCTCCTTATTTAAAAAGCGAGTCAAGGAACACTATCTGTCTCTGCCTGTGTAGTTATTGTATTTGTTTTTTTTTGTATTTATTTGTAATTATGTATTTATTTATTGTATATAAAGTTATTATTTATATCATCTTATTAAATATTATGTGTGTAGTTAGGTAATATTAATATTCTTCTTTTTTTTAACTATTTCTGTATAGTGTTTAATATATCCTATCGAATTGAGGCACACCACAGCCAATTCTAACCGGTTCTCCTGTTGCGGGTCTGCTGGAAGAAATTCCAATTGTATGGAATAAGCATGACCCTTGTACATGTTTACTTTTATACTTTCTTTCTTTTTATGTTGTCCTTGTGTGCATTAATTGTTAAATAAATAAATAAAAGTTCAGTGTGGGGGCTCGTGACGTCAATAACAGCTATAAACCCCCAGATAGTGCCGTCAAGTGAAATTTCAACTCAATGTATCGCCGTTATTTTTTGAATGCGAAAAAAAAATAAAAAATACGTGTCCAATTTTTTTTTATTAATCTTCAAACCGGACTAAAAAATAATTTGGTCTACTTACTAGCCCATTCATAATATTTGTCCATCTCAATGGCGAAGACAACAAAACAACCAGTATAGGTACCTAGTGTTGTGTGAATTGTGTTAATAACGTCAGTTTTAAGAGCAAGCCTCTGCCAATAGTCACGAGAGTGAAAGACGACGCCTTCGAAAACGTCAAAGTGATCGTGCTTATACTTTGATGGACTGACATGTTTTGGTTACAACGGCAATTTCTATATAGATAAACTGCATAAAGGCGTAGGTATTCGGAGGTCACGAGTTCAATACTACGTACTACCTGTAGGCAAGGAATAGGGATTATACACAGAAGAGACACTCTCCGCCTCCCACCAATTTCTTGCCTCCTGGTACCCCGCAAAAATGACCTTGGTAAAGACCGAGAAAAGTTTGAAACATGTACAATCTACATGTGACAATTTTTCACTGACAGCTGACAGTTACTGTCCTTACTGTCGTCACCTTACGATACGCACACACGCACAACACGTGTACGTACAAGCCAGCCGTCTTTACTTGTGGGAAAGTACTGGGATCAGTTCATTTGTGCGGTCTTAGATGTGACGTAAAGATTGGCTCATATGCAGTCATCGTGGCTCTTCGCAAATCAAAAGGTCTCGAATACAATGCCCGATAGGTGCGGATTTTGTATGATGTACAAACTAAGATATTGTAAGATTTCCAATCTGTGAATAGTAGGATGTATCATTGTTATAGTACCTATACCTAAAGCTATAATACAAAGATTATAAGCTTATATGTTACCTATTATATTAGTCCGAATCACAATACTATAGATGCTTATCTTTACTTAATAATTTATCTACACTCATATTGTAAATATGTAAAGTTTCATATATTTTGTAAGTTATGTCTGCAACTACAAAACCTACATATTCTAAAATTATGATTTTTTAATAGAAGTGACAGTATCCCTGAACGACACACGATAATTTTCTATCATAAAAAAAGTTATCAAAGATATACACAATATGAGAGCAGCAAATATAATTATCTTTATTCATTGTCGTACCACAGATTGAAAGTTCTGCAATATCTTAATAGGACATACGACACAAGCTTATTTATGCTTAGTGTGAGATTAAGTATATATGTGTGTTGTAGAGTGGATTATTACTATTATTATTATTATCTTTAAAATTGACGCAATAATCGTCTGGACACAAAGTTACCACCCTATATATGGACGCAGATAAGCAATAACATGTTAACCCAACAAAATTAAGTTATTGATTCAGTACGTTTTATTGAGAGTTAGGGAACGTTTTTTATATGTGTTTACCTTATTACATTGCTTAAATATGTAACTAAATATTGAACATAAAAAATGTTGATACAAAATGGCGCTCCTACTTTTAAAACACGATTTACTCAAAATTTCTCCAGTGTGGGTTAACACACTATTGCTTATATCACGTTATCATGAGTAGTTGTAGTCGGGTCTCTAGGTCATTCGCTTACACATCCACTTAAACTTCCTCAAAGTGACTTTCCGTCTATGGATTGTACTCCATTTTATATGGGCCCGTATTAAGTGCAGTGGTCCGACGTATTTGCTAAGTAACGTTACTTAACGAGTTTTAGTTGGTGGTTAGTATTGAAAAAACTTTGTGCTCTCTATGTTAACAAGTAGGCAAATGTCTATATTTGGGATTTATACAACGTGTTAATGAATTAACTGAAAACCTTATACACCCTATTTAAAAAAATAAACAATAATATGATTCAGATATATTTTATGTCGAAAAAATGTATACTTTAAAAGTAATTCAACATTAGTTTGGAGGTGACCTATCTGCGAAATTCCAAGCGCTACGCCCGCGCCTACAGGTTCGAATTTTTTTGCTGCGGGCGGCGTACGCTCCAAATATTGTATTATAAATAATTTAGATATGGGCTGATAAAATGAAAAAATATAACCTATATCAAAACATAGTGAAAGAAAGAAAGAAAGAAAGAAAATAAATTTATTTGTCAACCAACACATAACTAATATATAACTGCGACAATACAAAAATGTTGACAAAATGGTCCCGGCTCAGCATAATACTACCTCACACAGTTAACAGTGTGAGGCAGCGCTGGTTTTCAGCCGGAACCGCGGTAAAAAATAAATAAAAGTAAAAAATAAACTATAAAACAAAAATTACAATAAAAAAAATGAACTATAAAACTAAACAAAAAGTAAAATAAAATAACAATATATATATATAAAGTGAGATCGACTCGCTAGATGATTCTAAGCAAACTACTTTCTAGTTTTCAGTTAATTCATTAACACGTTGTAGTTTTGTACCAACATTAATATGCACGAGCGTATAGTCAAGCTTTAATATCGGGAAAAAGTAAGGTTCGAGAAAATAAAATAATAATACAATAGGTACATATTTGAAGAGTTCCCTCGATTTCTCCAAGAGACCTGATAATAATAATAATGGGACCATCTCGGAAGTATTTTGAGTAATCAGGGAACATACGTTACAAAAAATCAATTATTTACATTTGCTCTATATATATTTATCTATACTAATATTATAGAGAGGAATGATTTTATTGTTTGTTTGTTAGTTTTCTGCGATTTAACTCAAAAACTATTGGACCGATTTAAAAAATTCTTTCACCATTAAAATGCTACGTTATCCCTGTGTAACATAGGCTATATTGTAACACGGAATTCCCGCGGCAACTCCAGAATTGCCGTGGGTGAAACCGCGGGGGACAACTAGTTATATAATACTTCTGCCATCCTGTCCGTCTGTCGAAGACCCCGATGTTGATACAACAGCACGCAGTTCCAGACAACGCGGGCGACGCTGCGGGCAACAGCATATGCAGGGTGTCCCGTAAATCGACGTCAAGCCAGAACCGGGTGATAAGCTAAGTCATAACTTAATAGAAAAACGTAAAAAAATAATCTTTAAAATCTATAAAAATTATAAAAACTTACACCTTGCAACGGTTCTTTAACTCCTGTTGCTACAAACCTTAACTTTTTTTCAATTTTCTTTTTATTCTGTTCTGTTTTTAAGTTTAGAAGAGCGGTGACTCCCAACACGTGCGCAAGCCTACTGGGAGCTCCTGCCTCTAGTTTTTAAGCAAGCATGTATGAACAAATAAATAAATAAATAAATTAATAAATATTCTGTAATCCTATATAGTGTTTCTGCAAACTACAGTGCTTAAAATTTAAGTTTTTGCCAATGATGTTTTCAAAATTATTGCTTTCGTCAGTTTTTAATGACTGTCCTTTTTTTTTAAATAGGCATAGCAAAGATTTTTATATTTTACTGTTAACAGCTGTCGTGACTTAGCCTATCCTGGTTCTGGCTTGACGTCGATTCGGGACAACCTGTATGTACAATACCTGGTGATTTTATAATTTTCACTTAATCTCAATAGGATCTCTCTAATCACTCGTCGGGTCAGCACTCGGCAGCTCGGCGCTAACGGGCAAAACATTAACGGCATTAATTAAACATCTAGTTATAACGGATGTTAAACTAAGATTTATTAAACTACCCGTACTTTATCAATATTTATCATTTAATGTACTTTAATGTCGAACGACCCACAATCCGTTGGAACCCTTTCGGTATTTTATAGCTGATTAGGTATTTTTTATCTACCTTGTTCTTCTTATAGAGCTTTACGAAGTTGGAACATGGTCGCAGATCTAGCAAATTGGTAATTTTTTTTTAACTTAGGCCTTTTGTACATTATAAGAAATTTTCTTTTGTCTTGCATGCGTCCGACAAAAATTACTATGCGCGTGTCTTATCCGACATTTCTTGTAATATGTACGGACTACGGTCCCATATAACAACCAAAGCGACTGAATGTCTTGTAAGACATTTCTTATAAGACACAAGAAAATTTCTTATAATGTGCAAATGGCTTTATTCATTTTCAACAACAGAGGATACAATTTATATTTTTTTTTTGTACATAATACTGAGAACAGATAAAATTTGTAAAATAGGGTATCTAATTCCTACTAATATACAAATGCGAAAGTACCTCTGTCTGTCTGTCTATCTGTTACGCTTTTACGTCTTAACGGCTCAACTGATCATCATGAAATTTTGTACACATGTTATCAGATGTACAGAGAAGGACATAATGTATTTTTTATCCCGGAATTCCTGCAGGATCTCTGCAATTTTCCGCGGGTGAAACCGCAGTATTGCAACAATATACGTATTAAAAAAAGTTTGATTAAAAACCGCCAAAAGCTTTTCTTTTTAAACTTTTTGGCATCAAGTTTACCTGTGCCAGAATTGTCATCAAACTATCGATTCCTTTTTGAAATAAATATATATCTACCTTTTTCAACGTATGTTTGTAGGGGGGTCGCAAGAGGTCGCAAAAACCACCTTAACAAAAAAAAACAATAGAGTTTGGATAAAATCAATGGATTAAATCTCTAAGTAAATAAATAAAAAAAAACATAATGAAATACATGAAAAAAACGCCGAGTTGCGAGATATTGTGTCATACTAAAGGGGTCGTGTGATGAAAACGGTTGAAAAACACTGCCTCGGAAGATATGATTTGTTATACCAGGTGGAGCTAGTTTCACCACTGTGAGGGGTCTAAACTAACTAACGTCATTAGGTATAGGTAGGTGCAGGGCACTTATGTATATTGCGCCACCATCCATGGTTAATGGGTAGACGCATAACGAACGGTATTAACCGATAAAACGTCTCGTAAATCTGTCTGTGTGTACAAGCGTACTTATCAGTGTAGTTTGTACAGGTTATCATGTCTCGCTCGGTGTTATATGAGAAAATGAGAAAGCTTGTCGAAGTCTTGCGTATTGGAGTCTGTCGGTCGGCATCATTGACAAAGAAATACGTATCTAGTTTTTTTATGTAGCATCACATAGCATTCAAATACATATTAAAAAACATAAGGCCCTTACCTACTAACGCCACCCGCTATGTCAAATCGTATCGCAAAAACTTTCTGGATGAACTGACAGTGTTTAAAAATCTGATAGGTACCTACTTAATCCCTGATGTATTATTTATAAATGGGAAAGTGAGTTTGCTTATTTGTTCGTTTGTTTAGCTTTCATGCTTTAACTACTCAACCGAATATCATAAAATTTTGCATACACGTTTTCAGGGGTACAGAAAAGGACATAGGGTACTTTTTATCCCGGAACCCCCGCGGAAACTCCGAAATTAACGCGGTGAAACCACGAGGACCAGCTAGTTATAGTATATTAATAATTTTATTGATAGGTATGTATTGAAAGCACCTCTACTGGCTCCACTGATACAGAGTTACTACTCGTACCATAGGTGTACATTACTGGTTAGTAACCTAGTAGATACAAGGTTACAAAAATCACGGCGCGCGCGGCGCAGGCGCACCCAAAGTAAACATTCCCTTGGCGGCATGCTTGGGTACCTTTGAAAGGATGAGATGGTTTGTATTAGCTTTTTATCGCTATCTCTCTCGAAATTACTTCACGTGTTGTTTTATGTCTGTAACTAGAAGTTAAAATCTTTAAAATAAATCTTTACTGTAGCAAAATGAGTTTATTTGTTACGCTTTCACGCCTTAACGGCTCAACCGATCGTCATGAAATTTTGTATACACGTTGTCAGGGTTACAGAAAAACGCATAGGGTACTTTTTCCGGAATGACCACAGGAATTTCTAAATAAAAGCGCGTGAAACCGCGGAGAACCGCTAGTATACTTATATATACCTATTTAATAACAGATTTACACGTAATTTAGGCGTTGAAATATGACAGTAACGAATAAATTAACGGATAAAACCGTGGGGCGAACAGCAAGTAGGCATAGAATGTAACAGATGATCCAAAATATAGATAAGGTAAGCTTTAAATTACTGAAGTTTTATTAACACGGCCTTCCGTCAGCTACTGGAGCGGTGTATAAAAATGATTTATTACTAATGATAATGAAGTAATTATAAACGATCAACCACTGACGTGAAAGAACGCTGTGCCAGCGGCCGTTCAAAGCGTTAGTTGGAACATTGTTATAAAATGCTATCGCGCCTTCTAATGGTGGATTCATTTAAATGAGATTTTAATTTGAAATCTTATCCACACCTCTTTTACCCGTGATATATCACAAGGGAACTATTAGTATGTTATTTTAACTAATATTTTCCTTATTTAGACGCATTTGTTGGTTAGAATACCTATCCAGAGAACGGGAATGCATTGATGTAAAAAAAAGTATTTTTGCAGATAGCATATTTTTTTACTGTCTGACTGTGTGTTACACGCGTACTGAACACTCAGATTCAGTATATACACAATTGATCATCTTATGAAATGTTTTAATCCTCATCGATCCTAGAATCGAACCGGGAATACTTGGCGTAGCTATCAGGTTCGTTTACCACTAAACCAACAGTGCTGTTAAAACTAGCTCAATTGATTTGCTAGGTCGAATCTGTGCCAATAGAATCAATTAGATCCATGCTTGTTGTGTCGACGTAGGTACCTACTCATTTGTGTCTTAATGTCTAGGCGTACAGACATCAAAAAACTTATACAAGGTGTAAATTTAAATAACACACTTATTGGAGAAGGATGTTATGTATACGACACTTGTCTCAAATATTAAAAAAATATATATGGAAATTTAACGCGCAAGTTGCCGATGCGTTGACGTATCTCGATCATCGTGGTCATTCAACACCCCTTTCCTTTGTGTTGCCGATGGGGCACGTTTTTCGCTAAAGATTTCTTTTTTATTTGTTTTAGTCACATGTATTAAGCATGAGTTATTGAGGGTTTGAATATGTCCCTCGTTCAACCTTACAACCTGTATAGTTTGTGAGATATTGGCGCCAGCGCCACGCAACCGAAGCCGCGGGAATTGGTTAGTTATAAACATCAAACTAGATACTTTCTCTAGAACAAATATAGATATAATTTTAATTTGTTAAAAAAAAATGTTCCATAAAACCATTAATACGAATAAAAAGGCATTACATTAATTGGACATAGATAAGCAATAGTGTGTTAACCCACATTGGAGAAATGTTGAATAAATCGTGTTTTAAAATCATATCGTCATTTTGTTTCAGCATTTTTTTTATGTTTAAATATTTTTTGGTATTTAAACAATGTAACAAGGTAAACACATAATTAAAAAACGCTCTATAACTATCAATAAAGCATTTTGAATCAATAACTTAATATTGTGGGTTAACATGTTATTGCTTATCTGCGTCCAATTATAATTTAAAAGGCGATATAATTCTCATATCGGACCCGGATCGGATAAAACAATCTGATATCGAAAATAGCTTTTCAACTAATATAAATCAATACTTTAACGTGAGAATCCAATTTTTAACCGATTAATCTGTTTGAAACATGTTGAAATTGTAGTAGGTAGAGTTTAGTAAGGTTACAAAGTTACTAACGCAATGCGTCATAAATACAATTTTATACTAGTTAGTATAATTTATCAGGCTTATGTTTTCTGTGAGCCTATACGAAGAAGAACACTGAACCTAAATGGCCTCATCCCGATACAAAACTAACATAATACCTAACCTTGACAACATTCGAGAGGTTCGCATTACGTACAAAGAAATCTATCCTCGCCCCAACAAACGCAGCACTGTGCAACTGTCGATACGAGTCAAGAGTTGCATCGTCATTCGTCATATGGTACTTATCAATACTCATATGTTTTGAAGACTTGGATCTTATCGGATCTAAACACATCGAGGTTACTTTAATACGTGCTGATACACGCGGTTTAACCTACGCGACTGTGAGATTCCTATTTGTTTCCTAAACAACTGAGTTTAATTCTAGTAATCACTTGTAATCCTACTAATATTATAAATGTGGAAGTGTGGATGTTTGGCTGTTTGTTACTCAATCACGCAAAAACGGCTGAACGGACTTGGATGTAATTTGGCATGCACGTTTTCAGGGGTACAGAGAAGGACATAGGGTACTTTTTACCCGGAATTCCCGCGGGAACTCCGAAATTACTGCGGGTGAAACCGCGGGGCACGGCTAGTATTTACTAAAAATAAGATTATGATCACGTAAATTTATCCTCCACATAAAATATTAAACATAATCAATTTGTTTTCAAAAATATCTCGTATCGATAGCTCGTATCAAGTTAAAATTTTTACATAAAATAAAACGAAATTATGATAATATCGTACGAGTGACCAAAAACCAATGTGGGTGTAACAATGATGGCGCCGAAAAATATTTATATTTTTGCATAATAGCAACCTAAAGACCCAAAATTACTTAACACTGCGTAGGCAATAGGCATGTAATATTCTGTTGCTGGAGTCGTCTGATCAAATGCGATAATATTATTGATAACCGTATAATTCATGATAGGCGATTGAGTTCGCCAACGCGTTCAATTTTTTTAAGAATTCTCGAGTGACAAATATTCACAGAAAAAACATAATTTATTGATATTATCTATTTTATAGATCGAAACATTTTTATTGGTAGTTAGGTACGTTAATATAATCCTCACAAAGTCATATAATTATATTATCATAGTAAAATACAAAGTACCTGACTTTTTATTCCACACATATTGTAAAATTTAAATGTACAAACTGGGTGGTGTTGCATTCTTTTGTTAAAAAACAATCTTTCATACATAGCTGTAATTTAAAATTAGATGTTTTTATCTTACTAAACAACTGGTTCATCAATGCAGAGCCAAACAATTTAGAAACTTTATATTTTGGACAAAGCACTATTATAGAGTTTTAAATGTCACATCTAAAGAAATGGGATAAAACAGTTATAAATTTCATCATAAAAATCATCATTTTCTAATCAGTTGCTTCAACCTGCCTGAATTATAAATAAATAAATAAATAAATAAATGTACAGAATAAAAAAAATCCATGTTTATAGAGTCTTCTTTCAAAATCGCAACTTTTTGCAATGGGATGAAACGGTTGGAACGTGAGTGAAAACACGAATAGCTATAGGCAGCTAAGTATTCTAGATATATTTTAAAATGCTCTACAATAACGACTCTTGAGCCTACGTAGTCGCAATTTGCGGGCACATCGCGATGATATTACCGACCGCGAACATATAATAGCTTTTCATTGTAGCTTTTATTACAATACCGCAAAGCATAAAATACATAGTCAACCAACTCGTGGGTTAAAAACCAGTACCTATATAATATTGTCGCGTATTACCTACCTACAGATGCATTTTGCGATACTCTGCTGATCATGAACGTACATTCATGGAGCTGGCTCGCATGAAATTGCGTGCTCTATCTAATATTGTCTTGTAATTAAACGTGGTACGAAATGTCCAAGTGTTTGTGGAAGCATGGTTATATTCAGTAGATTAAAAACTATATGGTACGGTGCAAACCCACAGAACAGAAAATAACAGATAGAAGGTCCCTTCAACTTAGTTTAGTATGAAAATAGATGAAAACCAGTGTCGCCGGGTGATTTTCGCACACAAAACTATTCATCATGCACTAAAAGATTCATTAACGTCAACAAATGTATTAAACGCTTTATGGTTATGTTTTTACTTAGTCACTGTTTTCAAAATTCATAGTTTTGGGAATATTTTGGTAAATATACGTATATATTATTATGTATTTGGGATGGCAGCAAAAGAAGTTTTGGGCAAGTTAGAGCGTTCGCTCTAACTTTCTTTGCAACGGTGGCGCGCCTGCTCCGCCTACGCGTCCTCTCTAGTAAATTTATTTGCTCTGTGGTATAACCTGTGCAGATATTAGAAGCAATTCGAAAACGTGTGTCGAGTTTACCAATCAGTACTAGACCTGCATGATGGCCTATCGTCACGCACTCTCCCCACTGGGATTCCAGCAGTGGCAACACCAAAGCGGCTGATTATTTTATAATCAAATTATTATTTTTATTAACTGTGCTTGCGACTTCTCCTCACGCGTAGTCTTAGATCTCATAACCACAATTGGCTACTTGACAAAAAAATTTTTTTAGTCCGTCGTGTAGATTAGTAAAAAATATTGGACACGTATTTTTTCTTTTTTTACGTACTCAAAAAATAACAGAGATACATTGAGTTGAAATTTCGCGTGACGACACAATTCGGTGCGGTTTGTATGGCGCTTATAATGAATATTGACGTCACGAGCCCCCACCCTAAACTTTAATGCGCTCTATCTATGTTCATTTTCATTAAATTGAAAAAGCAAAAAATACGTGTCTATTATTTTTTTATTTTCTAACTGACGGACTAATTAGAATTTTGATATTCATACCTTGGAGAATACCCAATTCCTCCAGTCAAGAGTTTCGTGTTTCTTTGTTTATTCCAAGTCTACAAGGGTCGTGAAAGTAAGTTTGTATTTTTATTTTTGGGTAAAAACATCACGTTGTTGTTGGACATACGAAATAGACAGATCTATGGACAGAAAGAAACGTTTTTTTGTACAGATACATAAAATTTTATATATTAACTAGCTATCCCGGGCGGTTTCACCCGCGATAATTTTGAAGTTTCATACAAATTTGCAACCCCTTTTCATCCCCTTAGGGGTTGAATTTTCAAATATCCTTTCTTATCGGATGCCTACGTCATACGCAACACACCCTAGAAAGTTTCAGGTCTCTACGATCAGCGGTTTAGGCTGTGCGTTGATCCATCAGTCAATCAGGACAAAGGATTTTATATAGAATGTAGTACTAACTACTTACTAACTGGTTACCACGATAAATTCAAAGCTATAAGCAAACCCGGCCAGCTAATAAAGCTAGTTTAATAAACACTATCGTAATACTATATTTCTTTGTAGTTGGTAATATTTTTTGATGTATGTTTTTTACGAGACTCTATTTATAGCACTCCCATCCTTCGCAGCCGGTTGTTAAGTTAACCCGACGTTTTATTTTAAAACAGACATTAAAACAATTACCTTTGTTGTCGAACAGCTTGAAAACCGCAATTCTTTTAATGTTGCCGTAAATATATGAATATAAAAATATGAGAGAAACATTAAAAATGAGATAAAAACTATAACAGCGGATACGTTAAACAATAATGACGCTAAATATACGAAGGCGAAGGACAAATGAAATAAGTTTAACGCATTTATTGCAATTATTTTGTGGGATTGCTTCAAAAAAGAAATTGACAGTCTGCAAAAGTAAACTTTTAGTATCTACCTAAACAAATATGTTTCAAAAAGATTGTCTAAAGTACTAGCAAAGTAATAAAGCATAGGTACATAAGTCGAAATTAACTCTAGGCTACGTTTTGATTTGTATTGTACCTACGTGCCATTTTTAACAATTCAGTATCTAATCTGGGTAACAGTAAACAAAATCGCAAAAAATATGGCAACAAAGACATTTTTTTACTGACATTCAAATTAAGATGATAATAAAACCAGGTAATGAACTTGCGACCAACGGTGAAAGTTAATTAAGTAATACCAAAGTTAATGGAAAGTGAAATTTTGCGATAATTATCATCTTAGAGTGTATACCAGCTGGAACGCCTTCGAACATTATTGCATAGACTCGGTGTTGTACCCATAAGTCGTGATTAATCAATTTGATCGTTACATTCTTAGCGTTAAAGCTTAAATTTGAATAAATTCATTGTATATTTCGGACTGTGATAAGATTTTGCCCTCACTCCACCTAGAGCCAAGACATTTGTATAATAACTTGATTGGCAGATAGAAATACTATTGTTAGTTCCGTATCAAAATCAAACGCAAATTTTCTCTCCAGTTCTTTTTTTATAGAAGATTTTTTATCACGCGGATTTTCAATCAAAACTTGTGTTCAACTAATAGAGAAATAATAAAACTGAGTTCGAGTTTATGAAATTTATATTTTTATCATTAAACTCAAACTTATGTACATAAATAATTTTCTATAAAAATCTTATTAGCTATTAGGCTAGTTTCCTGGGTAAAAAAATCAAAATTCTATTTAGTCCGTCAGTTAGATAATAAAAAAATAAAAGACACGTATTTTTTGCTTTTTTAAAATAATGGAAATATGCATAGATAAAGCGCAATAAAGTTTAGGGTGGGGGACTCGTGATGTCACAGCTCGCTATAACGTGCGAACAAACTGTAGCGAGGCGTGACGTCATGTGAAATTTCGACTTGATATATCTCCGTTATTTTTTGGTTACATAAAAAAAAAAATACGTGTCCAATATTTTTTAATAATCTACAAAACGGACTAAAAAAAAAATTTAGGAAACTAGCCTATTGCGGTTCAAGAAGTCGATGATGATAGGTAGTTAAAATTAAAGCGTTTTGTGACTTCACATAAATTATGAAACTAACAAATCGATAGGACTTCTTTATTAAGAAGAATGCCGCACCTAACGAGTACAATAAGAAATATAAGACGGATGTATCTAAAGATCATTCGCTTTAAAAAAAAAATTAAATTGCTCCTTTGAACGTTCCCAACTTTCCTTCCTTTTTCTTTTATCAACATGAAGCACTTAATTTTAAAGACGATTAAAAATATAAAATCTTATTCCATATAACGATGGGCTTGCATGAACTTGGCATCTAAAGTCAATAAAGGTTTGATTTACAGCTAGCAATCTCCCGTTGGTTTATTTAATTTCAACTAATTGCTTAATGTCTCTTGGTATGGGATACAGGAAATTTAATATTCAAATAATAATTGTAATAAATCCTACTAAAGCCTACCTACATCTAGAGTAGAGAGTTCTGTGAGTTAAGTTTAATTGGAGATGCATTTATCGAAATATTATCTTTATAATCTTTAAAATAATTGTTACTTTAATTTTTTTATAGAAACATAGAAAATTTGTTTAATTTTTTCATTTTTACATGTGAATGTCGAGGCCATCCAGCAGCTAGTGTATAGTGATAGTGTATTTAGTGCTGTGATTACTGTATCCAAAGAACACAAGAACAAAGTGTCTTCCCCTTAATAGAGACAATAAGAAAAGTGTTATTGGACACATTCTTAGTATAGTCTTGTTTAGAAGTTTAGGTCAAATTTAAAATACTTATTAGTCATAACTAGATTGGCTAGATTGTATTTTAATGGTTTACCTCCTTGGGTAGGATATCATTAAAAAAAAAAAAGTTTTAAATCAAACGTAACTCCATTAAACTAACGTAGTTGGCTGTTATTTTAATTAAATTAAATAAAAATAAAGTCATTTTTTAGATTTTATTTAAAATTTGTCTCTACATTAAAAGGATTCTTCATATTTGTGTATGAAATGACTGTTTAAAATATCTAGAAAATCTCAATTGAGAAATCTGCGTCATTATACAATAATCTAGTCAAGTAGTTTAATAGATACACGTATGTACTGTTCCTACTGTGAATGAAGACTACTTATATTTTAAATACATAGAGAAAAAATTATTGTTGTTACACAGCAGACGATCGTTCAAAGTACTAGACAAAATAAAATCGCATTTATAACAATCAAATTTGAAGACCAAAAGTTGGTAATCTTGAATAGAAAGACAGCTTTGACAATTTTCTTTTGCTACTGATGAAAATCTATTCAGCTTCAAATTGTCGATCGAGAACGGACTCCGAGAGAACATTTGCTAAACTGAAAAAGAGACTAAACAGTCGGACGTCAGACGTTGTAAGAGTAATTTAAGAGAATTCACCGTATCTATTCGAATTACATAATAGTAATCGGGATTTTTGATCTTTGTTTGTTTGTCTTAGTAAACGATTCGTTTCTTATATCATTCGTATTTTTTTTTAATCAATCTGCAATGCTCTCAAGTTTACCAAAAAGGTGTCTACCCTACCATAATGTGTAGGTACTGCGACACTCAATGCTTACACTGTCATCGTTGCGCCGACGCAGCCCAGCCGTGGCGCCATCCGGTGACTAATGTTAGTATTCCACCTACGGATACAGCTGATGTCACTATTACAACTGTGTTACATTTAGCCAAATAGGTTAAAGTACCTGTATGGAGGTGTCCTGGTTTTTCATAAACTATAGTAACATAATCTTCTTCTTTATCCTCACCTCGACGCGTTACGCCACTTTCTCCGCTGTTTGTCAGCAGGTAGACCAAACCTCATCATTGAGAGGTGAACCCTCGATACTTTTTATTGTATAGTTGTTGTATACGTGTGCTGTAAATTTTTGCGTTGTGTCAAATAAAGTTTTTTCAATTCAATACAATACAATTCATCTTGTGTAGCTATACTCATCCACGTTGTTGTTGACCTACTGTTCCAATTTTTGTGTAGTAATAGCACTTTATCATATTTATTTAGATTATTATTATTTGATTAGACTTGCTAATATATCGGTGCTAAAGAATAAACGATTAGAAGTCAATACTGTAACTTATAGTAACACTAGCTGTCCCCCGCGATTTCATCCGCGGTAATTTCGGAGTTCCCGCGGAGGTTGCGGGAAAAAAGTACTCTATGTACTTCAGTTCCCGCGGGAATTCCGGGATAAAAACTATCCTATCTTTTAAGTTGGACCATATTATAAACGGTTGCAAAATTTTATCAAAATCCGTTCAGTAGTTTGGGAGTCCATCGCGGACAAACAACGTGACACGTGATTTATATATATTAGATAGACCGCTGACCCTATTCACCAGGCGATAATAATATAGTCCCATCAGATGGAACAATTTGGATGAGATTATCATAGAGTTGTGAGAAAAGACGCAAAAGAAAGTAATAGCAGTCGATCCGGGCCAACTTAATTGATTTAAGCTAAGCTGATAAATTTAGTTGTGACAGAATGATTGGTACTTACCATTACGAGGAGCTAAGAAATTATTAATTAATGAAATAACCCAGTGAATGCTGCATATTAATAAGCGATACGCAGGAAGACGGTGGACAGTGTATTAATAAAACTGTTTACTATTAGAATGCGAAATGTTATGGTTTGCAGTGAATAATTTCCTTCAATTAATAAAAACAGAATAAAACAATAATGCTTAATAAGTATTTCGTATTGTCTCTGTCGAGCAAAATTCGTCCAGATTTAAAAAAAGGAAAATTAAATTGTAATTGGCAACACAATGTCAATAATGTTCGATTTACGCAAACTATTACAAAGAAAATGCATGCTGTATCAAAAGTAGCTAACATAGATAAACTTACAGCAAAAGCATTTGCATTGAATAAAGTGTTACAAGAACAAGAAATCACGCCTCGCATAGCGCGTTGTTCAGATTCGACGCATGTGCGGAGATGCTAATTTTTATTACAACGACAGTCACGCAAACTCTATGTTCTGGGTGTGAAAAAAAAATTGACGTGGGTATAGCTATATCAATATAGCAATGCTAATGCATGATTATAATAGGGATGTTGACTACTATTGAAAATTAAAATTCTAATTAGTCCGTCAGTTAGAAAATAAAAAAACAATAGAACGTATTTTTTGCTTTTTTAAATAAATTAAAATATACAGAGATAAAGCGCATTAAAGTTTAGGATGAGGAGGTCGTGACGTCACTAACCGCAAAACAGCCATACAAACTGTCAGAATAGTGACGTCACGCGAAATTTCAACTCAATATATCGCCGTTATTTTTTGATTACGTAAAAAAAGAAAAAATACGTGTCCAATATTTTTTAATAATCTACAAGACGGACTAAAAAATAAAAATTAGTCAACATGCTCATTGTACTAGTTGTTCCCCGCTGTTTCAGCCGCGTTAGTTTCGGAGATCCCACGGGTATTCCGATATAAAAGTACTTACCACCCTCTATCTTTTTCTACACCTGCCCTTGACCACGAGTAGGTAGGTAGTATGCAAAACTTAATGTAGTTTCTTCGGCGTTAATTTCGGAGTTCCAGTGGGAATTCCGGGATAAAAAGTAGCCTATGTCCTTCTCTGTACCTTGACAATGTGTATGCAAAATTTCGTGGTGATCAGTTGAGCCGTTTAGCCGTGAAAACGTAACAAACAAACAAACACACTTTCGCATTTATAATATTAGTTAAGATATGAATGGTATTATGGGAAATTTGCATCTTCTATAATAGGTTATAATAGGTTAGGTAGATTTAAACTTTTCGTTAAGTAGTTCTGAGACTAAAAACCGTTATTGTCTGCCTATCATACACTTTCCTAAACTAACAAAGCTTGCTGTATGTGCATCAGAGTCAAATTACATGAAATTACAGTTTGGCACATGGAGTCAATTTAAATAAGGACACGATAACTGTTCGCATAGAGGGAATAACAAGCCGAATGTCGGTGGTCCGTGCCTCAGGCAAGTGCCAATAGAGTCTTGATTGATAGAGATTGCGGAGTCCGCACGTGTATTCGCAAAATAAGGTCAACCTGTGTCTATAGCTATGCCCTTCATAATTTGTCTATGGTTGCGGTATTGTAAGGGATTTTTTGCAGTTGATCATTTTCAAAATGTATTCTCTCCTGTAGGGGAGACTGTAGCAAACAAAATCAATTTAACTTCCACATTAATAAATGCGCAATTGTAATTACATAATATAGCAACATTAAATATTAAAATTTGCTTAATTGAAAATTATTAATTAAACACTTTATTACAACCAAAAAACAATATTATATAGATCGAAAAAGAATGCCATCCCTCGGACGAATCGACAATTTTGTCATATTTTTTACATATATATATTTTTAATATATATATATATATATATATTTAATATATATATATTTTTAATTTTACATATATAGATTTTTAATCTCGTCATTGTCAAATTGTCATTTATCTACTTACAATTTGATATTTGAATTTTTCTGATGGCAAGATTAAAAATCAGACTACAGCTGTCAGCTGCACTAAAACAGTTGCCTTAAGTGTACATACACATACAAATATCTACATATTATATCATACATAGTATAATATACTACCCTCACCTGTCAAATGAGCGGTACGTAAATTTATTCGCGCCAATATTTAATCTATTAAAAATATAATTAGTGGCAGAAATCTACGAATATTCAAGCATTTCGAATTATTATTTTGAATATTATTATTAGCTAACTCTAAATATGGCTCCACCAACTAAGGCGGCAATGGAAAGGTTAGTAGACACTGTTTCTAACCTTGGTTCGAAAATCACTACAATGTATATGAAGTTAGAAGAGTGTTTCAACATAATTAATATACAACAGTCGTTTATTGAACAACAAAATGACAATATACAACGACTTATTAGGACCTTGGACGAAGTAAGGTGCAAAATTGACGATAAAAATAACGGTCAAAAATGTACTAAAAATATTAATATTGTGAACTCACCTGACGTAACCATACAACCAATGATCCCATATACGCTGGGCGCAGTTACTTCCATTCCAGCAAGACTAACCGTTCCATTAACACTGAACAATTCTGGGCCACAAGGAATGATGCACTCATTGGACACCTCAACCACCAACGATAACACAGTTGTAGAAAACCATCAGCTGTTAAGTCCAGGTACAGGTGACACCTCCACCCCGACTGCTAAGTCACTTACTACAAAATCGAACCGGTCTCCTTCGTCATATGCAGAGGCAGTTCAGGCTGCCCCTAAGAGAAAGCTCACACCAGCCGCGGCCGAAGGTAACACTTGCAGTCTTAAAGCAGGCCCCCCTCGCGTTAGCAGTCTTCATCTGTTTAACCTTAGCGTGGAGACCACTCCTGATGACATCATAGGCCACCTTAAGTCGCGTCTAAAATTAAATAATATCCGCTGTGAAAAATTGGACACTCGCGGCGACTATTCCTCTTTTAAACTTGATGTCCCGTCTGCACGAGCACGTCATGTTCGAAACCCCAGTCTATGGCCCGAAGGGGTATCGATCAGATCGTTCAACGTCGTCACACACACACCTGGACAGAAGGAGCACAATCCAAAAAACTTGCGAACGCGCCGACACACAACGAACCGATAGTAACCTCCAAACGTAGTGTAGATCGTTATACGATTATTCATCAGAACGTTCGTTCTATAACAAGCAAGATAGGACTATTAGATTTATTATTAAATAAGTACAATCCTGACGTTCTAGTGTGTTCTGAGACTTGGTGTAGATCGGGTGAGATTCAACGCGTGAGGTTATGTAGCTATGAACTAGCCGGTTACTACTGTCGCACGCGCATCGAGCACGGCGGCGTTGCGCTATACGTACATAGCGGGGTAACGTATAGACAGAGACCCGACCTGCAGCGCTTTGCCGTTGAATTTCACTGCGATTTAACCGCAATTGAGTTATGTTCTACAAAGTTGATAATAATTGGTGTATATAGAACAGGACAAGGAGATTTTAGACATTTTCTGGACATAATTGAAGTTTTAATATCTAAACTAATTGACGAAAACAAAAGATTCATTTTGGTTGGCGATATAAATGTGGATTATCTTACAGACAACTGCGATAGACGACATTTAAACGATTTACTATGTTGCTACGACTGCAAAAATATAGTCGATTTTCCAACGCGTGTCACAAATACCTGCAGCACATCCTTAGACTGTGGAATAGTGGCTTGTAGTGATGATGATGTCAGTGCCGCCCCCATAGATGCACCGATTAGTGATCACAACGCTCAACTGTTTGTGGTAACGAGTACTCGTGGAACCGGTAGGCGCCAGTCGGTTAGTTTTGCGGAGCGGAGACTATTCACACGAGATTCTATTTATAATTTTTATGTTGACCTAACTAATTATGATTGGAATTTTATTGACATATCTGACATTACAATAAACAACAAATTTGACAAACTATTTTCTGTATTGACGTATTATATTAATATTCATTTTCCTTATAAAAAATTACAATTAAAAAAGAAAAACAGTGTACCGTGGCTAACTGACGAGTTATCGAATTACATTAGAAAGTTTGACGATTTCTGTACGATAAAACACCAATATCCTTATGACCAGACTATCGATGATTGCGTTAAACATTATTCGGATCTGATAAAGTCTACTAGCTTGCGAGATCGCCGAAACTATAACGATTATAGGCTGCGATCCGCGAAAAATCCATCAAAAGAAATGTGGAGAGTGATTAACGATGAAATATCACCAAATAGTAAGTCTCAGATCCTGGATATCATTAGTGACGGAGTCACGGTCCCAACAAATGATATACCAGACCACATAAACCACCACTACCTTAATATGACCTCTAAGCTCCCACTAAAAACTAATAAAGCGAAGGCACTTAGTTATTTAAGTGAATACGTAGATAACTTAAATCCGCCTGATTACTCGTTACCAGTCGTGACTAGAGAGGGGCTTGATAGGGTGTTGAGACGCATGTTATCGAAGTCTGGTACATTAGACGTGTACGATATATCAGTCAACATTATTTTGTCTGCATGGCCAGTACTAGCTGATCTGTTAGTGAGTCTGATCAATAACATGTTTTCTCTCGGCGTATACCCAGACGTACTGAAAGTGACCAGAGTGTGTCCTGTCTACAAGGGAAAGGGGGATAAAACCCAGGTCGACAGTTACAGGCCCATATCTATTGTCCCCACGATATCGAAAATTATTGAGTCGATTATCTCTTCTAGTTTAATTGACCATCTTGAAGTAAATGACTTACTTACTGACAGACAGTTTGCTTACAGGAAAGGCAAATCCACTACCACAGCTGCCCATCAGGTAATCGATTCGATATTATCGGGTATTGATGATGGATACAAAACTGCTGGTGTTTTCTGTGACCTCACAAAAGCCTTCGATGTTGTCCGAGGTGATCTCCTTCTAGATAAATTACAGGCGTACGGCGTAAAAGGCAATGCCCACCGTTTGCTGGGGTCGTTCTTGGAAAACCGCAAGCAGTTGGTGGAGATCACTTCGAACGGTCGAGGGTACCGATCTCAGGCTGGGAACATAACTGTTGGTATTCCGCAGGGCTCATCGCTCGGAAATATACTATTTTTGACGTTAATAAACGATCTAACCCATTTTATTAGAGACGGTTTGGTAGTCCTGTTCGCCGACGACACTACTGTCATTGTATGCGCACGGACTTACGAAGATCTTAATATTAAAATAAATAGCACCTTCGAGCGACTACAGACATGGTTCTCATCCAATGGGCTAATATTAAATCATTCGAAATCGAATATAATTCTTTTCACGGCCATGAGGGTCGAGACTCCTCTTAGTATAACCAATCCAGTACCATTATGCCAGTCATGTAAATTTCTTGGTTTTACACTTGATTGTAACGTGAACTGGAAAACGCACATACAACATCTCTGTGATAGGCTTGGTAGTGCTGCATATGCCCTGCGTAAGTTGCGCCACTTAGTCTCTAGTACCGTACTGAGGCAAGCGTATTTTGCGCACTTCCAGTCTCTAATGTCATATGGTATAATGCTGTGGGGAAACTCGACCGACTCAGGCCGTGTCTTTGTACTGCAAAAACGCGCGATCCGTATTCTGGCTGGCATAAAGCCTCGACAAACATGCAGGACGATTTTTGTGGAGCACGGCGTGATGACGATGACCGGTCTGTATCTGTTCGAGGTGATATCGTATGTCCGTCGCAACATTGACACGTTTGGTCGGCGAACGTGCGGGGGGCGGTCGTTTAGGAACATGGGGCGGATCGCGAGTGTTCCGCACCGAACGCAACTCGCTGCAAAAAACCCGCGCGTGATAGGTCCAAGTTATTACGAGCGGCTACCTGCAGATCTAAGAAACGTGACCGATGACGAAACGTTTTATCGCCGATTAAATAATCTTTTGTTGGAAAATGAATTTTATACGGTAAATGAATTTATAAATTTTAAGATTTGACTACATTGTGTAGCTTTATTTATATTTATTTTATTTATTTTTTTATTCTACATTTGACATAGATTTAGTTGGTTTATTTTATTTTATTGTATACTTATTATTCTTTGTCTGACATTTAAATTATTTTTTCTGATTATGATTTTGGCAGTATTTTGTAATTGTATATTGACGTTTATTTACACTTATTGACATTTATTTATTGAAATCTGACGATCACTTTATCCTTTGACATATTATAATTTGATGTAATTTTGAATCTGATAATGTGAAATAAATAAATCTAATCTAATCTAATCTACAATGTTTGAATACGTTTCGTTACATCCGCTGCATAAAATATTTTCGCGCGATGATTCATGCAAAAATGCAGACGACCACCGTCTGGAGGTCTGTCTCGGGGCTCGCCATAGGGACAAAAATAGCTTGAAAACGTATTATTGATCTTGGCGTAATCAAAGGGATCGTATTTAATGGACAACATTATAGCTTTAGGGCGAATCTTCATTAAACCCGTTTTAAGTTTCCTTTGGAATTCAAGTCGCCGCCGCATCTTTTTTAATGTGCACCATATTAGATGATATTTTAGCATTCTTGATTTCAAGCTTTTTTAATTCCATGGTGTATTTCAGTACTAAAGTATTTGCTGTTTATTTTATTATTATGACAATTTCATCAAAAGGCATTTTGACATTAATATTGCAGCGTGTTATGATCATGATACTACAAATTCTATTTTATTTTATCTTTTACTAATAGACTATATAGTTTTCGTCAAACATTGTCGTTTGGTTCTGTTGCTCCATTTATTATGTATATTAATTATACAAAATCATTATACGTTGATGTAGTCGACCTTGGTTGTCCGCGTTATGGCTTCTGTGTTTCCACTAGAGCTGTGTGGGCGTTATAATTAAACCAATTTAACCGCTGTTCATATTGTTCAGATCTTATGCAAATAATGAAGGTCTTTGAATGAAACAAGACCAAAGAAGAATGAATTTCTGAATGGAATATTTATTCTAGTTGTAAGTGTTATCAATTTTTGAAAAACAAATCTTTTCTTTTTTATGACTCAACCAAAAATTATATTTTGGCGTCAATGGCAAATAAAGTAAAGCAAAACATTATTAAATCTACTGTCCACTCACTAGTATTCAGTTAAGTTCTGGTAGCAATAGTACTTGCAAATTACATTTAAATTGCTCATGATTGAATGTCATCTATATTCATAAGACTAGTTTGCCCTAACGCAAAAGTCCATAAGGTGTCACAAACATAAACAAACCAATAAACTATAGTCATTATTTTAGAACCTCAGATCGTTATTTTTAAAAAAAAAAGCTTAGCTGTCCCCTGCAGATTCACCCGCGGTAATTCCAGGATAAAATATAGACATAAACCTTCCTCATGAATCACTCTATATACCGAATCTACTAATATTATAAATGTGAAAGTGTGGATGTTTGTTAATCAATCACGCAAAAAAAATTAAATTTTATGAAAGCAGCCCTAAAATATTATTGCCATAAGTCATCAGAAAGCCAGTCTGTTCTATATGTAACACTAGTCTCTACCACAGTAAAAACTCGATGAAGACAACATCAGTAATGTATTTTACACAATAATCACCGCCAAGCTAATGATCTTTAAGATTCAGAATGATTTATTAGCTTTCTATGCTACCGCTGTCGGTTTTTGTTGCCGTAGCTTTTGCTAACTATTATGTTCGTGCCAATATTATAATAGAATTCATTCGGAAAACGTTTACACTACAAAGTGTCTAATTAATATCTTCTTTATTGTTAACAAATTATATTATATTAATATTCATTCCTTAATTTAGTGATTCAAATAAAATGTGAAGCTCTATAGAAATATTTATCTCCTATTAATTCGGACTTTGTGTGTTTGTGCTTAAAATTATTTCTCTAATCATCCTTAATTTAAACACTTTTGGAATAGACACTTTAACTTAATCATAGATTGAGAGTTCACCATAGACAAATTTTACTTACATGCACCTTAATATTTCATTACTAAGGTATTAGAACTTATTTCTCATCGTATCTTTTTCTGTCCAGTTAACTTCGTTTAGGGCTTTATTTGTCCAGGTGATGCACATTAGTATTTCTTTCTACAGACTTACCATATATTTGTACAAGTTTAACGGCAGACGCTACGTGATCGCTTATTTACTCTTTGTTTTCTGAGTCATTGTTAAGTTTGAGTAGTTTAAGTTGGATTTTTTGACGTCTCGGATGTTCTGTTTGACTACGATTCGTGATGTGTTTGAAGATTACCAAAAAAATATGTCGAGTTATACGTTTAATTTTGGTTAACATATGAAGGTACTATGTAGTTATCTAATATATATAAATCATGTGTCACGTTGTTTGTCCGCGATGGACTCTGAAACTACTGAACGGATTTTGATAAAATTTTGTAACCATTTATAATATGGTCCAACTTAAAAGATAGGATAGTTTTTATCCCGGAATTCCCGCGGGAACTCCGAAATTACCGTGGATGAAATCGCGGGGGACAGCTAGTCTAATATATATAAATCACGTGTCACGTTGTTTGTCCGCGATGGACTCGCGAAACTACTGAACGGATTTTGATAAAATTTTGTAACCATTCATAAAATGGTTCAACTTAAAAGATAGGATAGTTTTTATCCCGGAATTCCTGCGGGAACACCGAAATTACCGCGGATGACATCGCGGGGGACAGCTAGTATAATTATATATTTTAACTTGTCTTGACACCGTAATTTTTTTTTGTTGCAGGTAAGGTCTAAACAAGTTTTTCAACTTCAGTCGCTGTTAACAGATAAAGTAAGATTTTTAAATAAGTATATGGCTATAATGCATCGATTCGTCAAACCCACATGATGCAAAGGTTAAAAAAATCCATTGAAATTTATTTTTTGAAGTAAACAGACAATAAAGCGACTTATTAACAGAAACGTGTTAAAATAATGACATTTACCCCATGTATTTGACTTTCATGCGATACGGTTACGCTTGAGCTCACTCCCCTATAATAATAGGAACTACAGGTCAAATGCAAACGGAATTATTTGTTAGCAGGTGCGTCATATTTACCCTCGTATAAAAAAATACATTTGCAATTAAAGGTTGAATTCCCATACCAGTTACAACTAACCTAATTCTATTCAGAGCGGCCTATACTTTCTCCACCCACTACTTTATGGTCAGCTGAACAGTTTTATGGCAAATTAATACGTCCATTAATATTGAAATAACTTCGCACGCTGGGGCGGGCGTGTGAGCGCATAATATTTTTTTTATTGATTGTTTTATTAACACTCATATATGATCAAGTAGTGTATCGGTGTAGAGTATTCTAATATACTTGACAGCTGGATTACGTTTATCAAGTTCATTCATGTATATATGATTCCTTAGCTTTCAATCAGCTAATTGAATTTTTGAACTTTCATTTAGCAATTGATAGTTTTAGGGTTTAATTTAATTTCACTTACAATTTCACTAATTCCTTTTTTATTAATGAATACAATGGGAGCAATAGCAGAGTCTTTAAATCTCTGATAAAAACTGAGAGAGCAGTGATTCTCTTAGACCCCCCCACGATGCGGGGGAGTGCCCCCATTGCCCGGGCTGTTCCTCGCGGAGGGCTACCCCCGGTCCTCATAAGCGCCGTTTTAGGCGCTGTGCGACGTCTCTTCGTTTGTGTCGTCTCGTCCGCCCGCAGTCGAGGTTGAGAGAGTCCCAAATACCTAATATCATACCCGATATCGTCCTGTCTAGAAACCTTTTCATATTCAACTCGAAGCAATCGACCAATGTGCTATAAATTATTATCATAGTATTTCCCGTATTTTGAGGCCGTACTTTTAACAACTAACTAAAGTCCAAGTTAATATACATATTAATAGATATAATGACCCGTTAAACTGATCACAATCTGGCCAATAATAATACGATATGTAAAAATATGCAGGGTTTTAAGCTCAATTACACTAGTTCGCCTGTCGTAAATAAGAGATTAGGGCGACAAACTCGTGAATAAGTTATTAAATATTTTATACGAATCGATTGATATAATAACATAATATAGTTTGGTTCATATGATAAATGGGGTATAATGAAGTCTTCATATACCTAATACATAATTTACTTGTGAGTAAAGCGGTTCTCGAATCTCGGCGAGACGGAGCTCTACACACAACACGAGAAGATTCACTATCGGCCAGTCTTTTGAAGTGAAAACGAACGAAAAAGCGACACTAAAAAGACACAACCGCACACATCTATAGGATAAAACGGGCGAATAGTATAATTGTAAATATGTAGTATATAATAATATTAATATCTAAAGACTTAAACGGACGCCGATAAGCATTAACATTTTAACCCACAAAATTAAGTTATTGATACAGAACGCTTTATTGAGAGTTTTAGAACGTTTTTTTAATTATTTGTTTACCTATTACATGAAACGAAAATGTTAACAAAAAAGGGCGCTATAATTTTAAAAGACGATTTACTCATAATTTTCCAGAGTGGGTTAACACACTATTGCTTATCTATGTCCAAATAAGGCTGCACATCCACCGTGTGATTTTAAGCACATTTCTTTTTTTTTTCTTACAGCTAACAATTATTTTAAATTCCACCTAAACTTCTACAACATTCTTTACTAGTAATGTGACTTCCTTTAATAATGTGTTATTGTATCAACAAGTCGCACAGTCGCATGAATTCTGTCGCATGTGGCATCGACTTGTGTCGCCGTGGGAGAACAGCCTTAAAATACCATTTTCCATATAATAACTATTGAGATAAGAGCCTGGAATTAATGATGTTGTCACGATTTTAAAATCGAATCAGTGAACATTTGATCGTTAAAAACACTAATAAAGATCACACTAATCGTGGTATATTAAATTTTAAAATATTTGAGGCCGATTTTAAAACATTTAGTAATTAATTACAATACCCCTTTATAAAAATCATAATAGGAATGGATTCTACTGGATATCACTTGACTCACTATTATTGTTTTATTTTACTACTAGCTAGCGGTTCCCCGCGGTTTTACCTACCCTATGCCCTTCTCTGTACCACTGACAACCTGTGTGCAAAGTTTCATGATGATCGTTTGAGCCGCTACGGCGTGAGAGCGTAAAAAACAAATAAATAAACACACAAACTCACTTTCGCATTTATGATACAAGTAAGGATTTTTAATGTACAAAAACGTTAACACTTCTCATTATACCTATACTTGTAGATTCTCTGCGTATTATACATGAAGATTCACACTGCTCTGATGTTAGACTACGATTTGGTAATGCGTCCATTAAGGACACAACTACCGCCTCCGGTATTGTTCCAATGCAGATGTTACACGTTTAACCTCGTTGTTAACTGGATAGTTGAGTGTGACCTCAAAGAGTTACGGCGATCATTAGTAAGAGGCCCAGTGACGAGGGTCTTTCGACTTGAATGGACTGTAGACAAAAGGATATTACACATAAGTAGTAGAGAGTGGTAAGTTAGTAGTTATTTATAGTTTCATTCGAGATTCCGATCGAAATTGAAAACACGAAAGCAGTAGATTTAGCAGTAAGCAGTAGATTTTACGTTCGCGCTGAGAGATCGCAGATCAGTTGAGCCATTGAGCGGTAGGTAGGTACACAGTGAAATTTTCGTATTGAAATTTACTATGGACGCATTTTAGAGCCCGTCTTTACTAACACAATTGATAATTTTGATATGGCAATGCCTGTCATTTCCATAGTAAAATTCTCAATATTGCATTAAAATTTCAAATTTCGATACGAAAATTTCACCGTGTACCTGCCGCTCAACTGATCTGCGAATCTATCATCACACAATGGGCATGTTGACTAATTTTTATTTTTTAGTCCGTCTTGTAGATTATTAAAAAATATTGGACACGTATTTTTTTTTACGTAATCAAAAAATAACGGCGATATATTGAGTTGAAATTTCGCGTGACGTCACTATTCTGACAGTTTGTATGGCGGTTTTGCGATTAGTGACGTCACGACCTCCTCATCCTAAACTTTAATGCGCTTTATCTCTGTATATTTTAATTTATTTAAAAAAGCAAAAAATACGTGTTTATTGTTTTTTTATTTTCTAACTGACGGACTAATTAGAATTTTGATTTTCAAAAGTAGTCAACATCCCTATTAGTATACCTACACAATATTAATCAAAACAGTCCATTTCTAATGTCAATAAAACCAAGGAACAACATCGGAATAAATCATTATATTTGTCTTATTAAAATTGGAGTGTCTGCTACGTTCCGTATTACTTGAAACAATAAACAGTAAATCAACCAAATGTAACAGAATATTATGGAAATATTCAATCGTTATACAATAAAATGTTTTGCATAACACTTGTCTTTGCTTGTGAATTGTGAATTGGATTTGTTTTACGAGTGTTGGGACTAAAATTAGATACCCGTAGAAGATGATGGTTCGGTTATTTGCAGAGAGTAGATCAAAGTAAAGTAACGAAGATTTATATTTTGCGATAGTGACGTACATAATATATATTCTTTGTAAAGTCTAAGTCGTCTATAGAGAAATATTTAATCCAATTTTGGTGATTGCATACACTTACCTAGGTAACTAATCCAATACCAAGAACTCAGTATATCAGATAAACTATAAAATTATAACAAAAAAGGCTTTAGCTATAAGCAAAGACTGTTATTAATAATCTTAGCAAGTAAAAGCTGATAGTTTCTGCCTACCCTTCCGAAAGAGTCAGTGTCAGTCTATATTATTTTGTTCCTGTTAATAATAATATTGTTTGGATATTATCTCACAATGACTGATTCCAAATTAAGTAGAGCTAGTACAAACAAACTTATATCCTTTAACAAAAAACGGTGCAAGCAAAACCCAAGACATGAATACGACTGTCGATATAATGGAAAACGATGAAATTTAAAGAACAGGCAGTAAAGTGTAGACGATTCTAAGAGAAATAAACATTGGAAGTTCTCTTTTACTTCCATCTATTAAAAGTGAAACATTGTTGAAGTCAATGTAAAATTCTTATGCGTTAAATTTATACGTGTAATCATCTCTTGACACCAAAGCTCTAGAACCGCAATAACTCCAAGAATCCTTTATCAAACTATTCTGAACAACCTTAAAACGTGTAATTCATAAACGCACACAGTTTTAGAGCACTTGTAATAAAGGACTGAGCTAAAGTACTAAAGCCAAGTTGCACTTAAAAACTGGTCCTTATGGTCGAAACGTTGAATTCCTCTTCGACCCTTTTATGGGTGACATATGCGTGCGACGTTTATTCTCCTATGATGTTTGTATAATATTATTATATGTGTATATAATATATATACTATATAGTTACAATAAAATCTTCAATATTGTTGCTTTAAGTTTTTCATGATATACCTATGACTTTTTTAAATATTGTAAACGAATTAAATAAGAGATGAGAATAATATGTTCTGAAGTTTACATAAACAATTCCAAAATTAAAAAAAAATCGACCATCGACTGATGCATGAAGCATTAATTACGTTGATAAATATTGCCTGAGTTGCATTACAGATAAAATACTTACAATTAGTTTTAATTTATGAGTAGACTTTTAGTCTAGATAAAATTAAAATTTTGAACTTTATTTGAAATTTTAATTGGCTGAATTGACTGAGACGAAAAGTTTTAGCAAGTAATTTTCAAAATATCAAAATTTTAGTTTTAACGTGAAACCTTTCACCCAAATCTTGATCAAAAATAAATATGACCATAACATAAAAATTATTATTAACAAGTCTGTAATAATTCAGAAAAAACGTGTCCTATACCTCTTGTTTCAAGTGGACGAGATCTTCCTTACCGTATCCGATTACTCCACATTCATACAGAGAAGACATGATGGAGTGTAGTCTGACGTTTCAAATCTTCAAACGGATATCTGCTTTAATTATCAAGATTTTAAGGTTTCATTTTGACTACTTAAATTTGTCAGGTGTACAATATTGTCCATGGACAGTGCCACCATTTCACCGGAGATTTTTCTTCAAGAGAGGAAAGAAACAGTGTCGCATTTATGATTCTCGGAACAGTTTCTCAATTTGTTTTATTGTAATAAAAACATAAACCGGTGTCATCGCACTCGTAAACTGTATTTTACGGCCATATAACAATTTGAATCACCTCAGTCAAGGATATTTACGGTACGAACAAATATTTTAGAATAAATTGTTATCTGCAAGAAGAACTATGTTTTAACTTAAATACCTACGTACCTATATCTTCCAAAAGCAGGAACTGACTGACTGACTGATGAAACCGCTGATCCTAGAACAATGAAATTTTTCACAAAAATTCCTTAAGTGACGTAGGTGTGCAATAAGAAAGGATTTTTGAAATTCCACCCCTAAGGGGGTGAAAAGGGGTTGCAAAGTTTGTATGGAACAACGTTTGTTCTTGGAAGAAATTTCAGGCCCAATCAATGTCTGATTTCGACTACCGCGCGGACGAGGTCGCGGGCAAAAGCTAGTCATTCACATACCTAATTGTTTTAACTTAAATATTGAATTTATAATATTAGATAACTATCTGCTGTTATCTGCTACTATGTATGTTCTTCTTGCTATTCTGCATAATATACAATCGTCCTTTCAAAAGACTTAAACGTAATCACTTTGCGTTACGATTGCAAGTTTCCCTCTCGGCTCGACGCCCGCGCTGCGCCCGCGCCGCCGCGGCCTACTTGTCACTTGATCGACTATCTATCGATTACACTTATTAAATCGATCGGGCACAATACTCACCAGCACGGGCGGGGTTGACAAGTCGATAGCTGTTTAATCTGAACGCTCGCTACTCGATTTCTAAACGTTTTTCATTTTCTAATAGGTACCTATATAATCAATTAATGTTTTTAATTGTTATCTATTATAAACGCAATCGGTGAAAGACTTGCGTGGAGAACGGTGCAAATGAGGTTTTATAGTTTGAGCATAGGTACATCTTTGGGAAACTGGGAAGCCTACTTTCGTTTTACCATTGACGATTAGTAGTTACATCGTGCCCGATTGAAAAACGAAATTAGAGGTCAAATTGTCGTAAAATTAATACTACCAATTGATTATATTATAAGAAATAAAAGATTAAAACGAAAAAGACCCCAACCCCACTATTCTTACTTGAAAAATGTTCAATGTAGAGACATGCTAAGTCTATAGGTTTTAGTATATATTAGCTGGTGCCCGCGGCTTCACTCACCATGATGTAGATTATTTCAATCAATTTTCTAAAACTCCTGGTTAATATTTTTTCTAAATTAAAATCTACATATTACGTCCGGTAATGGTTTCGATTTCGTAACGATCAGCGGTTTAGGCTGTGCGTTGATCCGTCTTTCACTTAATCAGGATAAAACATATTTTTATATGTATAGATTATAAATATTAGATAAAATGTATACAAAATATAGATAACGAATGAGTGATATACAATTAGATGTCGTTAAATGATATTTTATCTGGACACGCGGTAGGCGTAGGAGTTGCGTTACAAATGATCATTAATGAGTGCTTATCAGTGGGATCATTAATGATGCTCCACGACGAGCGATGCAGTCACAAGTTGGTGATAAATCTTCATAATAATATCAGCATCCCAATAACACAAGTGTATAACATATCTATACGTTTAATTACATAATTAGTAAATTTCTTATTTACTAGCTGTCCGTCGCGTTTTCATCTTTCAGAGTTCCCGCGGGAGTTCCTGCACGAAAAACACTCTATGTCCTTCTCTGTACCCCTGACAACGTGTGTGTAAAACTTCATGATGATCGATCGAGCCGTTAAGGCGTGAAAGCGTAACAAACAAATGGACTCCACATTCGCAGTTGTAATATAAGGATTTTGGAAACTTTTCAGTCATGAATTACTCTTACCTATACAAACTTATACAAAATAACAGTTTTACTTTAATCTATATAAAATACATACAGTCAGTCAGTCAGTACATTGAATACAATCAATTGGGATAGGGGAGAACGAGAAACGGAGAAAACAAAAGATATGTCCGAGTATTTTTTATTTAGGGTCTGTGTTTACGATAATCTTCAAAACTAATGAGAGTATTTTCATCAGTACTATAATAGGCTTTGTTTTATAGAAATCACATGTTGAGAAAGTTAAAGTTAAAGATTCCCAGGTAGAGAGAGGTAGAGTTAACGTTTGTGAGTTTGTGAATTGTGAGTTTGTGACGTTGTAGGGGGCAATCTCTGGATCAACTGAACCGATGTTGAAAATTCTTTCACTTATAGTAAGCTACGGTAGTCCTGAGCAACATTGGGTACTTTTTATCCCGAAATTCCCACGGGAAATCGGAAATTACCGCAGGTAAAAACGCGGGGGACAGCTAGTCGTTGTATAAAGACGTTTAAAATACTTTTTATCCGCAAGGAATTCCCGAAACTGTGCAGGTACATACGCAATGTATATTGTATATGTACATATTATAAGTAAGTGATCTAACGACATTTGGCGCGTGGTTGCGAAAGCTGTTTGTTGCGACTTGCGATTGAACTTGTAGATGGAGCTGTCTTTCTCTATACCACAATTGTCGTGTTAGCCTTCGATTCGAGATCAGGAAGACCTAATAATACCTGTCTTGCAGCTAGAGATGCACGCGACGGCTTATTGATAAAACTCAGATCTCGATGTCGATAAAAAAAATTGGCAGATGATTTCTCTTTCGTTATGATTCCGTTGCTTGTCATTGTATTTGTAAAAAAAAGCATCGTGTTCTTAAGGCTTTTTTTTTCATTAATAATACTTGATTAAAATCTTTCCATCGAAGTTTTTTTGTAGCTTAATATATATGATAGCTGTGTCGACATTGTAATATACATATATATGGATCTGGTTTTTGCTAAGTTATATAATAATGAAGGAAAAAATACGGCTACAATCATACATACGTATGAAAAAAAAGGCTACATTTATGCCAGTAAAGGTTTTACAAATAAATGTGACTTTTAGTGCGACTTAAAGAAAACGGATTTTTTTGAATGACGAAAGTGTGGCAAAAACTTTTCAGCTAACATTTAAAATTAAAAAGTTTAATGTCAATCGAACGTAACAGGTCAACCACACTCTTTTTTACTTTATTTGCGACTAATAACGTGTTTGTGATGCACAATAATTATAATTATTTAGCGATATATTAGATATGTATGATAACAAAGTATAAATTTATCGATATATCGATTGGTGTGTAAAGACGTCACTACTAGTATGGAGTTACGACCGGTCTAGGCATTGAATTATAAAGGCTTCTCTCGGTGCACGAGTTTGCAGTCTGGATTTGTGTAGTCAATATTAAGAACAATACTTATATCTAAGTATACTGAAAGAATTTAACACATCAAGTTTTCTTCTCATAATGGCTGCTTATCTAAACCTGCGCCAAATTTAATTTATAAGCTATTTTATAGTTTTGTGATTTACCTATAGTACTAACTGTTTGGAGTTCCTGCGGGAATTCTCGGATAGGAGTGCCCTATTTTCTTCTCTTAACCCTTGACAACGTGTATGCAAAAATTCACGATGATTGATTGAGTAGTTAAGTTTTTAAATGTTTACAAACAACCAAATAAATAAACTCGAATTCACATTTAAAAATAGTAAGGAAATATAAAAAGTAGGTACCCACCTACAATGTACATTTTTAATGAATTAAAAATACATCTTAATATATATAAATCACGTATCACGTATCACTTCTGAACGGATTTTGATAAAATATGGTCCATATTATAAATTTTTGCAAAAGATAGGATAATTTTTATCCTGGAATTCCCGCGGGAACTCCGGCACTAATGCTAATCACCGTAAATTACTGTCGGGGTACAAAGAAGGACATTTTTCCCGCAACCTCCGCGGGAACTCCGAAATTACCGCGGATGAAATCGCGGGGGACAGCTGGTACCTATTATATAAAATAAAACAAATGAAGCCATAACACCGTTCGTTTAACGGTTACCATTATATGGCGACAAATTACTAACACGTTTTAATAGACAATAAACGAATGATAATATTAAATCTACACAAAGATAATAATACAATGCGGTCAATAAAACAAAAATAATAGCTATTTGAGACTATTTGCTAAAACTGTTAATTTGAGCGAGGAAAATTTAACAGCCCGAAGCTAAAAACGAAAGTCGTATTCGTTGGGGTAATAACTGTTTTGATAACGCACCGGGCGACAATTAAATCGTAAATCGGAACAAATCGAAAATAATGATTGCCCTAAAGACTTACCGTTATTATCTTTTTCACTTTAATGGAAAAGAAATTTATGGAATAATGTACATACCTATGCGAAGAAAAGAGATAAACCACATTTGTTTGCAGATCATCAATAATAATTAATTAATTTAACCTATTCCAGAATTGGACGCAGATAAGCAATAACAGGTTAACCCGCAAAATTAAGTTACCTATTCAGAACGATTTATTGAGAGTTAGGGGACGTTTTTTAATTATGTGTTTACATTATTACATTGTTTTAGGATGTAACTAAATATTGAACATAAAAAATGTTAACAGAAAATTGCGCTATAATTTTAAAACACGATTTACTCAAAATTTCTCCATTGTGGGTTAATACACTATTGCTTATCTATGTCCAATTGTCATTTTTATTTACCTAATTTCACATAGTCCCTTATCGATTTGTATTCATATGAAATATCTAAAAAGATAATGTCGTTTTTTATAGCGGTTAATTTACATTATTTAGTTTGACCACTGTAATGTAAGGAAAAATTTGGCACCTCGCTGCGATAAATCAAGAAATTCCCACGGCTATGGCAAAGCTTGTGAACGAGACTGACATAACGATCAGTAGCTATTGATAGATTTGAGTTTAGAGACGTTATGTCATCTGCGGGGCAATGATCGCGATTCTGTTCAGTTACCTAGCCTTGACTCCGCTAGAATTCGTTAATAATAAAAGTTTTCCATACACTGTGGAGTACTCGAGGAAAGTAAATTGAAATTTTAACTTACTGGTATCCACGAAAAAACGTTAAAAGAAAAGAGGATGACAGTGTAAAAGATTTTTTTTTTTAAGATCAACTGAAAGAATAAACTGCAGATGAGTCGGCAGAGACAGAAGGAAATGGAAGATTTTGGAGGAGAAATTATGCAAATATGATATAATATGATAATAACAGATGCTCGCAATAAAGAATTGAATATGACTTCTTGGACCTAAATAAATAAACGCACGCAAAAATATCTCATAAAAGAAAGTTCATAATCGAAAATGGTGTTACAATTAATACATTCAATCATACATCAAGACATTCACTATAGAGGCACGTACGTGCTTCTATAAGAGCTACTGTTTGTTAATATAGATTAACCTAGCTTTCTAAAATCGAAATAATATTATAGGTATAGTTCGAAATCTAGACGTCTAAGATGGTGAGCAAATATATCATATAAATCGTGCATGACTATGATTAGTTTATGGCTTATATACGAACGCCTGACAATCGGTCATAAAATATGTAAGTATATATGTATTTTATGACAGATGCGTTTATATCAGTTGTAAATATTAAAACGAACGTTCAGACGCGGTGAAAGCTGGGAGCGACGCGCGAAACAAATGGACAGATTTTTTACAACTTATATCTATTTGTAATAGGTATTTTAATAAAATATAATATACTTATGAATCATACGGTGTTGGCGTTAGTGTCACCAGCGTGAGATTCAGGATTTCCGCAAAACCTCTGATAAAACTAGCCCAAGTCACTATTTATAACTTCAACTATCTTCTGGTAGAGTCTCGTCAAAATCGGTCCAAACGTTCCGGAGATTAATAGCTGGTACAAGCAGACACACAGACAAACCATTAGTCACATGCATTTAGTAAAAAGCTGTTATTTTGACATTACAAACATACAATTAAATTTTTGTATACATATATGTATATTGTAGAACCTAACTCCTAAACTTTACCTATTTCATCTGACATCATCGCCTGTGTCCTATGTCTTGTACTGTAGAAAGTCCCAACGCAATATCGGGCTAGTATCCACAAGAACTGGAAAAGCCCCCGAGGGTTCGAAAGTGCGAGCAACACTCGAGTTACGATTTCAATTGCCAATCCTTCGCCGGAACATCAAGCGTGTAATGCGATGTTTACATTCGCATTTGACCACTATATCTTCTGTTTTATTAGCTAACTAACGTTCATAATTTGTTTATGTCCGAATAGATTTTATTGGTTTATCGTGTCTTTATTCTAACGAGAACGTCTATAACGTGCTCTGGATCAATAGTTGCCCCAAGGGTTTAAGCTGGACCCTTATTCACTATGACCAACAACATTCCTTGCCCATAACGCGCGTCCCAAAACACGAGACACGTTATGGTCATAGTGAATATGGGCCCTGAACTAGCTAGCTCCGTACTACTCGACGACTCATTGCGTCAGGAGTACCCGATACTAATTATGTTCTAAACCTTAACCAAAACCAACATTACTGGTAACTGGCTGTTATTAATTAATAGCTTTTGACTGGGGTTTCGACCCCGTGAATTTCCTTAGGAGCTCCCTACCAAGAAGGTAACATGCAGTCCGTTAGGTTCTTAACGTTTTCATTTTTTTGCAAACCTTGTATTTTAGAAGGTAATTAATTCTTTCTATTTTTATTTTTATTTTTACAAATTCTTTTATTCCGTTTTTAAATTTTAGTATATTTTTATCATTCTTGATTAATAATTACATTCACTTATTATAATATTTAGCATAGAACAACAATGAGCGCAAGCAGAGTGATGCCATTTCCTGTAAGGCTAAGAAGTCCGAATACGTGTCATGCCTACGTACCTACATATTCATGCTCTAGTATTAGTCAGGTTTTGAAATTCAGTCTCCTTTAGTGGGAGTAACGCACACTAAACATCGGGGCCCTTATTCACTATGACCAACAATATTCCTTGCCTATAACGCGCGTCCCAAAAACGCATTCCCAAACGCTCCAGGTGCCAAAATATTGGAAATTATTTTTCTGTGTGGCATAAGAAACGTTGTAAATGTTTTTTTTTTGGGGTGAAACTTCTTTTATTACGAGGGAAAGATAATTTTTGTGGCGTCTTATTGAGGGCCCAGGTTACGTCACTGGTCACAACCAAGAAAATACACACTGAGTATGAGCCGTGCTCTCCTACTTTGGTCAAAGGAGTTCGTTCGTCAATGACGTCTCTTTTTATTTAAATGCTCTAAGACTTCGAAGCATTCTTTAATTCTAACCTGCACGAGACTATCTCCCCGAGAGATGCTTGGAAGACAGACGTGCGCGTATGCGGCCGAAATTCTCGGCCTTTCTTACTTGTAGACGTAGCCAACTCGTACCCACTGACATTCCGTGAGACGAGGCAAGGAATGCATTCATAATGAACTTCTGAGGGTCATTAATAGAGAAATGCTTACAGTTGGTAGGTATTCAAGATTTCAAACAACTATATAGGTTCATATATAAAATATTTTAAATAGGAAAGTTTCTTTGTCCCTAAATATCTTTAAAACTATAATTACGTAAGATAGACTAAAATACATAAGGTGTTAATTGAATTAACTGAAAACTAGAAAGTAGTTTGCTCAGAATCTACTAGCGAATCGATCGCACTATGTTTTAATATAGGTTATATTTTTTCATTTTTATCAGCCCATTTCTCAATTATTTATAATACAATATTTGGCGCGTACGCCGCCCGCAGCAAAAAAAAACGAACCGGTAGGCGCGGGCGTAGCGCTTGGAATTTCATAGATAGGTCACCTCCAAACTAATGTTGAATAACTTTTGAAGTATAATTTTTTTCGACACAAAATATATTTTAATCATATTATTGTTTAATTTTTTAAATGGGGTGTATCACGTTTTCAGTTAATTCATTAACACGTTGTATAGATGCTTTTTACCCTGGGTAAAAGTCCCTAAATTTGCGTAAGTGTGAACCAACTATTACATTTACATAATATATGTATAAGGGGTACTGATAAGGACACAGCATAGGTACTTTTTATTCCAGAATTCGCATCGGATCTCTGAAACTAACTAACGAGGGTAAAACCGCAGAGAACCGCTAGTAAAATATAACTAACCCAACGTAAGTCAAACCCGTCCACGGTATATTTAAATACATATATAATTATAACTAATTATTTATTTATAATTCACACATGAATACATAAAAATAACTGTGCAATTCTCTATGACATGTACGCGTTAAAAGTAACAACCAACTGACATTAGCTGCTGTTATTCCTAAACAAACAGCTTATTCAACTAGCAAATTACTACTCTACGCTGCTTCGTATTGTTTGCGATTTACTTACCGCATTTTCTTATTTCACTGCTAGCAAACGTTTTGTTGAAGGTTTTTGTTGTTATAATGTCTAGTGAATTATACTGAGTACTGACTCATATTAACGACAGCCCAGCGACACTCCCTTGAAGCAAAAGTTACTATGGATTTATGCCCGAACTTCCTTACCAACTTTGGAATATATAACAAAATTCCTATGAGCGCGTCATACATTGCATTGGTAAGGTTGGCACAAAATGCTTTCATAGATCGGTTCAGCGATTAGTATGAAAGTGCAGACTCTTAAAACGTAGTGATTATTTGCTCAGTGCAGGTTAACGACTAACGCCAGCTGAACATGCATTACCTTTTAACTTCTTATCTTAACGTTTTACAGCTTTTTTAATCGTCTCAACTTTATAATAATGAAGGAAAACTGTAAGTAATTATACATACCGTTGTACCTATCAGTGCAAGTATTGAAAATTAAAATCTCAACCATCGTAAACAGACAATCTTGAAAATAACCTACACTTGAATGCTTTTAAACTGACACAGCTCAATTTGAATTTCAAAAGGAGCTGGTATTCAGTTAATTCTATTATTACATCCATGCCCAACATGCCATGGAGCCCAATTAAGTCTTAATAATTTGCTCAGTCGGTGACATTGCTGCGGGCTACATCTAATACTTAAATAGAAGGCTGACAACGTAATTATGGTAGTCTAGGATATCACGGAATCGGGACACGCCATGAGTCACGACTGTGTTTTATGAAAGAAGTTTTCAAACATAGTCTTCGCTCTGTGAGTTCAATTTTCGTGATTCCTGGCAAGCTATGACTTGTTTCGTCAAAACAAAATATTATGTATAATAACCTGATCTTTTTTTATATCATAGGTGGCAAACGGGCAAGTGGTACACCTGATGGCAAGTGATTACCGCCGCCCATAGACATCTGCAACACCAGATCTCCTGATCTCCTTTCGCATGGTGCTAGGGTGCTCTCTAGTGCCCGGCTGGCTAGCTACCACCTTCAAGTTGCAAATCTGTCGCCAAGCACCTAACGGTGTGTTCCGACAGCCCCACTTGAAAGCCAGTTCCCATCCCCATTCCAGGTAGGCAACGCACCTGCAAGCCTTCTTGTGTTGCAGATGTCTATGGGCGGCGGTAATCACTTACCATCAGGTATACCACTTGCCCGTTTGCCCCCTATGACATAAAAAAAACTGAATCTGTCATCATCGGAAGCAGCTATCATCGGCATCGGAAGCTACAGTATCTCTAAATAACATAGGATACATTTTATCACGCATCTATGAGAGCCTCAATACTTACGCGGGTAGAACCGCATGAAATAGCAGTGTTTGGTATACTAGGTGTTAAGTTGAACGAGGGACTTATTTAAAAACTCATGCTTACATAATATAACAGAAAAACACAAACAAAAAACCACTAACACATAACAGAGAAAAACCAAAAATAAAAACGTGGTTTTAAAAAACATTGAATTCGTCGGCGCTCCTGCAACAATACAAAGAAAAGGGGCGTTGAATGACGTTTAGTGTATGTCATATTATCATCAATCAGCGCATCGGCAACTTGCGCGCTGAATTTTCGTGAATTTTTTTTTTTAAATCAAAAATTAATTATATGTTTTTGTGTTTAAGATTTCAGATATTTGATTCTAAAATCAGATACTTAACCCTCCTTCAAGATAATCGTTTACCTTTACACCCTGTACATTTGTAAGTAAATGAAGTCTTACAATTTACGTAACAAAGAGATCTCCGGGAAATTTATGGCTTGTTGATTTATTAATCGACAAAATATTACAAAGTATATTACCATAAAAACTTTGAACCCATAAAATTAGAAGTGAACCGAACAAAACGCGGGTGGTCCCAATAACTCGTTCACAATGAACGTTAAATACGTAAGTAGGCACACGTCAGTACTAGAATAGTAACTACACGAGCTCGTAAACACAATTGAGAACTGATATTGTGACAGTTGTGACAGTTGTGGCACGCCTTACGTCACCACACCACTGAACGGGAACGGAAAACGATTTTGTTATACATGGTGATCACATTTTGGATATTTCGTTCATAAAGTATAGAGGGTTTGGGCGCGCAATGTCAGAAATGCAATGCGACAGATTCGCATAATGCCAGAAACTAGAAATGTCAACTGACGCAAGATGCCAGAAACTCTAAAAGAGTCGCAAAATGCCATCAGAAACTCATAATGCCAGATGATGCAAATGCTCAGAATGAAAAACTAAGAAACATTAAAGTTTAAAAATGTAAGGGGCTATCTTAAGCTGTCACCCGACAGAACTATGCTAGTTAGTTTTGAAATAACTTTAAATTAATTCAAGATAGTCTAACCCTTGATAGGATGCAATAATAATAATGCTTGGACCTGATCACACAGTAAGAAGAGCTTTCGTACTATATTATATTATATAGATACCAGACAAGTGAAAACTGATATATAATATTAATATACTTTTTTTTTGTCAATACAATACTTGTGGTAGTACATAATGAACAACCAGACTCGGAGTAAACACCAATGTTTATAACGTAAATATTTACCTTGATGCAGGAATCGAACCTGCGATACCTGGCGTAGCAGTCGGTTATTTTACCACTACACCAAAGGTGCTCTCAGTGCAATGAAAGTGAGATATTACGATATACTTAGATACTTACAATTATTATTTTTTCAGAAACCTAAAAGATTTTCGGTGGTATTTGTAAAAAGTATCCGTTGAGTACTAAAAAAAAATAATACACTAATTTTGAAATCATGATGTGTTGTTAGTTACCAAAAAAATTACACCTGATTTGATATAATATTCGGTAAGTTTACTGTCTATCGACGCAATAATAATAAAAAAATACTAAATACGACATTTTGTTACGAAACAAACTAAGCATTGATCTAGTTATCTCGTTTCCAAGTCACAAAATGTGAAATTTATTAGCCATAAAGTTTATTATAGTCATTACAAGGTTTGGCAAACTTGATAAATTTGAATGATTTGGTAAAACGGTGTAGGTTCAAAATAATTTAATAATCCCACTTAATATCAAACTTAGAAGTTAAAAAAATATCTCTCAGCCTATTTATCCTCTAGTGATTCAGGATTTAGATTTCTGTACATCTTTAAAAAGTCTGTCTACAATATAAACTTCCTTAATTTTGCAGCGCACACGTTACCAAGGGTACAGAAAAAGGACATAGGGCCAACTTGTCCCGGAATTCTCGCGGGAATTCCGAAATTAATGCACGTGAATCCGCGAGGAACAACTAGAGAAAATATAAAATATCATACCGCTTTTAAATACAAAAATGCAGTTTCGCACCATCAAAAAGGGATTACGAAACAGAATTAATACAATATCTGTGAATATTAGATAAGAGTAGCTATTAAAATCTTCGTTAAGGGTCGTGACAAAGCCTTTATGTTGGGGATGAGTGAGAAATAATGCGAGCCACGTGCACAGAAGTTAGGGGACTTATTGGTCGTTCATAGAAAACATATAGATGACATACGTGGGTATTATGGAAGCTTGAAGACAATCCTGTTGGATATAATAAAAAGCTTTCGTACCAATAATAATAATAATAATAATAATAATAATAACATTTATTTCAGGCCACAAGAACCCATAGAACCCATAAAAACCCCATTACAATTTACATTTATATTTACATTTACATTTTACATTTACATCACATAAAGTTAAGTTACAATAAAAAATAATTTCAAGAACAATATGATTTAGCTGAGATCCTAAAGGCCGCATATGGAGTATTTACACGCCCCATATACAGCCTTCAGGATCTCATTGTCGGTTGTAATAACCGTATACAATTTTGGATAGCCAATTAAAAACCACTCATCAATTAACCAACAACCACTAGGTTGAAGATCGGAATGAAAACTTGGTTACCTGTATGAACAATGTGGAGTGCTGGTTTCCTCTCGCACACGTAACTGCCCGGCGGACTGGATATTGGCAGTCACCATGACAAGATCCACTTCCCAATACTCCTTACATCCATTGATGTGTTGATTTTCCTTGCTTATCTCTGACTGTAGCGGAAATGTAGGTACTTAGTACCTACATTTGGGACTCTGATGAAATTCGATACAGGAATTCGAATTTAGTAGTATCCTGAAATTATAGGTATATTATGGTAAAACGAAAAACCTGATCGGTGGGTATACAATGAGAACAAAAAGTCGATCGTGTAATTTAATTATAATATTTTAATTAAGCGTATAATCGGAATTCCGATCAAAGAGATTATGATTTTTCTCAATGAAAAAAAAATTGATTAAATACCTACTGACGAAACTAGAATTTAAATAAGTCGAATAGTTTATTCACAATGTTATTTATCGTTTTGTTTCGTGCAGCTGTCACCATTTATTTTTCGACATAGCCCCTTAAACGATGACAAGCCAAAAACTGTAATCACTCCGAAACAAATTGACCTTTGATTTTTTCGGTATGTGGTAAAATTTGCTGCTACTTAACTCGGTGTACAAGATACATTATTGATATCCTCATAAAATGAACCGGTAGTAAAACACTTAAACGACTATAGGCCTTCGACCTCACGGACGTCCACGTATCGCACTCGCCAAATTAGTGACACACCAAATGGTTCATAAAACATAACGAGATATCTCACAGTGCTCGAATTACATGAGGTTTGGTCCCATATTACGGCGGATATAAAAAATACAATGTTTATTTCAACACAAATCAATTTAAATCAAATTAAATCAAATCGAATTTATTGCATACAAACAGTAGAGAAATACATTTACACTAGATGCACAGAAACATGTCAATAAGTACAATTACATAAATATAATATTCATGTAATTGTACTTATTGACATGTCAACATGTAATTGTATTTATTGACATGTTTTTCCTTTTTTTTCTCTCATAAGAGTTAAATAACCAAAATCCCTAAAACACTTATTTCTTTAGTAACTGTTCTCTGCAGTTTCACTAGCGTGGGTCAGGGAGTTCCTGCAGAAACTCCGTTAAAATGCGTTCTTAACTGGCATCTCCTGCATATAAATAAGTGAGTCAGTGACCTTCCGCTTTTATTTATATCGATAGAATAAATCCCAAATACCGGCTTCCGGCCTCCAATTTTAAAATTATACGGTACTAACATACAAAATTCATCTTCTTTTCCTTTTTATGATTTTTAAGGGTTGAATTTAAAGAAATCTTATCTAAGTAAGTCTTTACGTCACAAAAGGAAACTACTGTCCAAATTTCTAGCTTCAATCATTTCAACTGGGCGTTGCTCTGTCTGTAAAGCAACTTTTTATAAGTTTATTATATAGAAAAAGAAGTAGTCGCTGTAAGTGAGACCACAGCCCGTATACCGTACGTGCAAGTTGAGTCGGTGTTTTGGCAAACTATCTTATCATTAAGCTACCGTTTTACCTTCGAGCTTTCGACAAATCAAGAGTATTTATTGATCTTAATTGTAGGTATTATTATATTTATTTTATTCGTAAATTGGAATCAAACCTGTTGTCAATAACCAATGTTATTCAATGTCACACACCGGTTTTTCATTCCAAAAGACCGTGAGTTTCAAATAATATAAAAAAAACCTAATAAAAAGTTTTTTTTCATTGATTCACCAAACTGACAAAACAAAATATATTGCAACTTTAATATCACACAATTTTTGCTATCTTCTAGAGGTGAATCTCGACGTAATTCCTAAATTAAGGCGTATAATAAAATTAAAAAAACATGTAAATAAAACATGACAAATACACAAGCGTGTAATAAGTTCTATATAAAACATTATTGACACACCACAATCTTATAAATAAAATACGCATAAGAAACAATATGTTATAATGATATTTTAATGTTTGTTAAAAAAATTATTTATTGAATCAAAACTGTCTTCGTAATCCCTAATAAATCTCTTAGGACGCTCCATTATCAAAAACTTTATACAAAAGCATTATGGCCGAGGGTCGTTAACCCGCAAACCTTGTATTATTGTATACTTGTCCCACCCAAAAAGAGACAAACTGATAAATGTTGTCCAAAGATAAACATTAATATTATGCGTGAACCCACAATGGTAATTGGTTAAAAAAGTTTACATATCTTTGACGCAATTTTTGTTAATCTATGGATACCTTTGTAAAAATGAATCTTTATTTCCTTTGGTCACGGCATCACGCGTGAACGGCTATCTTCATGAAATTTTCTATACACGTTATCAGGAGAACAGAGCCTTCTCTGTTCCCCTGACACTACATATAATAGGGCACTCCGAATTTACCGTGGGTGAAATAATAATAATAATAATCCACTTCACAACACACAGATCTACTTGATAACAAACCTAATACTTGTAAATTTGTGTCATGGAAACCAAGCAACGTGGTATATACTTCATATTATTACATGTATATTATACTATATATACATATATATAGACGCCCAGACTGGAAAATGGAACCCCGTGTTCATCACACAAAGCCCACCCCCACCGGGAATCAAACCCGGAACCTCTTGATTAGCGGGTAGGCATGGTGACCTACTGCGCCAACCGGGTCGTTTTTTATAAATATCGCAATGAACAGAGAAGTTAAGTAAATAAATGATAATATTTTCTCGTCAATTTCATTATCCATCAATTTAATGTAACGGATTTAAAACAACTAGTAGCCTAAACAAATAAGCAAACAGTTTGTTGGAAATTCTAAGTAGGTAGGTACATTAATATTAATATTAATTAATTAATGCCACTTTTATGGTCGCGAACGTTATGTCAATAAATATGTACTTTAACAGACTTTAATCTACTTGATTGTATCTTTGCTTTCTATTACAAAACAATACAGTAAACTATACTCTTGCGAAAATATTTTTTCATTACTCATGCTCGGAAAGTAGGTCCGAAGTTGCCTGAGAAGCGGGTTGAAAGTAGCCCTTTTCAGCCCTAGGGAGAATCGCTTTCAACTGACAACTGTCAAATTATTAAAAAAAAACTAGGTCTATTTTCACATTTCTATTGAACCATGTTTCAACTTTCTATACAGCCAGCGCGATGTAAAATTGAAATAACGTAAAGTTTAAGTAGGTATTAATTAAAATAAAATTCACTCACTTTTTCTTAAGCTAATTCCTATTTATATTTTTTTATTTTCTTTAATTAATACTTAATAATTAAAGAAAATATTTTTTTTAGGTCGCCACAATGTAAATAAAAAATACTGGCTGAATAGCTAGCCGGCCAAAGAAAAAGAAATAGGTGGGAAAGTGTCAAACGACTATCCGATCTTCACTCATTTTTTCTTTAGCTAATTCCTATTTTTATTTTGACTTTCCTTGCATTCGTAATGAAAAGCACAGTGTTACCCTCGGGAGAAAGTAACTTATTTAGTGCCTCGAACTATTGGCGCCCTCGCTACGCTCGGGCGCCAAACCCCGTCTCGGCACTAAATGAGTTACTTTCACCCCTTGGATAACAATGTACTATTACGACTTAGGAGGCTATGTAAAAGTAAAGGCTCTAAAAGTAAATTTCTGAGACTAAATTTCTTGTAATTAAATAATACTGAGATCAGGGGTAAGATTTTAGATACATAACGTTAAATAAAACAGGATTACGATAAATTGATCGTAACTTATAAACGGTGATTTACAGAAATTAGGGACTTTAATAAGTAAATATTGATATTTACTTAATTTTAACGATGGTATAATTTGAGTTATTTTGATTATTTATAATCACTATTTGGTTTTTGCTTTTTATCCCTTTTATTTCATCGCGTGCGCAAACAACTAACACTTTATTTAGTTTTATTTATTTATTTATTTATTTTATTTATGGAGTTATATCTGATATATAAAATTCTCGTGTCACAATGTTCGTTCCCATACTCCTCCGAAACGGCTTGACCGATTCTCATGAAATTTTTATGCATATTCAGTAGGTCTGAGAATCGGCTACTGTCTATTTTTCATCCCGGAATTCCCGCGGGAACTCCAAAACTCACGCGGGTGACCCCTCGGGGCGCAACTAGTAGGTATATATACCTGCCTGTGTATTATTGTCTCTGTCTTTTTACCAAGCCTTTTATACAAACTTTAATATACTTAACTAGCTGACCCGCGCGGTTTCACCCGCGGCAATTTCGGAGTTCCCGCCAGAATTCCAGGATAAAATTTAGTTATAAACCTTCCCCATGAATCACTCTATCTATTGGTGAAAACCGCATCAAAATCCGTTGCGTAGTTTTAAAGATTTAAGCATACATAGAAGTATAGCGACAGAGAAAGCTACTTTGTTTTATACTATTTAGTGATTGTACTTTGTGTGTTGTGCTGTAATAAATATATTTTCTTTCTTTCTTTCTTTCTTCTTTACTTTTGCATACTTTACTTTTGTAATATTACAAAACAATATAGTAAACCTACAAATCTAAGTACACTCTTGCAAAAATATTATTACGATTAAGTAGAGTTGAGGTTTTGTCACCTAATTCTAGATCTTAACCAAAACGAGTATCGGTTCTTGATGCTACGCAACTAGCTGCCTTATCTTGAAAATGATTTGAGGCTGATTTCGATTTTTATTTGAGTTCAAATTGAGATCGTATTTGGAATCGTGTTAATGTCAAAAGATGACATATGACAAGTCAATAAAAATGGATTGTTTTCGTTGACAATTTAATGAACTCGAGAAATTCGCCAGATAAATACGATAGAGACGCGATCTCGAAGCTTAAAAAGTAGCAAAATTTGATTCCTTTTCGATCTCATTTCGATTCGGGTTCGATTTGATCTTAACGCGATTGCGTCAAGAGTATGACCCTTACTCGATAGCGTCAAGAGTAAGGCGGCTGGTTGTAGCAGTAACAATAAATCAATTCATACTATTTAGTGAAGGCAACATGGCAACACCAAGGATTTACTCGCATGCCGCTCAGCGGAGCACAATCGTGCATAATCAGAATTAATGACTGTCTAGAGTTAGCTCCTGTTAATTTATGTTTCGGTGTTCATTTGCTTGGACTATGAAAGTTCTATAAATATATTTTCATTACTCATACTCGGAAAGTAGGTCTGAAGTTGCCTGAGAAGCGGGTTGAAAGTAACCCTTTTCAGCCCTAGGGAGAATCGCTTTCAACTGACAACTGTCAAATTATTAAAAAAAAACTAGGTCTATTTTCACATTTCTATTGAACCATGTTTCAACTTTCTATACAGCCAGCGCGATGTAAAATTGAAATAACGTAAAGTTTAAGTAGGTATTAATTAAAATAAAATTCACTCACTTTTTCTTAAGCTAATTCCTATTTATATTTTTTAATTTTCTTTAATTAATACTTAATAATTAAAGATAATATTTTTTTTAGGTCGCCTCAATGTAAATAAAAAATACTGGCTGAATAGCTAGCCAGCCAAAGAAAAAGAAATAGGTGGGAAAGTGTCAAGCGACTATCCGATCTTCACTCATTTTTTCTTTAGCTAATTCCTATTTTTATTTTGACTTTCCTTGCATTCGTAATGAAAAGCACAGTGTTATCCTCGGGAGAAAGACTTATTTAGTCCCTCGATCTATTAGCGCCCTCGCTACGCTCGGGCGCCAAACCCCGTCTCGGGACTAAATAAGTTACTTTCACCCCTAGGATAACAATGTACTATTTCTTGTCAGCCTACACTGTACATACTCATCAAAAGGCTTCGTCATGAGTCATGTCTTGCAGTGATATTTAATTGCACATTGTTTTATAAATGTTTTTTTTTAATACGTAATATTATGTAATTGTAGCATTCCCATCTATACAATACATATAAAATGTTTTTTTATCCTGATTGACTGACGGATCAACACACAACCTAAGCCGCTGATCGTAGAAACCTGAAACTTGGAGGGTGTGTATTTTGTATAACGTAGGCATCCGATAAGAAAGCATTTTTGAAAATTAAACCCCTAAGTAGAAAAGAGGTTGCAAAGTTTGTATGAAACAATAGGCAACGGCAATATTTGTGGCAACGTTTCCGTTTCACAAAATTAAAAGTTGAATATTTTGGAAACTATTGAAATTTTTTTAGTAAATCTTTCACGATAACGCTTTTCTAAGGGTTCTATTTTTGTAATATTGACACAATTTCTTATAATAAATTTCATGCAAGTACCCTATTCCGCGGGAACTCCGAAATTATCGCGGGTGAAACCACGCGGGACAGCTAGTCTTAGACTAAGATTATCCGCAACTTGAAGGTCAAATTTTAATATTCGTCCTAAAAAAACACAACGTGCTTCTTTTATGTTAAAAAAAACGTATCATTTTGCCGAAAAATAAAGACTTAAATAACGGATAAACTAAATCGCGGTCACGCAGTCGGCAAGCGAGTCTACTTGAATTACGGCTATAACGACATTCCTACTGACTATAGACGCTGTAATTTCTCACAAAACTGGAGCAAAAACTGCGTAAATGTTCTACTTTTTGCCATCTACAGAAACCAAATTGACTCTATCAATCTATACATATAAAAAGCTTTGTCCTGAATGACTGATGGATCAACGCACAGCCTAAACCGCTGATCGTAGAGACCTGAAACTTGGAGGGTGTGTTCTTTGTATGACGTAGGCATCCGATAAGAAAGGATTTTTTTAAATTCAACCCCTAAAGGGATGAAAAGGGGTTGCAAAGTTTGTATGGAACAATTCTGCGGGAACTTCGAAGTTATCGCGGGTGAAACCGCGCGGGTCAGCTACTATAGGATATTTGCGAAGAAGCTTAGCTTTTGTATAGCGTTCCAGATTGCCGTAATTGTGCAATGGTAGAATTTTTGCTTCTCATTCAGAGAACCAGGGTCGTGTCACAGGTTCGTATCGGTAGGTATTTTGAGATCTACATATTATACCATACAAATCGTAAAAATCATCACAGGTTCGTCACGTATCACTTACTTGAAGTGAATAAAGAGAACATGTAAATTTCATTTGTGAAGTTGGCATCTCATTCTTTAAATTTCGTTTAAAATTTCTATTTTAATGCCAAATTAACGGAACTATCCTAAAAATCATTCAGGAGGTACAGAACTATGCTAGACATAACTCCTCGATGCTCAAATACTTCAAATTTAATGAGATGCTGGAATGTCATTAGTGAAGTTGGCATCTCATTCTTCAAATTGCGTTTAAATTGATAAATTAACAGAACTATTGTTGAAATCTATCAGGAACTGTAGAACTATGCTGGATGCAAGTAAATCTGAAGTTTTTTTTTGAGATGCCAATATTTGATATGCTAGGTTCACAGTGACTATAAAGTCCATTAATACACATTGGTGGATGATGGATTACTGTAGTCAGTGTTAGGATAGACCTGTGCTCCAGTGAGGGGTAGGGGGCAGGGTGACGGTAGCACCCAGAAAGAATACTCATGACCCTGGTTCTCAAAACAGTCGGAGAGAACACCATGAAGTTTCATCGTCTTCAATCCTCACTTACCCACAGTCTATCAAGGCGATGCCAGCGTGACGACATTGAAAAAATATACTATGCTATGATCAGATTGGCTAAAATCTATACATCTATATACTTATGATAAAACTGTAGAGAGGTCGATTCTGTACATTAAATATATATTCAAAATTGATATTGGAGGATGAATGGTGATCGATACTGATGCCAAAAATGCAATCAGTAAATTTTTTGTCTGTCTGTCTGTCTGTATGTGCACGCATGGGTCAAAAACTACCAAAGGGATTTAGCCAAACTTGGTACGATTGTAGTCCATACTCCTGGACTATCCTCGCATACGTTTACTCAATCACGCAAAATCGGTTGAACGGATTTGGATGAAATTTGGTATGCACGTTGTCAGGGGTACAGAGAAGGACGTAGGGTACTTTTTATGCCGGAATTCCCGCGGGAACTCCAAAATTACCGCGGGGCACAGCTAGTGTTTAATAAAACTAGAGCTTAATCATTTCAATATTAAGATCAATACTGAATGGAAACGAAATACTGAATGCGACTCTGAACATGTCGAGTAGTGAAAACTTGAGAACTAATTAATTTTGTCGTTATATAAAGCATTTTTAGACGCGCTGTGAGAAAACTCCGGAGCAATCGTGGTGTTATACAAGAGCAGTGTTAGACGGAACAAAAGCCAGGAAATGTTATCTAAATGGTGCAGTCATGGGACACGTGAAAGGCGGGAAGCCCTCTCTATCAGGGAGGACTAAGGATGAACGTACACTGGAGTGTAAAAATTCACACTGCACCCGCAGGTCAAAAACGACAAAAACTATCGCACATTAATTAAACTACAAATACACCAAAAAGTACATTAAATTATACCAGCATTGAGAATCCCAATACTAAATAATTATAGAAAACAGGCGTAATAACAGTCACACGTCTTTATGTCACAAGGGTGGCGGGGGTTCGTGGATAGACCTTCTACTGCAATACCCATTTTTGACACTATAATTCTACATGACAAAGTACATATATTAAGTTCGGATTTGAAAACTGATAGCTAATCGCCACATAGATAAACAAATGCAAAAATAAAAATAAAACATTTCAACGGCTATTAAAATATTCAATTTTTATCTACTTCTACTATATAGAATAAATCACAAGAGAATCTGCGAAGACTGCGTGACTTATGGTATAAATTTTCGGTTTGTTAAAGATAATTTGCGAGCCAATTATTTTCACAGTTGAATATTATTTTTTAACGGTATTTAATCTTTTTTGTTCGCAGGTAAACAACCTTTTGTGCGGTCACCGTTCTTCTGAAAGTGGAGTAAGACATATATAAACGTTAGAAATGCCAATATCATGGCAGTTTTCGTATCGATTTTTTTTTTTTATTTTAAATCGATGGTTAGCGGTATCGTTGCCTATGGAATAGATACGGATATTGCGGAAGCTATCGCTTGGTCACTGTACAGGCATACAACTGTTACGTCATTTCAGAGTTATATCAGGACTGGTATCTCAAGTACTACAAGTGGTCAGCTAACAGACATTCATTAAACTGAGCCCGTCGTAGACGTGAATAAATGAATGAAGCCAGCCTGTCGATATATCATTTGAATTTCTTTTCCAGCAGAATTCATTTTCTCCAAATGACATTCCTCCTTTAGCTTCTCCATTTTTAATTTTATTATTTTCTTTTTTGATACTAACTAGTATTTATATTATTATCGTTGCGATCTCTGGTATTCTGCGATTGCAATTTCGAATAGCCCCGACTGTTCTCGGAGTCTGGCATTTTAGTGGCGTCACTTAAATTTCACACTTTGCAACTAAATCGTGTGAAACCAGTCAAGTGTTAGCTTTAGAATATTTGTTAAATGTCATTGTACCTTTTACTTTTAACGGCAGTCACTGTGAATTTGTTGAAATGAACAAGATAAATAAATTGAATAACCAATTATGGCATCATTGATGTAAAAAAAAAAAACATGATTGGCAAATACCTAAGTATAGCGCCCGAAATCTTTATGTTCGTCTCGCTATCGAATCCTAGATACAATTGAAATTTTATATAGTTCATAGTATAGGTATGTTTTGTTTGGATGAAATATTGAAGTCGATAGATAAGCGATTATAATTGCTAGTAGATACTTGAACAGTTCTTATTAAGTACGTATATAATAAATTATGTGCAAAAGTGTTTCCAAAGTGATTATCAGCGCTGCTCACCCATCTCATGACCGTTGCAAGCAATGCTTAACCCGCTGATCATTATAACTACACTGACTACATTCGACTACGATTCTCTCACTAGAACTACAGTGCCTATTAAACACTGACTGTCAGTGCGAGAATGTTGCGAGTTCGCTCGGTATATCTAAAGAGTCGTGATAAACCGAACGGTGTTTTAACTTTTAAGTCACTCGAAGTTAAGTGAGGGCAATAGTATGTATAATGAGATCTATAGACCAAATACAAGAAATTTCACTTCCTTCCTTGACAAGTATAACGTGTTGTCTGATCTTACGAGATTGAGTAAAACGGCAGTTGGGTAACGTGTCGCTAAGTGAAATAGTTTTTGTTGTGTCTGTTCTATCCAGACCAGTCACTTTCTTCATGCAATAAATCTCGGTTAGCTCAAAACGTAACGAAAGTTTTAGAATTTATAACATTTTACTTACATTAACCAAAAACGGAGCTTTCTTAACACCGTTAGATAAATATCGCGAGCTTTTTATTGTACGATCTATAACACTGTTCCTGATGATAATATCAACACGAGACAATTGTAGTGTAGGTACTGTCAGCAGCTGTATGCTTGCTTCGCTAACAGCAAATTTCCATCGTTTTTTGTGTGATATGCGAATATTTTACCTATTGCATATAAAAAAATAACAGGAAGAAATTAAGAAAATGTTTTATAATATTTTTTTTATTCAAGTAACTAGCAATTTTTAAGAACTCTCCTAAATTTAATTTTTTACGTTTTAATAAATCTTTGGTTTTTATTTCATGTACATATATATCAATTTTCGGTAACGCTGATCTTAGCTAGCTAGCCCAGTATGTTGTCTTTATCTTTTTTGCTGACACTATTAACGTAGCTTCACAAAACTGGGTAGGTACTAGGTAGGTTGTGTCGCAAGATTTCGTGCGAATGTTCGAATTTGTCGTCACGATCGGCCTGGAGATTAGGATCTTCCCTTTCTAAGAACTGTTGTGTTTTCGTTTGTTTTTAATGTCGCTGTCACTTACCTAAGGAACTCGATATTCAAATACTAAATACATAGATAAAAAATCTCTTTTATTTGTTATATTCGTAAGTTTTTTAAACATCTTTACTCAATAGTTATTCCATAATGTCCTTAAAGATAATTTTATAAGTATGCAATCGGTATTTAGACCTGTAGGGGGAGCACGAATTTTTTCGCTCTCGTCTATTCGATATCGTCGTAATGTCAAAGCGTTTTTTTGTATGGAAAATGAACAACACTGGATAGGTGGCGCTGTTCATTTTCCATACAAAAAAAATGCTCGATATCGACTAGACGAGAGCGAAAAAATTCGTGCTCCGGGTACTGAACTATCTAAGTTTGCACTTTAGCTACCAGACAATTGATATAAAATAATAAAACTTAATTACTTTTATTTGTTAATACATTTATAACATAAGCAATAGGGATGTGGACTACTTTTGAAAATCAAAATTCTAATTAGTCCGTCAGTTAGAAAAAAAAACAATAGACACGTATTTTTTGCTTTTTTAAATAAATTAAAATATACAGAGATAAAGCGCATTAAAGTTTAGGATGAGGAGGTCGTGACGTCACTAACCGCAAAACCGCCATACAAACTTTCAGAATATTGACGTCACGCGAAATTTCAACTCAATATATTGCCGTTATTTTTTGATTACGTAAAAAAGAAAAAATACGTGACAAGACGGACTAAAAAATAAAAATTAGTCAACATGCCCATTACGTGGGACCCGAACCCACGACATCTGGCGTAGCAGTCAGGATAGCTAACTTACTAGACCAACGGTGCTGTTAGTACACACCATAAACAATCAAAAGGAAATAATGGCAATCCAAAAAAAAAAGCATTACGTTCCAAATTTAAGCTCAAGCTGCCTAAATTACTAATTACGAGTAACACGATCCTCAATTTCGATCGCATATTTCATTGGTGTATTAACGTTTTCCATTCGGATTACATTAGTAATTTTGTTTACATTTGAAATGGATCGTTTACGAATTGCTTCGATTCGGTCACGAATACTCGCGGATCACGATTGAAAAAAAAACTGTTTATTCAGCCACTGAGGATTCCCATGTTAGAAGATATTAGATAGTGCCGGTGTTTGAACGAGAATTGCACGCTGTTCCAACAACCCATTTATTGTGTAATTTCCGCTTCGCAACTTAATATCTTGATGGTTTTATTTTTTTTTTTAAATAAAGATGGGATTTTCATTTCTCTTTAGTTTAATTGATTCAGCTTTCTTTTCGTTTTTTTTTTTTATTTTTTTTTTATTACGTCGGTTTATACTGAGGATTTCAATTTAGCTTTCAAATTTGAATTTGTAACTTATTCAAATAAGATTTCAGAGCATAATTAAAAAAATTCAAAGACCACTTTATAATCCCCATCAGTAGATTTCGATCTAATCGGCCTAATCGATGATATTCGAACATTAATTTTCAAAAACAGGTGTGCGTATTTATCAGAATCATATCGAGGAACCAGAGCTAATCTGATGTGATGGAAATCATTACTTTTGAATAAAACAAAGTATTTTTAATTTTATGAGTGAGTTAGAAATGCATATGCGTTTGGAATTGAAACAGTATTTTACTCGTATTGACAAACAAACAAGCTACCAGCTATCAGTGTTTCCATGAATTGCTCTTACTTCCTTAAATGGAAGTCATAGGACGAAAACCTTTGACTTATTGACGCTTTAAAAGGCCTTCTTCAAGTGTAAATCTAACATGCTAATTGTGATTAAGACAGACTTTTAAAAACAAAAAGCATCTCTAGATTTCCTTTTAAAAACCATTGTTACTAAAAGAGAGCAATTAAAAGTCAAGATTCGAAAGCATTCCCACGGCGTTGGGAACACTTAAATAACCCAAGTGCATTTCGTATTTGATGTGCATAACACACTTCATAAGTGCATGTGTCAACCTGCCCACGCCTTGTCGACAACTCGTTCGGAAACCAATCGAGATACATACAAGAAGTAAGAGTAGATACCATAATATTGGTTATGGATTAGTGAATACATAGAAGGTACACTTTTATGAAGTCGAAATGATGGAAATATTTTTCAAAAATTAGGTCTGGGTTTCAGGAAAATTTTTTTTTTTTTTTTAGAAACTCCAAATCTATGCACATATTATGTGCTCGAAGAACTTGCTTTTCTTCTTTATCTATATAGACTGACGAAAATAGATATAATCTTAATATATATAAATCACGTGTCATGTTGTTTGTCCGCGATGGACTCCGAAACTACTGAACGGATTTTGATAAAATTTTGTAACCATTTGTAATATGGTCCAACTTAAAAGATAGGATAGTTTTTATTCCGGAATTCCCGCGGGAACTCCGGAATTAATTCGGGGTGTACAGCTAATTACCGTAAACTACTAGGTTGGAACAATTTTGATGGAACTTTCACTGTCAATTAGTTGATATTATAAGGAGTAACTTGAACTACTTTTATCAAAGCTCCTGCGGGAATTCCAAAACTCACGCGGGTGAATCTCCGAAACGGTTGGACCAATTTTGATAAGACTTTCAATGCTAATTAGCTGATGGTAAAGGAGTAACTTAGGCTACTTCATCGTTTTCTACACCGAAACTCACGCGGGTGAAACCGCGGGGGGCAGCTAGTAGTATATAATTATAAGAGTAAGTGCCGAGTTATTTAATAAATCTACCTAAATAATTTTCGTGCATTTCATGACGTACCTACGTCTACGTAGCCGAGTCTTCAGCGAAACGTTAGCGCTTTTGTAAAATTTGAAAATCGCACCATTTTGAGAAACAGAGACTTAAAGATTTCAAATTATTATTAGATGCCGAAGTCCGACTGTTAGACACCATTGTCCTACTAAAGATATAAAGATAGAAATTTAAAAAGACAATGTACTTAACTTTTTAACTTCAATCATAACCTAAAGAGTAGGTAGCTATTATATTATTGTCTCTGGTATGCACGGTATCTTCTGTTACGGTCCTATTTCAAATCTATCAAAGAAATTCAAAAATAGAATTGGATCTGTCCGTCAATTTAATGCACTTGTCAGAATCGGATGAGCTTCGACGACGAAGCGATCGGGGCGCCTCGTCCGAGCGCGTATCTCTCACAATTAATCAAGACGAGGCATTATTTTTGTAATTCTTTTGACGTTAAATACGGTATTTCATTAAATGTGTTTTAAAGTATGCATTAGATCAATTCTATCTGGAGAGTTTGACCGTGTTAAGCTTGTATCTACTTGGTTATTTTTATGGTCTTACCCAATCAGAAGTGGGAATTAAAAATTGTAATGGAAAATTACGAGTGGTTTCATTGATATACTCTCATTATTATTTTTTTAATTTGTTTTTTACTGTTGATGTCATAGTTTTTTTTCTAAATCAATGCTTGAACGTCTACGGTATAACGTCAACTTGCTCACTCAATGTCACATAAATCAATTAAATTTTTCCAGTTGATTTTTCAAAATATTATAGGTAGGTGAGTAACTAGCTACCCTCCCCCTCTCCTCAAGTTTAATTCTCTTAATTATTTTCGGAACTCAGGACCCTATTTCAAGCCTACATTACTCGTAACTATAACTCAAATAGTAGTTCGTCGCGATTTTGGAACTCCTTGGAGAACACTTTGTTTCTTTCTATTGTCTATACATAATTTTTAGAATTAGTTCAGTAGTTCCATAGATTACATCCCCTCCAACAAGCATATTATGGATAAACTTTATCTCTTTAGTGTATGGTTAGATAGAATAAGGGAAGATGAAGAACTCCTGGAGATTTCCAACTCTCGAATAGTAAACATATCAGGCCTTTAATAAAGTATATTTTTAATAGTATCTACATTATATGATTCATATTTCTATACTTGCACTGATAAATTGATATGTATGTCTAAAAGACCACCTAGTTACTGAATCTCTCCATCATTCGATACATAATGTATTTAGTTCGTGCAGGTAGGTTTAGGACTTAGAACCATTTCACTCCTGATGATTTATGATTTATATTTATCATCTGTATATACTATACAAGAGATGTTACATATAGAACGATAGTTTTCATTCAAAATTCCGTTTAAATTCAAGCCCAAAAACAATGAATGTGTGCGTGGAACGGCTTGAAATTACCTCCGCGCCAAAAGACGTAGTAACTTGATCGCTAGTTGTTCAAACTTCAACCACACTTTCAGTTCCATGAGTCTGCGTGCGCTGAATGCCTTTCTATGCCTATTATTATTCTATACATCTATATACGTATATCAATAAGAATAGGTAAAGTTTGGCAGCTCGGTTGTAGAGGATTATCTCTCGAACTACAGAACCGATTGTAAAGGTTCATTCAATCATCCCAAGATACTTTATCGCAAAATACTCTCTATGTTTCTGTTTCTTGTGAGTTTAATTTCCGTCAATATTTTATTGAATAAGTAAAAAACAGTTATATTGTGTTTTTTTTTGTTAAGATATTTACGACAATAGGGATGTTGACAACTTTTGAAAATCAAAATTTTAATTAGTCCGTCTTTTAGAAAATTAAAAATCGTTAGACACGTATTTTTTTATTTTTCAAATAAATGAAAATACACAGAGTTATAAGGCATTAAAGTTTAAGGTGGGGGCTCGTGACGTCACTTACCGCTACAAGCCGCCATACAAACTGCACTAGTTAGTGACGTCACGCGAAATTTCAACTCAATGTATCTCTGTTATTTTTTGATTACGTAAAAAAAGAAAAAATACGTGTCCAATATTTTTTATTAATCTACAAGACGGACTAAGAAAAAAAAAATAGTCAAATAGCCTATTACGCTCCTTCAGTATATCCCTCGCTTAACTGTACTTCGTCGTACGTCGTACGTCGCTTACAAACAACCTGTATAATAGTGATACTGGCTCACTATGTATATTGTATCAGGTACATATACTGTAGACAATACTCGTGAATGTAGTCATTTACAATCCCCGACATGACAGTGTTTTAGACTATTGGGAAACATTCAACCAACTTAATAAGAGAATCGCATTAACGAGAGCCACGTACAGTACGACCTCAACAGGTGTCCGATCAGATAGGAGCTGGAGTTGCAACTAGAGAATAATTTCCATTAACAATCGTCCGTCGTCAGGGCTGCGCTTGCGTCGCGCCGCGCATAAATCGCGCACGCTCTATAGATCGATAGATCATTGCGACAGGAGAGATCTAGTATAAGGTTCTTTAAGGCTGTTTACATCTGATCGAAATTGAGATTGTGTGATGATGTTTCTTTCGAGGTTCGGTAGTTTTCGCAGTACATTGTTTTTGTAAATGTGGTTAAAATAATGCACATAAATAAGCACCATTTCGTGCAACTTGACAAGTATCACTGTGTTCGAAACTCAAATAAAGCGTAGATTTTTTTTTTTCAATAGTCCTATTTTCATAATATAGACATAATATTTTCCAAGTAGGTAGTCAGTTTATAAATTCACGCCTGCTTTCCTTTTTTTTTTTCTTTCTTTTTTTTAATCCACTTCACAACACAGATCTACTTGATTACACAGTAAGCTATTATTAGCTTGTGTCGTGGTAACCAAGCAAACGTGGTATATACATAGAATAACATACATATTATTATTATATAAACACACCCTTCTTTGATCATTTATTTTGTAATTTATAGTATTAGGACGTCCTTAGTTTAATCATAACTTCTCGTTTATTTTAAAGGTTCATTAAGTACACTGAACCGTATTTGAGAAATATTTAAATGTATAATTTTCTTGTTTAGGTGCTGAAACTTAAACGAAGCTCAACTTTTGTCGTGAGTTTTTCATTTCTCGTAGCAAATAACCCTGCACTTAACTGGATGGTTTAAACTGGTGCTATATGGTGCCTTATGTAAATATTGTCAGTAGGTACTTACACTTATACATACTAAACTTACTGACTTTTTTTTTTGAGAACATAATATTTAAAGTTTTTATATTTAACCCGTTGCGGTCACGTGGGGGACTCCAAACGCAGAAAAAATAATAATTTACTGACTCAAATCCAACGCTAAACTTTAATTTAACATTAGATGCCTCTAAGTATTAATGGATTTATTTTTCTGAAGATATATAAAAATAGTAAAAAAACAATAGGAAATAACTCGCTAAATTCGAATTGTTTATTATAAAAAAATCACGTGCATTTTATTATAATTTTTAGAGTAGGTATTCATCTATACGAAGTGGTTTGGTCAACCTTATATTTAGTTTCATTCGAATAAAATGTTTTCCCGATAAAAAAATCGATCGATTTTTCGACTATTGCTTGACCAACATCGAATGTGTTGACAATACAATCTAATTTAATATTTGTTTTGTCTTTTTTAGTTCAGTGGTTTCGAAATCTTGTTTCTAATTAACTTTTAACTGTCTATCATGACTTACCATAGAGACAAATGTCTATGAAATCTACTTATACTAATCATTGGTATGGTATGTAACCGAAGCGCTAATTGCAATTAATTTAATGCTACTTCAATTAAGTATTAGTCAAGTGCTTGAGTAACCGTTGACCAGTAGAACTACGAGTATGTGTCATGTAGATATTATCAATTTGAATAGTTAGTAGGTTCATATTTTATTTGGTCAATATAATGTACCTAGTATGGAAGTAAGACATGTTATTGACCTATTTTTTTAGAAATTTATTAGAGTAGTTTTTACAAAAAAAAACAATCTTATAAATTCTACCTATATATATAGTAGATAATCCTAAGCAAAATTGTATTTATTGTATAAATTTTGTTGTAATTATTAAAGAATTCAGCTTAAATAAAGCTAAAGTAGAATCATATAACAGTAAAAAACTACCAAAAAAAATTATACTGGTATACGTATTTCAAAGTCTCTTATGAACTGCAAAATCAAACGAAGTTAATTTTGATGAATCCTCTCCGCCAAGTCTCTATGAAAATGATAACAATTTAATCGTACCAAATGAATGATGAAAAAAATTGAGAGAAGTACCATAATCACAGCGCAGTCATAATAGAGACAGCGGCAACAAAAAATCCGTTAACTACACCTAAATTGATGAGCTCTCTCTCGCTGTGAGTTATTTAAACATTCTTGCTAAAAATTTGACCTCAAAACACTAGCTAATACCCAAAAGTTGCCAACTCTAACAACTTCTATTGTGAAGAAAATAAGGTCGAATTTATTTTTGTTTATAATCGTGGGTTACTTTTTGCTTTTGGCCATCATGTGAACCTAATAATGATTCATCGTCTGCTAACTCAGACGGTTCCCGCGTACCAAGTTTAAATGTAAACATCCCACCCTTTTCAGATGAATACATTGAAATAGGTTTTATATGACAAGAATCAGGAATCTTGTGTGTCATGGTACGGAGTCTAAAAGCGTGATTCCAATAATTATAGATGCACTTTTACAGGCTAAGTAAGTGAGCTTCAGAAGTGCAGAAGTGCATGAAAGATGAGCGATATATGAGTATATGTTTTATGTATAAGAAATTTGAGCTTTTTCTCGTTGAGGTATATTGAATCTAATTCTGATAATTGTTAATTTTTTTTAAGAAATTAGAAATGATGTGTTAAACAGAAATATAATTTGATCGATAACGAATGAAACACAAATTTACTACAAAGGATTGATAACGAAACGGTAGCAACAAGGATTTAATTCTCAAGGTTCTAAAAATTGTTCATTGCAACCAGCTCCGAAGGTCAAAAAAAATTTAATCTGATACTGTTAATAATATAAGACTTTTTTTTTATACAGAATTATTGTAAAATTATTATTCATCTATCTAAATCAGAACGAATTTTCATCGATTGAAAAATCATCTCTTCATTTTTGAGTACCTAATATTAATTTCATCTTAGGTGCATGAACCTCGTAGCCCAGTGTACCAAGTATTAGACCACCCATGGCGTAAATTAGAACACAGAATTTTAAATGTAAAATTATACATAAATAGTAACTCTTATTTTGTTCTACGTTCAATTTTTCTGCAAACCTTTTAGACTCTTCATTAAACTACCCATAATCTTCGATCGAAAAGGATTTTAATGGAGTTTTGAATCTCAAAAATATTATAAATTGTACTGACTGTCCGATTTATTTATTTTTTCCTTTTGTTTGTCTGTTTATTTGAACATACCTACCAAAAATTAATTTGAGCATGTGCTTATATCCTGGTTCGATATAATACATAGTATAAAACCCAAAATAACACAGTAGAATCGCTAAAAACTGTCAGAAATAAACATTTTGTGTGACTGTAAATAAATATTTTAGTTATGGATGCATGCAATGCAAAAACGACGTGTTCCAAAGTAAATTGGAGAATGTAGAGTTTACTGTAGAGTTAAGAGTTATAATCGCATTCAGCGCTAGCACAGTAATTCATTCTTGCGGGTAGTGAAACCACCTTAGTATGTCTCTTCCATGGACACGTTTTTTCTTCACCATCACATAATATTATAATGAGTACTAAATGATGGTAGATATTATGAAAAGGTCACATTTGGAAAGTTAAGTCGATTGCTGGGTAGAAACGAGCTTCGCACGGGTTGTGCAAAACTTGGTTTACTCCGCAAGACTTGCTCGTTATAATGCAGTTCCGATGTAGTTCCACTGAAGTGCATAACCGATGATATTTTCATGAAAATAAGCAATCATTAACGTTATAGAACTTTTATGTGACGCGTATACGACTTATTTATGAGGGTTAAGCGAAAGAGATATTTCGTCTTGAAATCATCCTTACGATTATAAATGCGAAAGTGAGTTTGTTTGTTTATTTGTTTGTTTTTTACGCTTTCACGCTTCAACGGCTCAACCGATCATCATGAAATTTGGCACACACGTTGTCAGGGGTAAAAAAGAGGACATAGGGTACTTTTTGTCCCGGAATTCCCGAATTTCGAAATTAATGCGAGTGAAGCCACGGGGAACAGCTAGTAATAAAATATAATCGTCAACAGACTTTATCTACCCCGGCTATAAAGAGGTAGAATTTGTATGTTTGTAAATTTTGACAGGGGATATCTCTAGAACTTCTCTAGAACTTTACGAGATTCAAAACGGTCGCAAATCACAAGTTCCACATGAGCCAAATATTTTATAATAATATTCGAATTCAAAGTGTAACTGAAAATGTTACCATGTATATTATACTAGCTGTGCCCCACGGTTTCACCCGCGGTAATTTCGGAGTTCCCGCGGGAATTCCGGCATAAAAAGTACCCTATGTTCTTCTCTGTACCCCTGACAACGTGCATGCTAAATTTCATCTAAATCCGTTCAGCCGTTTTTGCGTGATTGAGTAACAAACATCCAAACGTCCAAACATCCACACTTTCACATTTATATTATTAGTAGGATTACAAGTGCATAATTATTAAAACGATAGTATAACAAGTGATGAAATTACTCTGGCAACAATTACAGGTGCACAATAAAATTACCCGTATTTTTTTTTAATATGACCGTTAAACATAAAACCGGGAAAGTAATTCGATATAGTGACAATAAAAAAGGAGGCACGGGACTTATAAAAAGCTCTCGAGTTGTGCTTGTGCGCACACGTCGGTTAATCTTCGAGATATGTCATTTGTCCACGTCTATAATAAGGACGGACAAGACCAGCGTCGAGACAGAGTAAAAAAGTTTTAAATGGAGGGGTCAGTATGGTACGGAGGTAAAATTTGTAGCTAATATAAGTATAACACAAGTTAATCCCAATTTATCAGTTGGGATTTGATAGGACTACCTTTTAAGTTTAAGGATGTGTAATGTTGTTATTGATTTACTTTTTTTATAATAACAACTCTAAAGACCCTATGTTATTCTCAGTAGTCATAAGGCCCGATGAGAAAGGAATAATCATAAAAAAAACAAAAATCTAAAAAGAAAGATGTTAAAACTCAATGGGTAATTTAAAAAAAAAAACATGTTTAAAAATATAAAGTGATTTGTGTTCCGTTCTGATGAAGCAGCACTAAATTATAAAAAAAAAAATCCTAATAAATTTGTACCTAGCTATATTATGTCCCTATTAACCTTTATCCAGCATTGGACTTTCGAGAGTTGATAATAATAGTACGATATTGATGAAATGTGTCAACTTTCTATACGTATTTATTCACATTTATTATCTTAGAGGCTTCTGATGACAGACGAACATCTGATACCAGCTAACCCAATATTATGAGATAGATATTTAAATGTTTTTTGCGCAAGGATCTTCAAAATACATGCGCCGTTTTCAAATTCCTGAGTCATGATTTAATTACATACGTACGCTTACATATGCTTTACGTATATTTACTTTGAAAGTGTTGGTTGTACGCCTTCATAATTAACTACCAATAATTCAATAAGATATAATAACGATGTGACTAATTAATCATTAAAATTTGTAATGAGAAACATAAACTCATATTTCGATAATGTTTATGTCAACTTTCTACGTCATAAACCTCAATGAGTTGCGACAGATTTATGTGAAAATACCGTTTCAAACTTTTAAGATACTACATACAAATTTAATGATTATATAGATATTTCGTTGAAGACTTACTAACATGGGTAAATTTAAACATATGAACATAACAAATTTAGGTATAGAAGGTAATTAGTATACAAAAGGACTAAACCATCCATAGTTATTATTGTTCCCATTTACGACAACTTCAAGCATCGTTAGAGACTCGAATCGATTTTCACGCATAATGCGACAGTATCCTGCTTATATAAAACGTCTACAAACACATGTCGTAATGATAATAATCATTAACAATAACTCGTATTAGGTTAGCCGGCAAAGATAGTGTTATTGTTGAAATAAATAGTAAATATAACTCTGTTTTATTACAGATTTGGCTGCGATACGACAACTCCTGGAAAGCGAGACGGGCGGCACGACATGTCCGAGTTGCAACATGCCCTTCGATAAGGGCAAGAAGAGAAAGCTGATAGATGCCTGTGGCCACGAGAGATGCTACTCGTGCATGTTCAGGAACGAAGCTTGCCCTCTATGCGCCAGAAACAGTCAGAACAGACGGCAACCAATGGAGCGATACACACCGTCACCGCAAAGACAAGTCGACCAGGACTGGCAGTCGCCGATGCGTCTACCCAAACCACCGAAACAACCCTCCAGTCTCGTCCAGAGCTGTCCAACTCCACCACACACGAGAAGAAGATTCTTCCTCAGTCCAAAGTCTCTAAGAAGTCCTTTCGGACAACGAACTTCGAAACATTCTCAAGAGAATCACGTACCCCTCTCCGGTAAGTCAAACGCTTCGCTATCCTATATTTAACCATAAATGCAGATAGCGGTAGCGGCCGATTTGCATACTGTATTGCGTCAAACGGGTCTTATTGCACGCAATTCTATTTGCTTCATTGAAACCTTCTATGGTGAAGTTAAATCTCATTCATAATAGGGCTCTTTGCACCTCTTACTTTTGAATGATCGTGACCACAAATCTTTCTGAAAACATTGAGGATTCCTCACGTCGTAAATTGTATGGTGAGTGACAATTGCAACATTGTGCGCCTACGCCGCTCCGCGCCGGATGTACGTAGGGGTTCCGCAAGGGACCGGTTGTCTAGTGTGGTTTATTACTTTAGGTACCTATATAGAGGTCCGACAGACTTTTGCAACGCGGCCCGCGCAGACACGCCGGCTGCGAATATTATCTCAGCATCAGTTACATTTTCTATTTCCATTAATTATATTATCATTTCAACCTCAATGGTTTTCGAGCTGATTGAAATATTCATTACGTTCACAGCTGCGGTTTCATAATAATATATTAGTATCAATTCTTCACGGCCCTTGCCCCTTTACTTGGGCACTTAATCTGTTGGTCGACAGGAACTGGAATGTTTATATCTGTCAAGATGAATAATTATGATTGTCTCTCCCAATTTGTTAAAGTCAGTTAATAGTGCAAGTTATGACAGGTTTGTCGGCAAGTTTTATGTCTTAATTCACAATTACGTCAACAAACTTGCTTTTCTAACAGGATTGCCAGAAGAGGGAACCAGGAGTGCTCCGTGGCCAAGCATGGTCTTTAATAAGATCAGATCGCTGTGGTCAGCGTCCTCGTCAGTTCCTCATGGGCTCAACCAGCTATCAGGCACGGAGACAAATTTGTTTTGACCTTCAAAGAATGTGGACTCTATATCGAAAATCTCGATGCCAATAAATTGGGATCAGAGTCCAGTATAATTTTAATCAGAGAATGCAAACGAAATTGTTATAAAAGAATTAAAACGTATGCCGTTGGTATTTGGTCCACATTCCTTTGCAGCCTATCGGCTTCGGTCGTCGCTCGATTTTTGCACCTCTTTTTGCCTGTTTGCATACCTACCGCCTCTTTGGCGCATCACCTCCGTTCATTTGCTGCACAGCTATATTTGTATTTAAAGCAACATTGTTCATTGTTTTTCGTATGTATTTTGTTTTTTTTTTTTTTGCATTTCAATTTTGTGTGCGTTTGTGGTTTAATTTTCTCAGACTCTTTTTTATTTTAATTTGCTTGATTGTTTTCGATACTAAGGTTTTTTATAAAATGTTTTTATAATGTGTTTTGCGGTTTATTATGAGCTATTCAAACGGCATATGGATGATGACTAGATATTTTCATAGCACATTACTGTCGAGAATGCTGAATGAGAGTCTGAATGCTTGAATAACCGTCACGTCACATGCATGACCCACAGATTTTCTATTGAAATCGATTAAGATATCCATAGGTATGTCGGTTTAAAATCGATTGATAATGACATTAGCGCTACGGATAATTTCAGCCAATATTTTTAATTAGCTATGGTTTAGCACTAAATGTTAAACCATAATGCGATGGAATAAGATTCAATTTATTTTATCACGGCTATATTACCAAACAAATGCAGTACCTATTACGAAATAAAAAAATTCATCCTTCTTAAAAATACGCAGAAATATTTTTGTTTGTCGAAACAAACAAAATCGTATCGAAAGAAATCGTATATTCATGTTCAATTATATAGAGAATGTGAATTCATAGAGTAAAGTTATTGCTTTCTAATCGATATTAAAATCTAACAAAGATCATTAAGCTGCACAGGTGTTGATAAAAATCATTATATATACAATTAAAGCTTAGATTGTGTTACACTCGATAGTTTTACGAGATTAAAATAACGTGTTCACACCGAAAGCCAATCATTACAATTTTGTTTAACATCTCAAATCCATGTTCCGTAAGTATACCTATAGTCGCGTAGAATGAGAAATCAATAGAAGCTTTAATAATTTTGAACTGTATTATAAAGCAGTAAGACATAAAAGCGCTTGCGAAATATGACTAATGACGGGATATTTTAATTCAATTATATCACGTGTAAAATTATAGCGCACTTTTCGATTTATCATCCATAAACATATTATAATAATAGTTATACATAAATTGCGGATCAATTCTGAATAGAATAGAAACAAAAACATCAAAGCATATTCACATTTGATGTTTAGTGCAATAAAAACTAGAATTTATTTATTATTGTTACTTAGTATTAAAATAATATAAATATAAGTACGGCTAGGAAGACCACGACTAAACAGCATTCCAGGCGATCTGTGAACAAACAAAACCTTACCACTGGCTCTAGTTCCACAACAAACGACATCATGTCAGACCTAGACGTAGACACAAATGAGTACCTAATAAGAAGTCATAGATATATAGATAGATAGATATAAAGAAAGATAGAAAAAAACTCTACGGAACACTGGGACGCTTTGCACTCAATAACTTTAAGGAGGTCCATTCAAATTTGACGTTCAAAAATACAGTCAGACAGACATTATTTTGAGATTTTTTTATTCTTTATATCAAATTGTGTATCCATCTTGTCAGGGGTATAGAAAAGGACATAGGGTACTTTTACCTCGGAATTCCCGCGGAAACTCTGAGATTAATGCGGATGAATCCGCGGGGACAGCTAGTATACTAATAAGTAATCAGGTGAAACCTATATAGCTGTAGTATTACATAAATTTCTGCCTAATCCGTAAGTCCAACTTGTAGTTTGTACACAATAGTGTATCCGGCCATTCATAATATTCAAATTGCTTTACACTTACACCAGAAGCCGGCTCCGTCTGGATTTATCGACGAATTATCTTGCTCTGATCTCAACTACTCAATACTAAAAGTTTACACGCTTTTTGTTGTAGAAATAAATCCTAGCGCTAAATAAACTAAAATAAGTAAACTTTGGAGCTATCAAGTTGGAGCTGTTAAGCCAATTCTAAACCTTCTTTCACTGATAGGAATCTCCATTGTCCCTGAGCAACACCAGATAGTTTTTATACTGGAACACAGAGGTCTTGAGGCGAAACTGCGGAAAACAGCTTAAATAAGAACAGTATATAATATGTATATTTTACAAGTAATTTAGGTATTGATATGTGAAAAAGGGTACCTATATCTACGCCAAGACGTTTACTCCAAATTCGTCCTATAGTTTTTGAGTGATGCGGGTTTCTACCGAACTGACAAACGACAGTTTTATTATAATTATGTATGCTCAGTAAGAACAGTAGCCCGTGGGAGGGTGAAGGCCAAATTCGTGTGTCAGTAATAAAGTCTAGGAGTACAAACTAAGGCGATAGCCGCCCTCGGTCAGTCTGATCTGTTATAGATAGATCTACAAATATTGGTCGATCACGCCCACTTTTGGATAACGATCTATAGTCTATACTAATCCATACTATGGTAAAAAAAATATATACATTTCAAATTGAGAACCTCCTCCTTTTTGGGAAGTCGGTTAAAAAGAAAATGGAGTTTATTATGACGAGAAAAGATTTAATTTTTTTGTCGCTTTCCGCTGTCTATCTGTCTCTATGTATGCTTAGATCTTTAAAACTACGCAACGGATTTTGATGCGGTTTTTTTATAGTATCGAGTAATTCAAGAGGAAGTTTTATACATGTAGTCTATCCTGGGATTCCCGCGGGAACTCCGAAATTACCGCGGGTGAAATCGCGGGCGACAGCTATGTATAATGGATAAACTCAAAACGATTTTGAAATTATTTCACTTATAGGAAGCCACATTGTCCCTGAGTGACACAGAGTACTTTTATCCCGGTATTCCCACGGGAACTTACGAGTAACGTGTAACCGTGGCCTTAAAACCGTAATCCAATGTACATTTTCATACTGTCCGTCAGTCGGAAGCAGTAATTTGTGTTAAGTGTCGACTTACACGTTTAATTGTTACGACTTGTGTGCATTTGTGTGTGTGTGTGTGTGTGAGTTAATGCACGCCATGATTCACGCCTCGTTTGGGGCTTTGTTTTTTTTTTTTGACACCGGTCAATGGAGCGGCAAAAGTTTTGTATGATTGATTGACGTACAGCCTCCGTTCGATATGTCGAGGCCTGAAGATATTTCATTGTTTATGTTCAGTACGGCTGTTAGGATTTTTTTTTTTATGTTAGTTTCAACTAGAGGCTTAGCTGGGTTACCTAATTGTTTCTACATCACTAAAAACATTTTATTCCGTATTCAAATATAACACGGTTTCAAATTTTAATCGCGAGTTCCTGGGGGAATACCGGGATAAAAAGTACCCTCAGTCACTCTAGCATGTAGCTTTCTATAAGTGGACATAGATAAGCAATAGTGTGTTAACCCACATTGGAGAAATTTGAATAAATCGTGTTTTAAAATCATATCGTGATTTTGTTTAAGCATTTTTTTATGTTTAAACGTTTTTTGGTATTTAAACAATGCAATAAGGTGAACACATAATTAAAAAACGCTCTATAACTCTCAATAAAGCGTTTTGAATCAACAACTTAATATTGTGGGTTAACATGTTATTGCTTATCTGCGTCCAAGTAAAAGACAAACAAACGACAAAAAATCTAATCTTTAATCCTTTTAGTTTTAGTATACTGTATGTGTGTTTTTTTTTGCAAATATAAGTACACTAAGTAGAAAGTTTTAATCTTTTACAATATGAATTTATACATCATCGTTTTGCGTAAATAAAGAACGTGTAATTTTTTTTTTTTTGAAAACGTGCGCTTGAAACTGATATTAATTACAAGCAACCTTGAATCCTTTCTCCTTTACTTAGGTACCTGAACAATGAATGTTATATAATAACACATGACAATCGGCAGTACCTACACAACTGTGACGTGTTGAATCACCTGAATACAACGGCTCACGAGTAGGCGGTGTCATGGTCATTTCATATGTGTAGCAGTAAAAATTCAATAGATTACCTTGTCAATAATTTCACGGATGGGATCACCACGCCTTTAAAAAATGGTACTTACATTTCAAAATTACTGACGACCTGTGGCTGGCTATAGGTACCCCCACTGGTGGGTCCACGGAAAAAAAACATCCTATATTTGCTAGCAATCCGTGGACCCATCGGCATAGACTCTCTTTTAGTACCCAAAGTAATTCTTTTTTTTTTGTTTATTTATCCTATATAGGAAAGGCTAGTACATGGATACCCTAAGATAATATAATCACTTAGCACCTTCCACTGAATACGGAAATCAAAAATAAGAACAACGAAAAAAACGGTACAAAAAAGGAAAAAAAATATTCAAAAATCGAATGTCTATAATCTTGTTAAACCGGTGCTTAACACGAATCACTAAAGTACAAATAAAAAAAAATGTTACCCATGTACTAAGGCTAGCTTGCATAAAGTTGATTTTTTTTTGTCTTTGTCTGAAACTAATAACGCCAGCAATTAAATGTGGTTTAAGCAAATTCCGTGTCCTCAAGCCCCTTCCTACACGCCCTACTTGCGTGAGTGAATTAAAAAAAAGCCAAATGTCACATTATCTACCCACCGGCGGCAATGACACCGCGCGAACTCGAACCCACGACCGCGAGCGTGGGAGCCCGCACTTTTTGTAGATAGTCTCTCCCGGTCGCATCCTCACGGACCGGCCGGGATATGAGCCGCGGTTTTTACAGGAAAAGACTTAGCAATTGTAAACTAGGCTCTCATTAAAAAGATTACTTACTGTCCGTTTTTGCGGAAACTTGATGATTGTGTTGCGTTTATAAATATTAAAATAGACAGTAAAAAAATCGTATACAGTGATGTTTCTGCTATTAAATGGAAACCAGTTATTTCACAAGTGGGATTAGGAAATTCCCTCGAGAATTGTTAGATGCAAAAAGTAGAGAAATATCACATCGATTCGTTGCTTCAGTGGATATGAAAGACGAATAAAATTAGCTTGCGCATTTTTTTTTTGTGCTACCCAACTTTTTTGTATCAGAGATTATCACAGGGAACCATTAAGTCGAACTAGATTTAATTCCACCCAGTAAGTTTACTATAAATCCTATAAAGGCACTATTACGGGTCCAAAAAGACAACAGGCCTACAAAAAGAGACGACGTTTTGTGAAAATCGTTCTTCCATCTCACTCACTCACTTAAATGTCATTATGCTAACACAGACTTGGAGTGCGAGCCAATGATTCTAATAAAACGACTCCCAACAACTCCTCTCCATATCTAATCATCTTATAATGACACAAAACGTATACATATTTTGTAATGGGTTCCCGTACAGTTGCATCAACAATACGCGAAGCCTAACAGTTTGTTTTAAACCTTATCGCTATTGCAATAAGGTTCAACAACTGCATCAAATATCAAGCTACATAATATGTTCGATGTTAACTATACCGAGGTAATAATGTCCCATTTTATGATTTGATTCGGTATTTTGATCTATTAAAAGACACGGTACTATAAAAATGAGATGGGGGCGTTTGAATAATAGTCTTGTTGTATGATGAAACTTTTTGACTGTGAGGATCGTTAATGCGATTTGCACCAACATTTAAATCTCAATTCGCTTATTTTAGACGAGTTTTAATGTTTGCGGAGAGAAATCAATCAGACCGAAGAGGTTTCGGTCGCCCTTCGTTGCTGAAGGATAAGGTTGGCGACACAATATCAGCGATTAGCAAGCACAGCGACCGACTCCTCACTGTGTCATTAATGTGCAAACTATGGGAGGGTATACGGACCAAATATGGTGCCCAATCGAACACCGGTAGCAAAACGGGAACTTTTCGGTCGCGAACTTTACCGAACAAGCCTTAGAGGGTAAAGGTTCGATCCCAGGCTCACACTATAAGATCTTTTCAAAACTATGTACAAATTAGAATCATTGCCACAGGGTGGAAACATGTTCAGAAATCTACACACAGCATTAAACTTACAAAAAACTTTAGTAAGTGTTTCTATGACCTATTTGAAGCAAACAAACAAATGGAGCAGTAATATTGTACCTAAGAGCATAGTAGGTAATATGTATGTTTAATGTGCAGCAATGTTTTCCAAATGCTACCTAAAATGTAGGTACTTACCTTATTTTCGACTTTGCAGCAACGCGAGTACTTGGTCAGTTTACATTTGTAGGTTACATACGGGAGTGTGTATTTGCGATGTTCAGCAATATTGTTATAATTTCTTCTTGCCCAGTGGAATAAGAAGTAAATCGGAAGCTTGTGTGAAATCTGCCTATTCGCAGTGAGCCCGCGTGGTCAATCAGCTCAATCCGTGCCCAAATAGTGGGGATTTAAAATAAGTTGAGGAGCTATCATAAGCGTTTCGATGCTGACCGTACAAAACCTGAAAAGTATCCAATTCAAATGGCGGAACTTCGTGCAGCCGAGCCGACTCCCACGGCTCTATCTATCTAGTTAAGTAGGTAACCAGTGGTTTTCCGTAGGCTGTGTTTCTTGACACTTCTCAATTTACACCGCAAATGCATCCTGACTCCTGATCTTTAAGCTCGTGAGGGTTGGCTTGAAAGAATCAAAGCAGATACCCACGTAAGGATTCCTAGAGGCAAAACGTTGTTTTGTAACTCGACGCATTTTTAACGGTGTGTTGGTAGAGACAGTTAACTTCCAATATGACCCTTTGTTCAAAAGTTAATCGTTACTGAGATTTTTTTATGATTCTTCTCTAAGTTTTTTTATAACTTTGACACACTGCCTTAATCTGAATCTCTGAAAATGATTGTAAAAAATGCAATTACGTGCATTTCTTTTTAAGTATATTAAACTTTAAAAAAAATTGTTTAAGACAAATTGGTAGATTACTAAACTCCTCTAATAGGGAGGAATGCCTCAACCTACAAAAAACATTGTATAGTTACGATTCAGTTTATTAATTATGGTAGTATATATGTATGTAGGTTGATTATGATAATGAAGAATCTATTATTAAAATTATGGATCAAAAAAAGTCATTCGGATGAGCCAAAAAGTTTCTGGGCAAAGAAAAAGGAAAATCAACAGCTTAGTGAAATCAATTGGAAAAATGATGGGGTAATGATATTAAATGAAGGAAGTTATATCAAAATTTTCATTATCTTTGATGTTATTTGACATTATATAATACTATCGATCCAATCTGTAAGTACAACTAAAAAAAAATCTTATGCTTGGACATTATCAAGTAGCGCCAGCTAGTTCCAAATTATGCAAAATTTGTGCCTACTTTACCCATATACCATATTAACACTAATACATAATTACCTATATTACGCTATTTGTAATGATACACACGAAACACCCAAACTCACGGCAAACGTTCAGCAGGTTCGTTAACCACCGAACCTCCAAGTAAGCGAAATTTGAAATTAAAACGAGTAGCAGAAAATGCTTGCATTGTGCACGATTTTTAAAACCTTGGTTTGAATGCATGAAGGTTTGTATCGAGGTGTGTGTGCGTGTCTGTGTTTTTGTTTTGTTTTTACTTTGGCATAGGAATCGGCATTGGAAATAGCTGGACACTTCAACTTTATTTGTACAGTAATTAAATTTAATAATTTTAAAAACTGTTTAGCTACTTTCGATGCTGATTATACGTATACAATATAAGATATTTGCAAGGTTTTGGGAAGTACCAGAAGGATTGTGTAAACTGTAAATATCTGTACCTATGTATTTAAATAGTAAAAGGCTTTTAAATCTACTACTACTACCTATTATCTATTAATTATTTTGTAAATTTTGTAACACAAGTTTAGATAAATCGACAAAAACAGTTGATATTAGACAGTTTGTCATTTTATTTTATATTTCAAATCGCGTAGAACTCGAAACGTATTTAATTTTATTGCATTATTATCAATTTTATCTTTTATTTACTAGATGTTCCCCAAGATTCCACTCACGCGAGTGTTAGAATTCCCACAGGATCTCTAATGAAAGTACTTATAACATCAGGTAAGTCCCATTAAAATCGATCCAACCATTTTGGAGATTAGCCGGAACAGACAGACAGACAGAAATTTTTAGAATTGGTTTATTGTTATATAAATACCGTATATACTTCCACATTACAAATAGAAACTTCAAATTTATTCATATGTAAGGATGTACAAATGATCAGCATTCAGCATGTGTGTGTATATTTTGATTTTGGGCATACATTTTATTTATTTTTAATTCTCTCTCCTCAGACGACGAAGGTGGGCACGTGAAGCAAGGGTACGAGTCGCGGCGGCAGAACGACCTCTACATGCGGCTCGGCTTGTTGCTCGGCGAGCGGCGCGCGGTGCGGAGCAAGGCTCGCGACAGCTGCACCTCGCTCGCCTCGCTCGATGCGCACACGCTCGCATCACACAACACTAGTCCGGTTGGTGTCAGTTTATATATACTTGTACAATAGATTTTATACAACCACTAGCTGTCTCCCACGGTTTCACCCGCGGTAATTTCGAAGTTCCCTTGGGAATTCCGGGTTACAATATAGCCTATGTTACTCACAAAAATATTGCATTCTGAAGACGGGACGGCGAACCCATAACTGTATTCTGTCAAATCAAATAAATATTTTTAACATTTACGATGATGGTTTTCCAATAAATAAATCGAGCGAGAAGAAAGAAACTCTTGAATTAGAATTTTGAACACAGACAGGTTCAACAAAATTATTGAAAACTTCAGACTCTTGTCATCTACATCAAGGAATCTACCTTAAATAATGCTATGATAAAATATGGATTTACAGGTATCAACACTGACAGGATCTTCAGAAGTGGAAGTTGCCTCGCCGTTGGGTCGAGACTCTCTTGGCTCTCTCGCATCCATGACCCTGTCAGCTGCCAGCAACTGCTCATCTTCGAGTCCTGGTAGCAGAAGGCATTCTGTTAATAGTAAGAGATCTCATATTTATATTATACCAACTTACAATATTAATATTCTTCAAGATATCTAAACTAGACTACCAATCTAAGGTCTCTTTCTAACACAAACATAAAATTGACTCTAATTTGGATTCAAAAGTTCCAAAGATTTTTATTAGTCATATTTTATCTGTCTTAACATTTTATGACTTGTAATTATTCGCAGCTTTACAAAATGGTAGACCAGAAGAGCTGACGCGGATGTCAAGTGGATTTTTCAAGAGCAGAAAAACCGCTGCAAGACGTTCCGCAAGGGTTAACAGTAAACAGTCCACGACGTCGTCTGAGATTAAAAAAGGTAAATAACATTAACTACCACAAGTGCCGAAAATGAACATATTATATTATATTTGTTGTCTCAATTATGAATTTAAATACCTACCCTTCAAATGTATCTCTCAGCTCTTACTAAATATTTTTCTGTTTTTTTTTTACAGTACACCCTTCTCCACAATTGACCCTACGGCCTTTATTCTTCGAAGTACCGTCATCGGATAGTCAAAGTTTCTTTTCAGGGCGACAATGGCTCATAAGAGACATGGAAATAGCTTTGGAGTCGAGCTCTTCAGGTTCGTTAAGGACTTAAAAGTAACAATTACCATTAATAAATTTATTTCAAACATTTCAGTCATAATCTTGTTATTTTCTAGGAATTCTAGTATCAGGCAGTCCAGGCACAGGAAAAACTGCGCTAATTTTGCAACTCGTGGAATACTCCTGCTTCGGTAGGAAACGAAATTACGAATATGAAGAATTAAGAGAACATACAGATAGAGAAATGCTACCCGAGGAACTAACTGCTGTGATGTTCACGCAGCTGGCATCTCATGTCGTTGCTTATCATTTTTGTCAAGTAAGTGCCAAGAAAGTTGTTATACCCACACCTTGGCCTAGCGTCGTGCGCCTAGAGTTCATCTCGAGAATACAACATTAAATTTTTATGGTTATTGTATGTTAAATTTTTCTTGTTCACAGGCCGACAACAACAGCACGTGCCTAGTTGGTGAATTCGTCCATTCCTTAGCAGCTCAATTATGTCAAGCACCAAGACTCCAGGCGTACCGGGAGTACCTCTTAAGTGAACCACATCTCTTAGCGTGTTTATCTTTAAAGGAGTGCATCGCAGACCCTGATCTGGCGTTCATGAGGGGCATTATAGAACCTCTTACTGTGTTGAGGAGAAACGGCAGCATAGATTCAAGCAACAGTATCATATTAGTTGATGGTCTTTGCGAAGCAGAATACCACAGGCCGGACCATGGTCATACCATCGCTTCATTCCTAGCTAGACATGTAGCAGAAATGCCCTCATGGCTAAAAGTATTAGCAACTGTGAGGACACAGTTTTTGGAGTTAACCAAACAACTTCCGTACTCTCGTCTCAGTATAGATGATTCAGATAACGTTCACAAGGATCTATTGGACTATTTCAACGCTAGAGTACAAGCTGCACCAATAATTGAAACAAATATCAAATGTTCAACAGGAAAGTCGGAAGGGGTCCACAATTCAGTAATGAAATTAGCACAATACGTGCTCCATTTGAGTCAAGGCTCGTTTTTGTTCCTCAAACTAATATTAGATTTGCTCGAAAGGAGTCATATTGTGGTGAAGTCAACAAATTACAAAGTAGTTCCAATATCACTGGCGCAAATATTTTTGCTGCAATTCAATTTAAGGTTCCCAACTGTTCAGAGTTTCGAAAAAGTAACGCATATCTTGAGCGTTTGCTTGGCAGCTTTGTATCCGTTGACGTTAGTAGAGATTTATTACTCTGTCAACTCGTTACTCGTAGACACTTTTATGCCCTGGGACGAGTTTTGCCACAGGTTCGACAGTCTCTCAGATTTTCTCGTAAAAAGGATTGATAACACTTACATGTTCTTCCATCCTTCCTTCAGGGAATGGTTAATCAGACGAGATGATAACGAAAGTGCTAAGTTCCTTTGCGATTTACGAGCTGGACATTGTGGCATCGCCTTCAGACTGTCCAGAGTGCAAGCACCATTAGATTCAGAGAAAACAATGGAATTGGGTCACCATATCTTGAAGGCCCATATGTACAGAAATTTGGGACCTGCACAATTAGGGCTGTGTCCTAGAGATCTCCAAGCTAATTTGGTAGCAACTAGTTCTGGAAACGTCGGTGAAGCGATTGCCAATTTGAGGAACATTTACACACCCAATGTTAAAGTTTCACGACTGATGCTGTTAGCTGGCGGATCTCCGAATCAAATCACCGATTGCTTAGGAAATGCCCCATTACTATGTATGTACGCTTACCAAGGAATCATATCAATGGTAGGATTACTGATTGAATTTGGAGCTGATCTCGAAATGACCAACTCACAGGGTTGTACTGCACTTTCTTTGGCATGTCAAAGAGGACACACTGATGTTGCTAGGAGACTTGTAGCTGCAGGTAACTGTGATTTTTTTTTTGTAGAAATATAGTGAAGTAAATCAATGATATTATAAGTAATAGAGCAGGAAGTAAATAGTTTGTTTAATTTTAGCTCATATTATAAAATACTTTACCAGGTGCATCGCTGAGTCACACGGATACGGCAGAACAAACACCATTAGTTCACGCAGCTAAGAATGGTCATCGTGATACAATAATCTATCTTCTGGGCTGCCAAACGGGAAGAGACGATAGAAATTCGATCGATATATCCGACGGCAGTATTGAGCAGCTAGTTCCGGGATCGCGACATGCCTTAATAGGAGCGGCACAAAACGGCCATCTGGACATTGTCGAGTATCTTTTGGATACTGCTGAACTAATAGTAGGATATTCACATTACCTTTTTGGAAATCTTCTGCTTGATGACATCTTGTTTTGTAAATATACTCTATTATAAAGGGTCTTTCAATAGGGACGGGTCGATGTTGGCAGCCTGTGGCGGCCATGTTGTTTTAACGTCGTCTTTCTAACCTATATTTTTTTATTCAGTTAGTAATGCCAAATCACCATGGCAAGTTACACGGTTGAGCAACACGTCCAAATATTAAAAATGTATTACCAAAATGAGTGTTCGTTAGTGCAAACGTTACGTGCATTGCGCCCATTTTACGGCAGACGAGGTGGTCCTTCAAAGTCGACTCTCCAACGTTTGGTGGCCAAATTCGACTTATCACCTTTAGACTTTTTTTTGTGGGGTTTTCTTAAGTCGCAGGTCTATACCAATAAGCCACAATCGACCGATGCCCTTAAAGTCAACATAGCTCAGGCTATCGCTGAAATTCAACCCGAACTATGCGGCAGAGTTGTTGAACATTGGACAACTCGAATTCGTGCCACCGTGAGAAGCCGCGGCGGACATTTAAACGATGTGATTTTCCACACATAATGGCATATATAGCTCTTTCAAATAAAAAAAAATCGTTAAAATCTCACACACGGCCTTTTTTATTTCATGTCAAAATCGACCCGTCCTTATTGAAAGACCCTTTATTAAGAAGTTTTTGGGATTCCATTTCATTCTAATGTGTCATCTTTGAATATTTTGTTTTATTTTATATGTATTCCTGAAAAGTTTACACTACTAAACTTTTATTTTCATTGTATCTATTAGTTACGATGGAAGCTTGTAGCCTGTAGGTGTTATAAAACATACAAACTAAATTTAAAATGAATACGTTAGGATCTAAGAAAACGTAGATGTTTTTAATGTTTAATAAAAAAAATTAACTTTTTGTTTTCTTATGCATGTACCTATTTAATAACATTTTATTCTGTTTTTTTAGCCTGATGGTATCTGTCCAGTCACCGGTGAGACGGCTCTCACTGCGGCTTGTTCCACTGGCAATGCCGCCATCGCCGATGCTTTGTTACTGCGAGGAGCAACTCCGTATTCATTGAATGCCAGGCAATTATCGCCTTTAGCGCTCGCAGCTAAGAACGGGAGGACAGCGTTAGTGTTACGCCTATTGGATTCCGGAGCAGATGTGATGGGCTCGAGTGGAAAGAGTCCGTTGATATTAGCTGCGGCGGAGGGACATTCTGATGTCGTTGAGATACTGCTGGATCACGGTTAGTAATCTCTTATTTCATAAATCATCAACGGCATCATAAAACCTTGAGAATCTGAATCGTCTAACTAAATTGTATATAGCGCAGGTCAATGGATTAATAATAATATCAATGACACGCGACTAGTTTATTGCAATATTTTCTCATTAAAGTACTATTTTTCAAAACAGGTGCGGACACAGACTCTGTAGATGCCGATGGCATGACACCTTTAGGCTGGGCGTGCTTGCGGTCTAGAATACCCACTATAACCGTATTATTGGATAAAGGTGCTACTATAGGTAAGTTTTTCCAAGGGTTGAATATGACATTTTGATCGTGTAGTCAACTATAATACAGCTGAAAGAAACTAGCCATTGTAAAAATACGGCATTGCATAGTGTAATTTAAGCATCTGATGGAAGGAGGAGTTTGAATTTTAATTTGGAACTCATAAGCTTTATTATAAATATGATACTATACGTACCACAGACAAGATCAGTGCAATTCAGGAGCCAAAGACCACTTTTTTTACTCGACTTCGTTTCCTTTCTAACAGACCAGCCAGACAGCAATGGCAGGACACCTCTCGGCTTAGCTTGTGGAGGTCCCGTGGAGGTTGTGGAAATGCTGCTGGAGCGAGGCGCGTCTTTGGAAAAAGTGGACCACAGTGGACTCAGACCTTTGGATAGAGCGATTGGACAGAGGAATATACCCGTAAGTGTGAAAGTCCAACGATGACGTCAGGCTTTTTGATTCCAGCAAATTTTTTTTAATGAAAGTACATATTATTCTTTGTTTCCATTTTGCAGATAGTCAATTGTTTCTTGAAGAAAGGTGCCAAGCTCGGTCCGACCACTTGGGTTATGGCATCGGGAAAACCCGAATTTATGTAAGTTTCTTATCAATCATAGGCATAAAGTTCTAGGAAGTATTTTACTTCAACTATAGAGGTGGAGAGTACACCAAAGGGTTTTTGGATAATTTCCCAAATTCACACGTGTGGCGTGTGTACTTTTCATAAGCTCTGCAGCCATTGAAATGACTGTCCTAGTTTTCTTACCAGATCCATTCTTACATGTTAAGTTTGATGCAAGGCTTGCAAATGATCTGACTGTCCTTGTTTTCTTTCCAGGCTCATTCTCCTCAACAAACTGCTAGAGGACGGCAACCTTCTGTACCGGAAGAACAGGCCGTCGGAGGCCGCCCACCGCTACCAGTATGCCCTGAAGAAGGTCAACCCGCTCATCAGCGACGAGGGCGTAAGCACGCCCACGACCCAGCCCGTGCCGCCCGAACACGTGTCCGCGTTCGTCCAACTCAAGACCAACCTGCTGCTAAATCTGTCGCGTTGTAAGAGGAAGTTGAATGTAAGTCATATCATGCCGTTTGCGAAGGGTTTAAGATTAATCAAAGGACTTACATAAACTTAGGGGAAAAAATTTACCTATTTAAATGCCAATTAACATTAATTTAACGGAAGTCTCTGGTTGCGGCCATTTTGTTTTAAAAATCTTCACTTAAAATTAAGTTAAAACGACTGAGTGTAGATGGAATACTATATGGACATTTCGGTAATAGGACAACGTACCTGCAGGGTAATTATGTAACTTTTGTTGCTATCATATTTCAGTTTCAATCAGAAAAATAACGGTTTTGTGACTAATTAACAATGTTTAGGCATCTTCAACTTTTGAAGTATGTTTATTTTGGTTGATTGCTAGATATTGTTGATGTCAAAACGAGCATTTTGTATTCGCAAAACCGCCATGTTTTTGATTGCAACCGAAAAATGATAGAAATAAAAGTTATATAATAGCCCCTCTGAAAGAAACATCAAATTGACTATGTGATATCTTCCAGGAACCATCCGAAGCTCACGACTTAGCAGCCCGCGCGTCCGTGCTGCGACCAAACGCGTTCGAATGCGCGTACGCAATGGCCAGGGCTATATTAGCTCTCAACAAGCCCTCGGAAGCTCTGCCGCACGCCAGGAGAGCGCTGCTCCTGGCGCCCTCGCATGACCTGGCCGCTGTGAGGACGTTGAAGTCTTTGCAACAGGAGATTTTGACGAGGATCAACTGCGGCTCGCACAGCCTGAACGGGGACGCTCGGTCCGTGAGGAACTTTGACACGATCAGCCTTAATTTGCCTTAGATACGACACCGACACTGACGCAGTGAGAATTGGTAGATGTTTAATAGTAAGATTTTATTTATGAAATCTCACAATCAGGGACCGAATGTCAATAGAGCTTTTTTAGCTCAATAAAATTTGAGTCTTAAAATTTGAACTTAATTTCGACTTGAAATTTCTCAATCGCCCTTAAGTCCTAAGTTTGATTAATTACCGATGGGAGTGCATTTGTTATGATGAACACATAGTTTTTGCAGGCACGCGTATATTGTAAATATCTATAGTAAAATATTATATTGTATGTAATACAGTAAGGAATATATTATATTGCAATATTTGCTTGTTTTTCACAATACATGTAGATATTTGTGTGTTGTGAAAAGTTTATCGCTATTATTTATTATATCAGATATATATATAGGTAGTTAGAATATAAATAGTTTTAAGCAAAAAGTATAACGTTTAAATTTTCATAATAACATATTGTAGAAACTATAGCTCCCATACAATTAGGTATATTTTATGGACACTACTAATGCTTACTATAGATAATTTTTAAATAAATCCTAAATATTTATTTTCAAGAATCACTCATTTGGTAAAGTACAATTGTATAAATGAATGTATATTTATTGTATGTATGTATACTTACATTAGTAATCCAGACCATAGTTACGGTGTTATAATTTTTTGTGAAAAGTACATCTTTTACTTAAATGAAAAAAAGTGTGGGTAGATACACATAATTATTTCTTATAATTATCTTCTATTATTCTTTTAATATAACAGTATAGCGTTCTAATTAAACGTTTTTAAACTTCTGTTTCTTTCTTCCGCCGAAAGCGAAAAATTGAAAATAAATATTAGGTACACAGTTTAAGTGTTATAATATATATTTTAACTAGCTAATTAATAGGAATGTAAATAATTATTATATTTTTTAATATTATACGAAAAATATTTAAGCCACGCTGTATAAAGATTTTTATAGTTGAAATATATTGAAATACCTAAGTGTGATTGATTTGAAATCATAGGTTTTTGGTTTGCTTGCCATGATTTGTTTTATAACTTTAGTATATAGATGCTTTAATTTCCAATGTAGGTACCTAGATATTTATCAAAATTGTCATAAGAGTAAGTACGATGTTTATTTAGCATACCCACTATGTACTATAATAATATACAGTGTGTCCAAAAACGTTAAGACCAATACTGAAAATTAGTTTGATAGATTGATAGTTTGTGACAAAAAAAAGAAAAAAAAGGCGCGATCGTCCTAAAAATGCCTGAAATCTAAACGACTGGCCATTTTGTTTCTTAATTATTGTTTTATAATAAACTAGGATATCTTCAAGGTATATATTTTTTCTGATATTGAATGATCTGGCTTGATATTGACTCTTAGAACACCTGTATATTATTAAGTACAATTATATATTTTTTATATTTATTTTTCTTTACTATAAAAAATAGTTTATAAATAAGTGAACAGTTGCCTTATTTCGTTTTTTATTATTGATTTTTGTTGTTATTTTTATTACCTAATTTTGAGTTAAACTCGTTTTTGGCCCATTATCTTAATTATTTATTAAAAAAAACTAAAAATATACTATTGGATGACAAATAATTGTGTGAAAAATAGTTAGGTAAATCAAACTTTTCAGCGTGTAGTGGATAGGTGTAGTCATATTTAAAGATCGTGTCGTAGTACAACACATGACAGCATTAGTGTGATAAAAAAAAATTACCGTCAATTTTGATGGGTTTATTAAAATATTCGGGCTAATACCAGAGCTAAATGAATGCAGGTACCAGCACACGATCTTCAAATATGACTTCACCTATTTGATACAACCTGTATACCTTTTTAGTGTGATACAGGTAGGCATAATTACTATCAATTTATTTGTACGTGTTTTATAAACATTTATTTATGAATATACCTATCATTATTATTATATTATATTACATAATTAATTTATAATTTCTCAAACATAATTATTCTATGTATATTGTATTTTTATCTCACGTGACTTATATATTGTAAGAATCAAATTAAAACATGGAGACGGTCGAGTTCAATGAAATTTTTACACACGACTGAGTAAAAGGTTCTATATTTATTTTAATCAAAGACTGAAAGGCTTTTTGTGCAAAAATTGGTGGTTTATTTGAAAAAAAGGAAAAACATTCTTAATTTTCACATAATAATATACTATGAGTAAAATATTGTTAGTTACGATAGGTTTTACTTATTAAATATAAGTTCAATTTACAATAAATGTGACATTACAAAACTATAAATACATCCATATTGCTTCAGTATTTTTTTTTTCATTTCGGATCCCAAACACAATATAGTTGTAGATAGAAATTCATTCATTCAATATTAATATATTCCATACTCTTCCTAAAATTTACGCCAGGTAATTCCCCTAGCTAACCTATACAAGTTTTATATAAAAAACTAGCTATTCCCCGCGGTTTCACATACATTAATTTCAGAGTCCCCGCTGGAATTTCGGGATAAAAGTACCCCTGTGTCATTTTATAAGATACACATCTTTTATGGGACCCCATACATTATTATGTATATGATATGGCCAAACGTTGTTGCTGAAATCTTTTTAAGATACTAGCTGTCCCGCGCGGTTTCACCCGCGATGATTTCGAAGTTCCCGCGAAATTGTTCCATACAAACTTTGCAACCCCTTTTCACCTCTTTAGAGGTTGAATTTTCAAAAATGCTTTCTTATCGGATGTGCACGTCATACAAAGAACACACCCTCCAAGTTTCAAGTCTCTACGATCAGCGATTTAGGCTGTGCGTTGATCCATCAGTCATTCAGCCGCCTTACTCTTGACGCTATCGAGTAAGGGTCATACTCTTGACGCAATCGCGTTAAGATCAAATCGAACCCGAATCGAAATGAGATCGAAAAGGAATCAAATTTTGCTACTTTTTAAGCTTTGAGATCGCGTCTCTATCGTATTTATCGGGCAAATTTCTCGAGTTCATTAAATTGTCATCGAAAACAATCCATTTTTATTGACCGTCATCTTTTGACATTAACACGATTCCAAATACGATCTCAATTTGAACTCAAATAAAAATCGAAATCAGCCTCAAATCATTTTCAAGAGTAAGGCAGCTAGACAAATCATTTTATATGTAGATATAGATGATCAGTTTTAGCTAGCCGTGTCATGAATGCATGTGGTCGGCCACATCATGAAAAATATCAATTCAAAATGTTGATTAAACATAGGTAGGTGTAAGGTGAGCAAAGTCATACCTATAACAATGAAAATAGTTGATCCATTTGTGTCCTATCGATCAAAATGCATAGATAAAAAGAAAACGATTCACGGTGAAAGATATTCGACTATATCTTAATTATTAACCATACGACGAATACAAATCCCAAGGTGACAACTGACAATATAATATTTATTTTATTACCTATACCTACATTTACAAAATTAAAACTTAAAATTGGATTTTATTTCAAGAAGCGGGTGGAGTCACTAGCGGTGACGAGCGCAAAACCGGGTTTTCATATCGTCTCAAATCTCCGGTGAAACCGGGTTTACTGCCCGATGTTCTTAAGTACACCGGTTGCAGCACTAGAGGCAGTCTATGTGTAGACATGACGCTAGGCTTTATCGGCATTATTTGAACTTTAGGTGGACCGTCCAAATTCTGCAGTTTATCTACATTTTCTTGAATACTATTCTGTGATGATAATCTGCGTGTATTTCGGCGTGGACTCCGATTTAGGTACGGAGTTTTCGAGTGCCACAAATTGGATGCTATACTGGTCCCTATCATGTTTTGGTGCTGTGACATTATGACGTCGCGTAGTCTATTCAGTATCAGGTCTGCGTCGGCTTTCGTTGCGTTCGGACCGAACATGGGCGAGATGGTCATCTCTTCGAATAGTCTGTTGCATTTCGCTGTGGTTTTTCTTTTCGATATCGGGCATGTCTGTAACAAAAAAAAAATATATTTTAGTTTTTTTTTTTTTCTTAGGACTACAAAGTTTGTCCTTCCTACGATTGAGTAGGTAGTGTGTAAAAGATTCCTGACACCAATGTTCAAAGTGTATCTCTATCCAATTGAACTTATGACAATGTACCTTTCAGGTTGTACACGGTGAAATTTTCGTATTGATTGAAATTTACTATGGACGTTTTTTATTAGAGCTCATCTTTATAGTATTTAGAATTGGAAGACTACTGTAAAAAGGGTTCATAATAAAGTTAAATACAAAAATTCCACCGTGTATATTAATGAAAGTTTATGAAGGTCAACTGCGAAAACCCAGTTTAATTAGCTTTATTATAATAGGTACTAGCTGTCCCTCATGGTTAGGGAAATTTCAGAGTTCCCGCAGGAATTCCAGGATAAACTATGGATGTAAAACCTTCCTTTTGAATCACTTTATCTATTGGTGAAAACCGCTTGAAAAACCGTACACTAGTTTATGAGTTTATCGCAAACAGACAGCGGGAGCGACTTGTAAACAAGCAGAGGCAACTAACTCTTGCATGCCCTGTCGACATAATCAATTACCTAAAAATATCCGGGCGACCGAGCTTCGCTCGTAGCGCCATCTGTTGTTAAGTAGGAAAGCAGTACCAAGCACTCATTTTTCATTGACGTTGTCTAAAAATGAAACCTAGCTAGATCGATTGATCGTCCCTGAAACCTCCTGCATACTAAATTTCATGAAAATCGTTGGAGCCGTTTCCGAGATTAAGATTATATACAATATACATATTATATACACACATCAAAAGTGTCTAGGGATCAAGCATTTTTATGCGGATTTCTTGAGATTGAGATGTGGCTTTGTAATAAATTTATGATTTTATAAATTTATATGGATCCTTTTTGGTGCATTACATAATTTGAATCAGGAACTGTCAATCAAATTCGAGTAAAAGATGAAAATCAGCTGTCAATATTTTCCCTATAAAAACATACAACGCATTGAAGACATTATTAGTGCTACTGTTTCCCTACTACTGATTAAAACCAACGTTATTATGGAGCGGCGACGTCATTTAAGCAGGGAAGAAATGCTCAGAGTCGTGGGAATGAGAGAAACTGGTTCCCGGCAACGTACTGTGGCTTTAGCTCTGAATACAAGTCAGAGTGTTATCAGTCGACTTTGGACACGTTACCGAAGCACTGGTACCGTGGCTGAGCGCCATGGAGGACGGTATCGCTGCACCACACGGAGACAAGACCGATACATTCAAATCTTAACTCGAAGAGCTCCAACAATAACCGCCATGATGTTAGCCGTGAGGCTTCATCACTCTTCAGGGAACTTAATTAGCGACCAAACAGTCAGAAACCGCTTGCATGAAGTGAACCTTCATTCCCGAAGACCGCTACGGGTACCACCTATAGCAATGCACAATCGTAGGATTCGATATCAATGGGCTCTTGAACACAGAAATTGGGCAGAAGAACAATGGCGTTTCGTGTGCTTTTCTGATGAGTCTCGTTTTGGTATGAGACCGGATACAAGACGTATACGACACTGGAGAACCCCTGGACGCCAACAGCGATTAAAATCCTGCCAGGAAGTCCATCCTTATAGTGGTGGAACCATAATGGTATGGGCGGGTATTTGGATCGGCGGAAGAACTGAGTTGATTTGGATCAGAGGCAACCTCAACGCTCAAATTTATGCTGAGACGATTGTATCAGACGTCATCGTTCCTCTACAAGTGCAAATCGGTCCCTTATTTCAGTTAATGCATGATAATGCACGACCGCACACCGCAAGAGTTGTAAGACAGACTCTCGCCGCAGCTAACATCAATGTCCTGCCCTGGCCTGCTCAGTCGCCAGACTTGAACCCGATTGAGCATGCATGGGATATGCTACAGAGAAGAGCTCTGCCGAATATGGAGGGTATCCAGTCGCAAGAAGACCTTTTTTTGTTGTTGCAACGAACATGGGCGGCCATTCCACAGCGTGATTTGGATGAACTCATTTTGAGTATGCCAAACCGATGTTCTTGTGTTGTTAGTGTTCGCGGTAGAAACACGGATTATTAATAGGCTATTTGACTATTTTTTTTTTCTTAGTCCGTCTTGTAGATTAATAAAAAATATTGGACACGTATTTTTTCTTTTTTTACGTAATCAAAAAATAACAGAGATACATTGAGTTAAAATTTCGCATGACGTCACTAACTAGTGCAGTTTGTATGGCGGCTTGTAGCGGTAAGTGACGTCACGAGCCCCCACCTTAAACTTTAATGCCTTATAACTCTGTGTATTTTCATTTATTTGAAAAATAAAAAAAATACGTGTCTAACGATTTTTAATTTTCTAAAAGACGGACTAATTAAAATTTTGATTTTCAAAAGTTGTCAACATCCCTATTGTTTAAGTTACCCAATAAAATTTTAAAGAAAACTGTTATTTCAGTCTTTTTTTCGAACTTTAATGTTAGTGGTTCAAATGTCAAAAATCCCTTTATTAGGAAAATGGCAAATTTCTTTATTAATGCAAAGGTGACTTGGTTTATCGTTACTGTGACAAACGAAAACACTTTATTTGATGAATCCTTAAAGAAAATTTTAATTAATATCAATCAGGAGAAAAGTTATTGCAAAAATATATGTTGATCCCTAGACACTTTTGATGTGTGTATTTATATGTCTACAAGAAGATAGATACAATCAAAATCTTACCATCAGCATTGCGTCTAAAATATTCAAAAGCTTCTTAGGCGTGTTGCAGTGTTCCTTGTAGAGCAGCGGCGATCCCAGGAACACGTTCAGGTAACTCTGTCTCATGGGTGCCCATACGCTTTGGGCATCTGTGAAATACCGTATCCGATCCTTCATTTTGAAATAATCCATGAACCCGTACCGATTCAGCACGTCCATTTTCGTTAGCAAGCACCTCGTGGAATTCGTGGAGTCCTTGCACTGAAAGTAATTCTTTGGTTCGATTATTTATACAACGTGTTAATGCATTAACTGAAAACCTGATACACCCCATTTAAAAAAATAAACAATAATATGATTAGAATATATTTTATGTCGAAAAAATGTATACTTTAAAAGTTATTCAACATTAGTTTGGAGGTGACCTATCTACGAAATTCCAAGTGCTACGCCCGTGCCTACCGGTTCGAATTTTTTTGCTGCGGGCGGCGTACGCGCCAAATCTGGTATTATAAATATTATAATAGACATAGGCTAATAAAGTGAAAAAATATAACCTATATTAAAACATAGTGCGATCGCTCGATTCGCTAGTTGATTGTGAGCAAACTACTTTCTAGTTTTCAGTTAATTAATTAACACGATGTATAAGATCATAAAAATCCGCATCTGCATCCTCATGCGCGGATGTGAGCCTTCAAAATTCGGCATCCGCTACATCCCTGGTACATTGTCCCCACTTACCGTGCTAACACCGCTGCGTCCCGCGGGTTTCCTCGTAACCTCAGGCACGTACTCCATTCGACTGACTGAGCTTACTCCACATTGTAACAGCACCTGGTGGTTCACCAGACTCGGAATCCCACAGAATTGCCGGCGATTCTTCTGTTAATTAATAAATTGAACAGTTACAGAGAAAAAGAGAGAACTGCATAGAAGTCAATCAATATCAATATCTCAGAAGTCAATCAATGCTCAAAGCGGAATCTTCAAAAATATTATACTTAAAAAGAAAACAATGGATTAATAGGTAAAATAGGGTAAATGCTAATTATATTAATGATATTATTTATAGTACATATTACAAAAAGTTTTTTTGAAAACCGACAATAGCCGTTCTGACACTTTAGATTTGAACTTTTTATATTAAGTTTAAATTCTGCAGATCTATCATTAATAGTAGGTATTTATTTATTTTATTTTAAATATTACTCTCCTATCAATTTTCTTTTATATGGAATAGATATGTTAGAATAGGTCGGGATGATTTTTGAATAGAGGATAACGCTCTAGTTCTATTCCAGTACTGGCTGGGCCCGCGGTTTCAGCCGCACGAAAGGTTTTTATACAACAACTTTTTTTCCCGACATCCGATTTCAATGAAACTAAGCCTATATGTAGCTCCAGGCTAAGCTTAATCTACCTGTGAAAACCGCATGACAATCTGTTCAGTAGATTCGGAGATTATCGCGAATAGACAGACAGAAAAGAATTTTAAAAACTTTTTTTTTGTGCTTGGTTACTCTTCTTTTATCACCCCTCTCAATTTTAGGTAAAAATATTCAATGTACAGAATCGCGGATTCTACTCTTTTATCATAGTATAGATATATAGGTACCTAATAATGGTTATATTTTTAATAATTATTTAGTAGTTATATTTGTAACAATCGTAGGTATTTTAATAGGATAATAGTAGTTAGACTAAAGTAAAAAAAAAATAGTTTATATTATTATAATTCGATACTCACAGGTCTATATTTCGATGAACTTATCTGACAAGAGACATCGTTGCTGAAGTTTTTTGTGTGTCTGAAAATTGATTTTTTTAACATAACAAGTTAAGTAAGTTTAGATCGTTTGTAAGAAAATTTTAGGTAAGTATATCAACATAAATTTTTACTCACTTGCAAGGATCAGATTTCTTTGCATAGGGACAATTCTGAAATTAAAAAAGTTTTGAGTAGGTAGGTATAAAAAAAATTCACAATAATAATATGACATGACAACTAGTTCGGAGATAACAAACAAATTATTTCGGAGATCCGCCGGGTATTCCAAGATGAAAGTATACTACCCTATTTATTTATTTTACCTACTAGTACTACACTATATTTTTTATTTTTTTTTCTACCGTGTAGTATGCCAAATTTTATGTATTTGTTTCACCCGCGTTAATTTCGGAGTTCACGTGGGAATTCCGGGATAAAAAGTCCCCTATGTCCTTTTTTGTACCCCTGAAAACGTGTATGCAACATTTCATGATGATCGGTTGAGCCGTTAAAGCGTGTAAGCGTAACAAACAAAAAACTCACTTTCACATTTATAAAAATGGTAGTAACGAATAGTAACGATAGTAAGGATTCTTTGAATAAAATCTTGTAATTCTATGATCTATTTCCACCCGTTACACACGTTACGCTGGACTGACCAAATAAGGGCTGCACTTGACAGTCCCCTACACCAGTGAGGTGAGGGAGGAATGGCGGCGGATTGTTACACGTGCCACCAGTATTAAAACCTAACGTGATGACCACGACCACTCTGCCAAGATATACCTTATGTATATTAATTTTAAAAAATGACTCTTTACTAACTAGCTGACTCTACACATTTTCACGGTTGAGCGAGTTAACGACAAAAAAAGTAGGTAAAAACGGAAGGTGCTTACTCGCGCACACACGCGAGTTTGACACGTGCGAGTTGACGAATAAGTCCGTAACGACTAGAAAGAATTTCCACCCGTGATACTTCAATCAACAAACACTTAAATAGGTAGGTACCTCAGTCAAAACATCGAAAGTGCAAGCCAAAATCTTATTGATATCGCAATCGGCCTCGTAACCAATGATAGGCTTGCTCAGGCACTTGGTGATGACCCTGGCTTTGGCGCTGGTCCACGAGGTGTGGACCCTGGTCATGTTGTCGAGGAGTCTGGAGAAAGCATCGACATCAACGGTTCCCTCGTCGGAAACTATGCCTAGCTCTTTGAAAACACAGTTCTCTTGCTCGCACTGGAATTTAAGAAGAAACAATAATATAAGATAAGCCATGATTCACTATGACCAACAACATTCCTAGCTTACAACACCCGTACCTGTAAAAAAATCCCCAATGCTCTAAATGGCAAAAAAAACACAGTTCTGTATATGCTATGGAACACGTCATTTATCAATTATTTTAAGTGAAACTTCTTTCTTCTTCGTCCTCATTAGTGGCGTCACACAGCGTGGTTCATATTGAATCAGGCCTCAAATATTAAAAGAGGAGTAGCCCGAATATATAATATAGCTATCTCCCGCGGTTTCACCCTCTGAAATTCAGAGTTCCGTAGGAATTTCGGGGTAAAAAGTACCCTCAGGACTACCGTAGCTTCCTATAAATGAAAGAATTTCCAAAATCGGTTCAGTAAATCCAGAGATTACCCCTATAACGTCACAAACTCACAATTCACAAACTTTACCTCTTTATAATATTACTCGTAGTATAGGTAAATATCGAAACATGCCCTAAAATCTCCAGTTTTCTTTGGGAATACTATTTGATATGCCCAGATAACAAAACGTAGCCCATCACTTGTCCCTATATTTTAGTGTATCCACGTCACTCGTCACTATTATTGTTAACGAATTCGGTCAAAACATTAAAGGCCTAAAGGAATGTGGAGAGGCCATCAGATCCAATATGTATATTTAGCGTTTTACTTCAAAGTCATGTATTTACCGCCACAGGAACAATCTTCACATCGTGATTCTCCGACTTTTGGTTAGGAGCAGCTGTTGTGGGTTCAGTGGTAGATAGCCGAGACTCTTCAATCACCAGTCTGTTCGCACCCCAAGAAAGGTTGAAGTCACATTCCGATCTCCATGAAGGTTGAATGAAATGATTCATCTCACAGCAGTCCAGCGGGTCAAACGTGCTCTGGAAGGGTTTTCGAGAAACGATTAAACGAATGTCCAGTTTTCACCTGAGATAGAAAAATCCAATCAAATCCGAGGACTTACTCGATCATTTGCGACTATTTCGTTGGGATCCACAACGCCGTCCCCGACGCTCTGCAGTCGCCCTCTAGTTATGTTAAGCTAAAACCAGAAATTGTATAGGTCTAGGCATTTAGTACGTCAGTAACAAAAAAATTATAGACACGTATATTTTGTTTATTAAAATTCACTAAAAAATACTCAAGATAAAGTGCATTGAAGTTTATAAATGTATGAGCGGGCTCATGGTGTCGTAATGCCGTATTTAAAACTGTAGCGAGGCGTGACGTCACGTGACATTCAAACTTCTTTTTGGTTATTTTTTTGGTTATATAACATGACGGACTAAAAACTAAAATTAACTGGCCTATTGTTATTATAACAACATTTAACCTTTCTCTACATAATATTTGTCTATTTATTTGTACTGGGGAGGTATTGAGGTATTTATGCTTACACTGAAAAGCGGTCGAGGCAGTATCCTCAATCGACCGGAGATGGTAACGCTAGGTCTTGGCGTATGGGGATAATAACGCATCAGCTGTTCCACACCACACTCAGATAGCGTCTCCCTGCTGAAGATATCTGGAAGGTTGCAGCATTTGGAGCTGAAATACTGGAATAATTAAAAATTCGGTAGGATTTTAACACGAACAGAATATAAATAGAATGACAACAGACAATTCAAGAACAATAAGTAATTATGTTTTCAGCTAAATTGTACGGAAATTATTTAAAATTTCACAAGCATAAAGTAATCTAAACTTTTCACCGCCACGTTTTTGTACTTAGACCTAAATAACAAGATAAGGCTACTCAAACATACATAGCTTCCAGACCACACGCTTTATGCCTGATTTCTCCTATTGTTTTGGAAATGCTTAATATCTATCATTCAATCCATTAAAAATAAGTCAGTGCAGTTGTTGGTTAGAAACGTAATACCTATTATGTGTCTGGCCTCAGAAGCACGTCTTTCTTAGATCGTGATATTACGGGGATGGCCGTAAAAGGGTTAAATTGCTTGAGTGTTCTTGTGGTGAATAACGCGATAGTACCTACCTAATAATATAAATTACTGGCACGTAACAAATTGTTATTGGGGCATTAGAGAAGTTTAAAAAATTAGGCTTACATTCTTCAAAAACCACGACGGGCGTCTTTCACTCGGCATATTTTGCTCCAAATTTTCATATCGACTGAAAAAATATACGTATGTTGCTTATATCTTACAATAAAATATCATACAGAGGTAAAGTTTGTAAGTTTGAAATTAGGAGATAATCTCTAGTTGCAGAGATTATCTCCTCATGAACCTATTTAAAAAATTATTTCGTTTATTTAAGAAGGTATACAGTATTCCTGAGTGATATAGAGTACTTTTTATCCCGGACATCCCACGTAAACTCCTTTATTAAAGCGTGTGAAACCGCAGGAAAAAGCTAGCTTTATAAGTTATCTTTTATATTTATTTGAGATAAGCTCAGTATTTCAAGGCCTTATAAACACTGACTGGAAGATTATGCTTTGCGGTATTAAGTTCGCGTCGGTACATAATAGAGGTAAATTACTAAAGTTTAAGAATCAAGAAAAACGAGATTATAATAGGTATCCTAAACTATACTTATATTTTATCATATTATATGGATAATGGATATTTTTAGATATAGTAGCGTCTATAGTTCGACCGCGGTTAATTGTTCAGCTACCTACTTATGTTTCCGAATGTATCAGGTGGTACATAGTATCATAATATTACCGTAATAGTATTTCCATAAGATCCAGAGTTACCGGGCCCTTATTCACTATGATCATAACAGGCCGCGCTAAGATAAGACGCCGCAAAAACTATCTTTCCCTCGTAATCAAAGAAATTTTACTGCATAAAATACATTTACGACGTTTCTTACGGCATAAAGAATAATAATTTCTAACATCTTGGCATCTAGAACATTTGGAAATGCGTTTTTGGGACGCGCGTAATGTGCAAGCAATGTTGTTGATCATAGTGAATAAGGGCCCTGGAGTAAGTAGGACTTACCTTTGTGAGAAAAGATATTTAAACCCGGCGACTGAAGAAACCTGTGCACAGGCATCTTCTTTCCTCACATTTTCTTCCGGACAATTCTATAAAACAAATGCCGCCCATTACAACACCTATCTGCATGTAAATCGACATAATATCCTATAGATCTTCGAATCTAGGACTATAATTGCTCCTACATCTAATTTATAGTGTAATCGAATTCAGTCGTCGGAAAAATGGATCTTGAGACGTCTCGTCTTATCAGACTCGGTCGACTCGGAGGCTATATTTTGATTTTTTTTTACAACGCAAACATTCACACGTACATCCGATACTGTAGGTCTTGGTGGATTCAATTTCGAGTTGGTACCAATAGCAAATATTTAGTACTTTCTTATCATGAGTATTAAATTATAAAAAGGACATACGTATCCAAAAGGGAACCAATTACCTTTACTTTAAAGATCATTTCGGCTTGACGTGGAAAATGGAACTTACGGCAATCAATTGCTCAATAGCGCAATGCATCAGCGCCTGTCCAGGGCAGGTACCAGCGTACCTCCTCGGCCTAGCTCCGTAGCAAGTGGCCAGAGCTGGCTCCACGGCGTTCTGCCACGCACCGTCGGGCAGCAGTGATTTTAGCACAGCGGCGTACTGCTCCCTAGGCGGCAGGTCGTCGGGCAGACCGAGTTTCGTGTTCAGGCAACTCCATTGGCGACACTGGCCGGTGAAAAATTATTTAAACGTTTTTAGGCGGTTTTTGTGATAACTGCATCGGTTCCATTCACATTCGTTTTTCTGTTACACCGCAGGAACAATTTTTTTCTAAAATAAAAGTAGCCTATGTTACTAGATATAACATCAGCTACCTGCCAGTGAAAGTCCTGTTTAAATCTGTCCAGCCGTTTCAGAGATTAGTCGATACAAACAGACAGACAAACAAAAATTTAAAATATTGATTTTTTTATGTACGTAGGTACCGGTATATACTTTAATGAGCATTTAGTGAAAAGCTGTTAATTTGGGATTACAAACAGACATTTCAATTTTATTTATATGTATAGATATCGATGTATAGATAAAAAAATATTAATGATATTTTTTTTATGCCAAGAGCACAGCAATTATATATATATATATATATTTCGCAGTCCATAGCGCCATACAAATCATGTTCAAATCATACGAGTATCTACATCCTCCATGTACGAGTACCTAATAAAAAATTGGTTAGAATACTTTCCCTACTAATATTACTACTAATATTATAAATGCAAAAGTAACTCTGTCTGTCTGTCTGTCTGTCTCTCTGTTACGCTTTCACGCCTTAACGGCTCAACCGATCACTATGAAATTTTGCTTACATATTGTCAGGGGTACAGAGAAGGACAATAGGGTACTTTTTGTCCCGGGATACCCGCGGGAACGTCTAAATAAACGCAGGTGAAACCGCAGGGGACAGCTAGTAATGTAATATGGCGGTATGGTGATGTTGCATTGGCTGCTTAGTGCACTTACCATTCTTGAACTCTTTTTCAGGAATGATGTGCCGAATGGGCGTTGCGCGCAAACCTATGAAAATAAACAAAGTAAAACTTGCTGCTCATACATTACTACTTGCGAACTTAGATAATAAATTGACCTGAACTTTGGGCGACAACATAAAAATACGTTAAACTGCTAAGAACCCAATATTTACGTTTTATGTATATAATTAGGTAAGTACCTACCCATATTTAATACGGTACACGGTAATAAAATATAGAAAGATTTTTTTTTTCAAAAGAGAACCTAGGTATTTACTTAACAGGCGCGGATCTACGGGTGAGTAGGCAGTGGGTGCAATTGGCCCCCCTGAAGATTAAAGTAGGTACTTTAATCAGACCTTAGGAAAATGTCTGAGATCTACCAACTAAAAAACATGTTTCATTCTTTATTCAAAACAATTCGAAAGAATACTAGGTATATACTAGGTGTACAATATAATAGGTAGGCTATTATATTATACAAAGGTAGCTTCTTCCTCCTATGATGACCCGATTGGCGCAGTAGATGATGATCATGCATTCAAGAGGTTCCGTGTTCGATTCCCGGTGTGGGTGGACTTTGTGTGATGAACACAGGGTTCCATTTTCCAGTCTGGGCGTGTATATTATTATCTAATCTAATATATATATATAAATCACGTGTCACGTTATTTGTCCGCGATGGACTCCGAAACTATTGAACGGATTTGATAAAATTTTGCAACGATTTATAATATGGTCCAACTTAAAAGATAGGATAGTTTTTATCCCGGAATTCCCGCGGGAACTGAAGGACATAGAGTACTTTTTTCCCGAAACCTCCGCGGGAACTCCGAAATTACCGCGGATGAAATCGCGGGGCACAGCTAGTATATATATATATATATCTATAGTATAATATACATATATGTAGTAATATGCAATACTGCATATTACTACATATATGTATATAAACGTAGTATATACATACTACGTTTGCTTGGTTTCCACGACACAAGCTTATAGCTTAGTGTGGATCAAGTAGAGAGATCAAGTGGATCAAGATCTGTGTGTTGTGAAGTGGATTATTATTATTATTAAAGATAAACCAGCAGCAGACACAGGAAACTACAAAGATGTTACAAGTATAAATTCTGTTCACAGATTCTTCTATAAATAGGGTTGGGTAGTTACAGGCGTTACCCCTTACATACAAACTATACCTCTATAAGTGTAGGTACATAATTATTAAATTATGAATAAAATCACTCACCGCGTGTAAAAATAATATAAACCACAAATATTTCATGTCTCCAATATGAATGTACAAGAATAACTGATATATTTACCGTATTATTTTGATAAACTATGCTCAGAGTACGGAGTGACCCGACACATCTGGGGTCACTCCGCGATAACTTTGTCAATTCTTTTGCGTGTTGGGTTAAAATACCAATATTGATATTATCTGTGTCGATTCGAGGTCATTGATTCAGTGATATTATTGGAATGGCAAAGAAATTAATCATTCATCACTGCATTATTTCAAGATTTTTTGGAAATACCTTATAACGAAAGGAAAGCCCTTAATTTTCGGGGATCTAGTAGGTAAATACTGAGCTAAAGCTACTAATACATATTAAATAAATAATACTTTACTAGCTGATTCGGAGATCCCGCGGGTATTCAGAGATACAAATACTACCATATTTTTCTGTACCTACCCTGGAAATTCCGGAATAAAAAAGTAGCCGATGTCCTTCTATGTGCCTATCCCTGACAATAAATAAATAAATAAATAAAATTTGTACTGTGCCCTATAAACAGGGTCCATAAAGAACTGTTTACTAACTACCTCAACACCTTATGTTACTTAATGGATTTGCAATAAATAAATAAATAAATAAATAAATAAAAGAAATTTTTATTTACCAGCACATACAGTAAAAGTTATAGCATAGTATGTTATTATATTTGGTGCGTGTATGCAAAAATTTCTTGGTGATCGATTGAGCCGTAACAAACAAACGAACTCACTTTCGCAATTATAATATTAGTAAGGATATTCTTTCATGAAACTTTTTGCAAACCAAACTCTACATTGCATTGTTTGGTTTGTAAATAAAAAGGTGCGCGCTTGAATGCAATTGTTCTTTTACCACTTTTCTGTCAAGTTTCAGAATGCTTACTCAGACCGTCGTGCACGCGCATGCATCATAATAGTAGGGGTATACCTTCTCTCTGAGCACGCCCGCTGCGCTTGCTCGGTTCGCGCGTTGTGGCAGTTTAACTTAGCATAAACTGCATGTCAAGTGCTATACAAATATTAACTACGTTTCACGATATACCACCGTTTCATGGCATATGGTGACGAGGTATAAAAATCAATAATAAAATAATAGACACGTATTTTTCGCCTTTTCGAATTATTGAAAAAATACTTTCGATTACGTAAAAAATCGAAAAATACGTGTCCAATATTTCTCATTAATCTACAAGATGGACTAAAAGTTAAACCTAAGTCATCACGCCCTTTGGGCTACGACAATATTATGTATTTTAAAGGAACGTCGAGTCTACAAAAACACCAGAAATTATATTTAACATAATTTTATTTGACGGCGTTTCATAAATAAAAAAAAACATTAGGCATACACAATAAAGATGCTACTTAAAGAAAATTTCTACTAAGCAAAATCTAATGACGTGTAAAATAATTATATTAATTATTATTGTAGATTCATTACTTATTACTGGTCACAAATACTTAATGTAACACATCATACACAAAAAATCTCAATAATTATGAGACAATTGCGTAAAACTCAATAACATCACAGTGTTGCTAGTGCAGATAATGTAAAAAACGAACGACAGCGGAATCGCATTGCAATTTGCAACTAATTACACTTTTGATCTATTCTGTTGGTGTGGAAATTCATGGGATCACGTCGCCTTTCGGATATAATTTTACCTGAAAAATAAAGTAAAGAAAATGAGAATACAATGTAAAAAAAATGCCAAAAGTAGATTGAGATGCATTTACTTTCTAATCTTTTTGCGTTAATAACAAACCAGTCAGTGAAACAAAATTCCAGTTTTGTGTTTTTTCATATTTACAGCATGCTAAAACCTGCTAATGCGTATTTACATGATCATACTAAAATTAAACCTTTATTTTTGAAAGATAATTTACTGTTTTGATGTTCTCTGTGGTTTCACTTGCGGTTATATTGGAATTCTTGTGAGAATTTCAGTATAAAAAGTACCATATGTCACTCAGGACTACCATAGTTTCCTATACCTATGTGAAAAAAAAAAAATTGAAATCCATTCTGTAGTTTTTGAGTTTAGACAGACATACAAAAATACAACAAATCTTTCCACCTTATAATATTAGTGTAGATTGCACACACACCTAAATTGCCTAAGGGACATCCGAGATCACAGGAATGCCCCAAAGCCGAAAGCACGCTTGATACTGTCAAAGTAGTAGCGCTTCCAGTTGTCACGTGTCGTGTCCAGCTCCGATGTGGGCACCAGATCCTGTTTTACAGTCACCAGTGTGTGGTCATCCTGGAAGGAAGAAAGATTATTTTAAACTAGCGGTCTACAAATTCCTGCATATTGTTTCTAGACAATTATCCATTCACATTGGACGCAGATAAGCAATAACATGTTAACCCTCAAAATTAAGTTATTGATTCAGAACGATTTATTGAGTGTTAGGGAATGTTTATTAATTATGTTTACCTTATTACATTGTTTAAATATGTAACTAAATATTGATCATAAAAAATGTTGACACAAAATGGCGTTATACTTTTAAAATACGATTTACTCAAAATTTCTCCAATGTGGGTTAACACACTATTGCTTATCTATGTCCATATTTAGGTGTTCAATTTAAGAAATAGATGACATTTAATATATAAAAAAAAATACTATCTTTTTTTACACCACTATTCGTGATGATTATTGTTAAATGTTCACAAAACATTATTGAACATCAGAAGTGAATCTTTCACATTGTTTCCTTTACATAATATCCACTTAAAAATGTTGCTTCAAATAACATTTCCTTTAATAGTTTATTTTGTAAAAATACAATTACTCTACTCACTTACATTTTAAGCGGTTCTCTACGGTTTCACCTGTGTTAATCTGTATTTCTGACAGTATGTATACAAAATTTCATGACGATCTGTTGAGCTATTGAGACATGAAAGCATAACAAACAAACAAAAAACAAACTAACCAACTCACTTTCATATTTACAATACTTGTAAGGATATGGTTTGCCAATGATCAAACAATACACATAAACAGCAATAGGTACTTTATTAAGAAACTAACCTTTTCATCAATATTGATGGTAACCTCCGAGAAATGCTGTTCTGGCCACTTTTTGTAACGCCAGTACTGAACAATCTTCTTGCCCGGCACCAGTTCTCTAAACTCCCCAGTAATGTTGCCCCCAAAGAGAGCAAACTTCCCACCTTTCTCAACTTCCATCTTCACATGGCCTTGGGTAAATGCGGTCACCATTTCTATTCGAGTCATAGCATCGTAGAACTCTTGAGCGCGGCACTGAAACCTTTCTGATATCTCGATTGATTTTGTGTCCAATTTGCAACCAATCTGTTTGTTATTTTGAGTGATAATAGGCTCCATATTGATTTTCTTGTTAAAACCGCTTGTGATCGTTGACACATTGTCAGGCCTCACTGTGGTTTCTCCCTTTTTAGGCAGAATAAGACCTTTAGAGAACTCTTCCTTGAGAGATCGGATGTATTCCTTAAGTTGTTTCCGTATCTCCTCTCGTCCAAAGTTATGCATAAAAGCTTTTACTCGTTGAGCTTCATCCCCACTCCCTTTAATGGTGACAGTCATCTGAAAGAAGAATAATCCTAGTTTTAATAAAGATTGATAATTCTAATATTGTTATATTTGAAGTCACAGCAATGAGCTGTTCTCTAAAGTTTATCCTGCATTAATTTGAAATTTCAAAGTATCTGTGGAAATCCCAGGATGAAAAGTACCTTATGTCCTTTTTTGTACCAATTTTTTATTTTTATTTTTTTCTTGAATGATATACCCAAGGAGGTAAATCATTATAATACAATCTAGCCAATCTAGTTATGACTAATAAGTATTTTAAATTTGACCTAAACTTCTAAACAAGACTATACTAAGAATGTGTCCAATAACACTTTTCTTATTGTCTCTATTAAGGGGAAGACACTTTGTTCTTGTGCTCTTTGTTTTTTTGTACCAATGTGTGACAAAATTTAATAATGATCATTTGAGTAGTCAAGAGGTGAAGCTACAGGCAGAGTAACTAGGTATCACATTTATAATATTAGTAGGTATGGATTTAGATTACATTTTTAGTTATATGTTTAAAGTATGTTCAGCTTTTACTCACGTCCACTTCGGTGACGTCATTCTCCTCCGACAAATTCGGGATCTGCAACTCTCCTTTGACGACATCCGAGCCACCTGCGATCCGACCTTCCCACTTCAATTTGATGTCCCATTCATAGAAAAATATTAGTTTCCCTTTCCTATTGTTAGCGGTAGCTTCACCTTCGATCTTCTCTACTTCTGTTATTTTACAATCTATACCGTTTTGAGCTATTTTATAGTTGTTCAGCAACTCTTTTAGCCGCTCCTTGGACCATGGCCCGGCATTTTTTTCAGTCCAGTGCCAATTGTTCACGTTGGTCGCGTCGGGACGCTCTTCTACAATCCATCGTGGGTCGCCTTCTCCCCATTTGGCCATTTTCTGTGTGCGTTACGTTAATAAGCACGTTATCCTTCAAGAAAATGTGACCAAGTTTGACACTTAAGTTTAACACGAACAGTCACGAATCGCTATTTTAGAGAGCATTAATCGAAGGATCCGATATCTATCATACAATTTGTTCAATATTTCAGAATTTTTAAGCGCCACTTAGTCACAATAAGAAATTCATATAATTTACAATCTTCGAGAAACGTCGTGAAATGCAGATTGCAGATTGTCAAATGTCAGGTTCGTTGTAATTTGACAGATGGGGATCGGTCTTGCTTTATTGTATTATTTAGTTTCGCTAAAAAGTTAAAATATTATTGCGGATTTTTAAAATTTTGAGGATAAAAATTAGTTCTTTGACTTCTGTGTTGAATTTAATGAGTTCAATATAATATTATATTTCAGACGAGGAATATGTTTAAGATTGTTAAAGTAATCTAATCTTGAGGTGCCTACGCGATTGTGGCAGACATTATTTATTATAAATCGTCAAAACCGACACACCTACGCTTAAAAAAATCATTTTTAACGAGTATACCACCAGTATACCTACCATACAAGATTAAGATATTTCACTAAAATGAATACGAATAGTTCAAGTTGGTTGGTACTTGGTAGTTTAAAAGTGAAATTATTTTTTGTAAATTTAGTCAACACATTTAGAAATAATCTATGTTTAATTTTTATAAGAACTCATTAATAAAACTTAAATTTCCATGTTGGCTCACGTGACTGAAAAGGTACGGAGTTGGCTTTTGAAGTAATATCACCCCATTTATTTACAATTATCAGTCGAAGTTTTGCTTTACTTAACCTGCATATTGTATGGCGTCTATAGCTAGTGACTTTTTTAATCTTTAAAACTTTAATAGTTATTTTAAAATATAGATTTTTTTCAGACCTGAGTCTATATTATTATGCTTGCTTTGTATGCTATGTAAGCTCTAACGAAAAAATGAGATATTTTCTAAAACCTGGTAAATAATATAATAGTGATATCAAAGATAACACGCCTCCAAACTATTTAGTGTCCTGGATTTGAATTCGATATCGAATTTTAAAAACATTGTTACCTATGCCATTTGTACATTTAGTGCAACTTTTGCTTTAATATATGGACTCTTTTACTTAAGGCAACATTATATCTAGACGTTTCTAGAATATTTAATGTGCTACCAACATTATTAATACTAGCTGTCAAAACGAAACGTTCCATTTCATGCAGATAAGGTGTCAACTTTCTATGCATGAGTAAAATTCTACATCGTTGTTCTTTAATATCAATAAATAATATTATGGTTAAAAACATTGATTTATAAAGCATATTAGTACATCAAAGGTTAACAATAAGAAATGGATAATTCACACGATGTATACGTGGACGGCGGATTTGACCTGCATAATTACTCGAGCAAGAATTAATACCTAGGTTATAAGGACACGTTTACTAAAAAAAATTATGCGTTACCTACCTAACCTTCCGCTTAAAAGAATAGAGATTTTATAGAAGTAACTAGTTTTTATTTGGTCTGAGGAAGCAACACAATGCGTGTCGTGTCGAGGTCCGAGGATTAGATACCGCCTTCTGCATCTGATCTGACCCTTGAGCCAAAGGCCTAGGGTCTAGGGAGAGTCTCTCGAGATGTTGATCGAGACAGGAGAAACGGCTGTTTAGTGTTTTCTTACGAGTAGGTTTTTAATTATTTTTCATTACTCATACTCGGAAAGTAGGTCTGAAGTTGCCTGAGAAGCAGGTTGAAAGTAACCCTTTTCAGCCCTAGGGAGAATCGCTTTCAACTGACAGCTGGATACTGCAGAAACTCAAGTTTTTTTTTTATGTCATAGGGGGCATACTTACTGGCCAGTAGCACACCTAATGGTTGATTTATGTAAAATAAAATTCACTCATTTTTTTCTTCAGCTAATTCCTGTTTTTATTTTGACTTTCCTTGCATTCGTAATGAAAAGCACAGTGTTACCCTCGGGAGAAAGACTTTTCTCCCGAGGGTAGGCTTACTTTCACCCCTAGGATAACAATGTGCTATTAATTACCTAATACTAGCTGTTCCCCACGGTTCCACCCGCGTTGATTTCGGAATTCCTGCAAGAATCCCGGGATAAAAATACCCCAAGTATGTCCTTCTTTGTATCCCTGACAACGTGTATGCAAACATTCAAATTCAAATATACCTCTGTAGGTACCTACTTCATTTATTGCCCCAAAAGAAAGTAAAAACAAAACAAAATAAACATCATGATGATCGGTTGAGCCGTTATGTCGTGAAAGCGTAACAAACAAACTCTTTCAAGATTCATACCACAATTATTAAAAACTTTATAATCCTAACTGATGATAATATAAATGCGAATGTAAGTTTGTTTGCAAGTTTGTTACGCTTTCGGGCCCTACTACTCAACCGATCGTCATAAAATCGAGGCCCTTAGATATTCACTATGACCAACATTCTTCCCCTTAACGCGCGTCCCAAAAACGCATTTCGAAACGTTCTAGATGCCAAGATATTAGAAATTATTATTCTTTATACCATAAGAAACGTTGTAATAGTACATTGTTATCCAAGGGGTGAAAGTAACTTATTTAGTCCCGATACGGGGTTTGGCCAATAGATCGAGGGACTAAATAAGTCTTTCTCCCGAGGGTAACACTGTGCTTTTCATTACGAATGCAAGGAAAGTCAAAATAAAAATAGGAATTAGCTAAAGAAAAAATGAGTGAAGATCGGATAGTCACTTGACACTTTCCCACCTATTTCTTTTTCTTTGGCCGGCTAGCTATTCAGCCAGTATTTTTTATTTACATTGTGGCGACCTAAAAAAAATATTTTCTTTAATTATTAAGTATTAATTAAAGAAAATAAAAAAAATATAAATAGGAATTAGCTTAAGAAAAAGTGAGTGAATTTTATTTTAATTAATACCTACTTAAACTTTACGTTATTTCAATTTTACATCGCGCTGGCTGTATAGAAAGTTGAAACATGGTTCAGTAAAAATGTGAAAATAGACCTAGTTTTTTTTTAATAATTTGACAGTTGTCAGTTGAAAGCGATTCTCCCTAGGGCTGAAAAGGGTTACTTTCAACCCGCTTCTCAGGCAACTTCAGACCTACTTTCCGAGTATGAGTAATGAAAATGTAATTTATTCCAGTAAAACTTCTTTGATAGCGTGGCGTGCGTGTTATGGTCATAGTGAATAAGGGCCCAGGGGTGCAAAAAAAATTCTCGCGGAAACTCCGAAATTAATGCGAGTTAAACCGCGAGCTACAGCTAATAATGTAACGCCTACCACCAACACGTCTGACCAAGAGCGGAGGTCAAAATTAACTCGAAATCGATTCGTAATAAGCAAATACCTACCACAAAACTCGTTATCTTGAGTTGGAGCGAGTGAGCTAATATCGAAATAACAGGCCGCGCAAGCAAGATAACCAAATAATAAAACATATTGAAAACAAGACAGTCAATAGGCGCAGGCGCAGCGTCCACTCGTGTGCAGTAAACGGTTAAAATAAATTAAAAAAAAAACACAGCAATGTACCCTTTGCGCCGTGTACTAGTTGGCAGTAAGGTGTGTGCTCGTAGTGCATTTATTGTAAGATTAAAAATAAAAACAAAACGTTGTTCGAATTTTGAATGAAAAAAGGTTTTTGCAGATTTTAGAATTATGGCGGACTCCGTTGGCGGCTGCCGCCAGGAGTCGAGAAATGCAGAGGAACCACTATTCGGATATTACGACGCCTCAGCCTTTATCCGTGTTGACTGAAGATGAGATGGCCATGAAGGAGACAAGTATGCCTACCTAAACTTTAATTTTATGGCAAAATAGTATACTTAATATATCCTGTGTAGAAGCTGGCATGTTTAGTTTGAATGATCAAGTCATCTAATAAATGCTTGTACCGAGGATGTACTTACATATCTACATTTTAATAGGAGCTACCTACGCAGTTTTATACACTGCCACGACACTGCCTAGATACCTTTTTTACCTCTACATCAGTGTTAGGTACATGCAACTGTCATGGTTTGAGCTCAAATTACAAATATTAAGCTATATTATAACATTGAAGGCACAAGCATGAGCTATTTTTTTTTTTGCTGGACTTGGCGCCATGCCCCCAAATGAAATGAAATTTTGATGAAATATTATTGAGAAGTTTCATTAAATTCAGTAGTTTTTGCGTGAAAGAGTAGTACAAACTTTCGCTTTTAAAATATTAATAAGGAAGTAAAGATGTATCATGTTACATATTGTAGCTATAGCCTCTAGGATAGGTACATACCTACTTAACTGTAGGCAAGATTTTCAAAACAAAACTGCCGCAATCAGAGACGTTCAGTACATTAATTTTAATTGGCATTTAATGAGATGTAACTTAATTAGTTAAATGTCAATTAACATTAATTTATTAAACTTGTCTGATTGCGGCAGTTTTGTTTTAAAAAGCTATACTTAACTAAGTAATCATTAAAGTCGACTCTGAGTGCGGCGGTGAGTCTAAGTTTCAATTAGGTACCTGAAAACCGCATGAAAATGCTTGCAGTATAGTTTTGAAGATTAGCATGACCTACCTGCATGACTTACCTACATTAAATTATTATTTCTTAAAAACAAAATGTGGAATTACCAACTTATTAAAATTGGTTTCAGTTCGGAAATTGGCGACGGAACAAATAGCGCCGCTTGTGAAGAAAATGGAAGACGAGCACCGCATCGACGAAGGCATCAGACAAATGCTCTTTGACAATGGAGTAAGTTAACATTTTATCAGGAGTGACGAAATAATGGAGAAAAGTTTATCAAATTCTGTAGCTAGCTGTTCCTTTCAACGGCGTTAATTTTCGAATTTCCCGCGGGAATTCCAGGATAAAAGTACCTAGTCTATGTCCTCTGTACCCCTGACAACGTGTTTGCAAAATTTCACGATGATCGGTTGAGTAGGTATGAGCGTGAGTTTTGCGATCAGGAACCTTTGCGGACGCAGGCAGAACAACCCGCCAAAGTTTCATCACAACCGGACCAATGGTTTCGAAACGCATATAGGACAGAAATACAAATATTAATTTTTATTTATAAAGATAAGGATGTTTTCAAGGTCAAGGTCAGCAAGACTACTTACTTACGAGTGGATTCTCATATTGAAACTACAACCATTTATTGTATACTAGCTGTGTCCCACGGTTTCACCCGCGGAAATTCCGAAATTACCGCGGGATAAACGTTTATTTTATTTCGGAGGTTTTTGTGTAAACAAAATAGAATAATATAATACTACACTTCCTTAAATATTATACAACAAAATCGCGTCTGTCTGTCTGTTTGTTTACGATAAACTCAAAAACTACTGAACGGATTTTCATGCGGTTTTCACCAATGTATAGGGTGATTTCAGAGGAGAACAAAACGCGAATAAAGTCGCGGCGAAACAGCTGGTGGTACTTACCATATTGACGCAACTTCATTTGTAATTTGTACAGATGGTTCGACGATTGCTAACCTATTTTTATTAGTCACGCGGCAAGGAGCCATCATTCAATCATGCACACATTACGCCGATCACTTGACAATATCTTCAACGTCCTACAGTTGATGGGTATAGAAACACCAACCGAGTACAGCGGCTCTGGCTGCGGTTTCCTTACCATGATGCTGGTCGTGGAGGAGCTGTCGAGGGTCGACCCGGCGGTGGCTGCGTACGTTGACATCCACAACACCCTCGTCAACTCACTGTTCATGAAACTCGGCACAGAAGAACAGAAACGGAAGTATTTGACCAAACTGTGTACGGAATATGTGAGTGAGATCATAATATTATGTATTTTCTTTCAAATATCAAGTAAGTAACTACTTATGTATCTACTTGTATTTGTACTACCAGTTGAACTACTCAGTAGTGCTATTGATACAGAGAGCTAAAATTCATACAACATTTTATATCTTTGAAGTTCAAAGTTTTAAGTTCAAGTTTTTACCTTACAAGTGAAGACTTCGATATCCCCTTATTAATGTAATATTGTAGGTACCTACTAGGTATAATCCGAAAGCACTAAATGTTTTTTTAATAATAAGTAGTGCTTGGACTATCACACAGTGCTATTTCAGGTCTCAAATTAAACCCAGTATCGAACCCGCGCCACCCGGGATAGTAGGTACTTACCTACCATTAGATACACCAGCGGGGTTAGCCAAGTTGACACTCTACGATCGTTAACGTATAGAAAATTTTTGTAACGAATCGTCATGTCACTTGGTCAGCCAATCAAAACTCTAGTTTTCCCCAACTCGAGACCAACGGAGCTAGGATGCGCAACACGATATGTTTATCGAACGAAAGATAAAATTGTCGACACGACAAAATATGTTTGTGGGCGTCCAAGCAAAAAAGTGCAGTAGTGGAGTATTGAGTTAAGACTAGATTCGGTTGAACATTTTTTACCACTGGTAGACAAAACGATATGATATGTCGACGAGAATCGATAAAATGGCTCGATAAAATTTTATCGTGTTGCACATCCTAGCTCCGCAGGGGAATCGTAGAATATCAACTTGACTAACCCGCAGCCGTGCTGGAACGGTGTTTGTCGAAAGATTTTACGGGTAGTTTATGTTCTGGAGAAAAACAGATATTTGATAAATAAAAATAATAAGATAAATACGTCATTATTTATTTATCAAGTCAATACTTATCTATCAAAGGATAAAAACATTCGCTCGCTCAAACAACAACCTTACCTAACAGCGATGTAATAAGTATGGCTAGCTACATAAGTACCCATTTATCTTTTTATGTTTTGTTTATCTTCAAAACGTTGTTGTCAACCGTTTATCAGGGCTTTGCTATCTCATGATTTTACCTTTTTGTAATGTTATTTTTAATCTCTTTGCATGTTTATGCCAAAATAGCACTTGATAAGTGTGCCTATCTTGTGTTTCACTAAATATATAAGTCCACTGACTAAAAAACGTTGCTGTTCAGAAAAAAGTAAGGCTTGAGGTAAAAGGTATCGGTACTGTAATATCTATGGTACCATCTCGCGTCTTGACAATGTGAATTTAACTGTTCTTTTTGGAAGCCGATCCCGTTAACAATATTACCACTAGAAACCCATGAACTATCTCATATTTATTTTTAGATTTATTTAGATCCTGAGTCCTGATAGCACTAGAAAACCATGAAATGTCGATTGTCACCTACCTATTTGTTTTTAGATTTATTTAGATCCTGACGCTTGTTTAATTTTAGTCAAAGATTAGCCAAACAAGTGCCATCTAAATAAGAGTTGAATCGTCATATTTAAAAAATAATCAGCACACTATGAAAATAAATGTGTATCTTTAGGTATATTTGACGTTTTTGTTTTGGTAATGTCGTTACTCTTTATGAAATACTTAGAACGATCGGCCTCCAGTGTGTGTCGCAACAGAGAATATTTTGGTTAATAAACCTTTCAACTGATAAGTATTAATTGCTAAACTAAATATCTTTTGGTGGGCCTTAATGGTGGCGACATAAAAAATTGACCATCTAAAATGATCGATATCAGAATCTAAAGATCGTGCCTAAATCTATGGTTTTCGATATATCATTGTGCAAAATACGATAGCAAACATAAGTAGGTACCTATCTACGTCATATAGATTAGCCGAAATTCATCTGGGATCTGCGCCCTTAGCCAAGTTGACAATCTAGAATCGTTATAGCTATAGAAAACTAAAGAACGTGGTTATGAAAAATTGTACTTTTGATCGGACGTGATTTTGCGTGACCACGTGACGTGACGATACGTGCCTTAGTTTTCTATAGTGACAAGGATTATAGACTGTCAACTTGACTAAGGAGGAGGGCGTAGCAGTTATTGAACGATCATTCTCTCCATCCAGGCAGGAAGCTTCTGCCTAACAGAACCGACGTCGGGCTCCGACGCTTTCGCGCTTAAGACGGTCGCCAAGAAAGATGGCGGCCATTACGTCATCAACGGCTCCAAGATGTGGATCTCTAACTCCGACGTCGCTGGCGTTTTTCTCGTCATGGCTAATGCAGACCCATCCAAGGTAATATGTTTCAAGAAAACTGTAGTCTGATATTATATATTTACCAATTTTATTTACCGAAACTTTAAACACATCGCAACCCTATATGACCTTAACACTAAAGCCATTTTTGGTAGGGCAACAGTCTACATTTACCTACTCTAGAGATTGTGATGAGGTACAATCGGAAGCAGAAATAGTCACTTTCGACAGTTATTAAAGTTGAAAGACTGGCAGAAGCTTTTACATATTTTTGATGCTGACTGTACCGTTATAGTAGGCATAACTACATATCCCTACCTAACCTGGAAATATATTTATTTTTTCAAACAAAAGGGAACATAGGGTGTTGCTAAATTACAAATACCTACTGGTTTTTTTTATTCTGGTTTTAGAAGAGGTAGAAGAGAACTGTACTGAACTGTAGTGCATCTGCCCGCGGCTACAGTTGATATATTATTTTCTCTATGTACGTAATGATATGTACATAATATGATGTAATTTAATAACTTTAATATTTACAACAACAAAGTCAGTTATCTGACATTTTGCTACTAACTTAATAAAGAACAGATAACATATTTACCAGAACACATTGACTATACGAATTGCATCATATAATGTAAAAGACTATGCACAACCTTAATATTAAAAATGCGAAAGTGAGTTTGTTTGTTTGTTACGAATTCACGTCTTAACGGTTCAACCGATCATTGTGAAATCTTGCACACCTGCTGTCAGGGGTCAGGAGACAGGAGTACCTACTTTTTTTCCGGAAATCCCGCGGGAACTAGTATAATTACTAGATAAAGTGCAGACATATTATAAGTTTATTCAAATATTAAACGGCTAAGAATATAATAAGTAAGGAACATACAATTTTACAATAGGTACACTATACGTATTACGTACCTATAATACCTATGTATCACACTTCTATGCTAAGGTAAAGGTTCTGAAAGACTCAAGAGACTCGTATTTATAAACGCTATTTAAATATAATACACTAATTACAACTTAAAAGCAAACGAACAAACCCAAACACAGCACCAACGATAAAAGTTAAAAACTACGATTTACGAACAGTTAAAACTCGACCAGTTTATTATATTTGAGGTTTATATAATAGAGCGAATGCTCTAACTTACCAAAAATTCTTTTGCTGCCATCCCATACTTATTTACGTCAATATTCCAAAAACTATGAATTTTGAAAACTGTGACTAAGTAAAAACATAACCATAAAGCGTTAAATACATTTCTTTACGTTAATGAATGTTTTAGTGCGTGATGAATAGTTTTGTGTGCGCAAATCACCCGGCGACACGACACTGGTTTTCATCTGTTTTCATTCTAAACTAAGTTGATGTCCCTTCTATCTGTTATTTTCCGTTCGTCGTTCATGCGAAAAACGTCGAAAAACGAACGCTAATAGATCAAATCATTGACAGATTTAAAATTCTCCACAGGGCTACAAAGGTATTACGTGTTTTATAGTGGAAAGAGAGACGCCAGGACTGACGGTCGCCAAGCCGGAGAACAAACTTGGTATCCGGGCATCGGGCACGTGTATGGTGCACTTCGACAACGTTAGGGTGCCCGAGGAGAATATTTTGGGTGAATACGGCCATGGGTATGTTGAACGATTACTCTAAAAACACTTACTTATACAAGAAAAATTTTAAACCAATCCTTATCCTCAGTCCTTATCTATACATATAAAATTCTTCGTCCTGAATGACTGACTGATGCTTCTATCAATTTCTTATTAAATGTAATATCTTGTGCGTACATGCATGTGTGCTATGTTTTTTTTGTAGCGGTTTGCGCTATGTTAACAGGCAGAAAATTAATTACGTTGTTGAATACATAGGAAGAATATTAAACGAGAGCTTCACCATTAACTTTCTAATAGAGCAACACTTAAGACAGTCGGCATTAAAAAGATGTAAACATTTTCGTCAGTCGTTGAACTCTTTATTACTATTGCACTAACATTCAACGAATATCAAGTGATCACATACTTATTTCTGACTAGCTGTCCCCGCGGTTCCACCTGCGGTAATTTCGGAGTTCCCGCGGAAATCACAGGACTAACGTTTAAATCTTTCTCTTGAATAGATCCATTATCTATACTAATATTATAAAGAGTTATTGTGAATTGTGAGTTTGTGACGTTGTAGGTGGTAATCTCTGGATCTACTGAACCGATTTTGAAAATTATTTCACTTATAGGAAGTTACAGTGGTCCTGAGTGGCATAGGGTACTTTTTATCCCGGAACTCCCGCGGGTATTCCGAAATTAAAGCGGGGGTCAGCTAGTATATTATATAGACAGACAGAGAGAGGCGGCGGAGGACATTGTTTTAAAATATGACTACCGACACCAGTAAGTATGACTGTAAAAAAAGTATACCTACATATTTCTGCGGCTGACTGCACATAATTATGTTATTATATATATTTTAATCACAAACGCTATATGTACAATACAGATACAAATATGCGGCTGGTTTCCTGAACGAGGGGCGGATCGGTATCGCGTCGCAAATGATAGGACTCTGCCAGGGCTGCATGGACGCGACCATTCCCTACACGCTGGAGAGGAAGCAATTCGGGAAGAAGATTTTCGACTTTCAGGTAAGGGTTTTCAGGTATTCTTTAATATACCTACCTGCAAGAGTCTACCTATATCTTATCTAAATTTAAATATCTATATCGTTTACTAGTTACTATTTGTACAACTTTAATGTACCACCTCTCGTGGAATTTCGAGTGCGTTAATTATTTTTTTATAAACTATAATATCTGTTTCCTATGTGTGGAAACTTTAAGATGTGCCAATGAAACCTTTTTATATTATGTTACACTTTTAATAAACTTATGTTGTACCGTTTGTTTCCCAAAAAATAAATAAATAAATAAGGGTGAACCACTCCAAAATGATTAAACTGTTGACGCGACTATTCATAACGGCGATAATACCTACAAGGCTATTTGAAAACAAAAAATGTTTCTAGTCCGTCCTGTAGATTCATAAAAAATAATATATGGGCGACCGAGCTTCGCTCGTGGCGCCATCTGTTGTAAAGTAGAAAAGCGGTAGGTACCAAACACTCATTTTACATTGCCTGAAAACACGGACAAAACGACGCCTATAGCTAGATCGATTAATCGCCACCGAAACCCCCTGCATACTAAATTTTCATGAAAATCGTTAGAGCCGTTTCCGAGATTTAGGCCCGTATTAATAAACGTTACTCAAGTTGACGTACTCACTTGAGAACATCGGTGAGATGGTGTTCTAATTAATAAACGTTACTTAAGTATAAAACTGGTCATCATCTTGAGTAGACGGTCTCAAGTGAGTACCGCACATATTAATAGACGAAACTCCAAACTCAAGATCATCATTTGACGTTTGATAAGTCTGGATCAACTGAGTCAAGTAAAACACGGACTTGAGATCATCTTGAGTTTGTGCTACTATTAAAGTTGTTGAATCAATATGGATTTTGAAATTATTTTGAATAATATTGAGCACTACGATGTTATTGGATCAAGGATTTATTCTTTACGTATCGTTTACCAAAAACGTACATTAGGGATCCTTATTTTCAATTATATTCGAATATTTTTTCAAAATATCCAAGAATATCTTTTTTTCTAAGCAAGAAAATATACATATGTGTCATCATATACGTTATATTCGGAAAAAATTAATTCGGATGAAACGAAAAGTGAAAAACTTTAGAATTTCGCGCGCCAATAGCTATTATTTTTTAGCTCGCAAGAGCGGGCAGACAAAGGGACTAAGCCGTATACAGCCTTTTCTATTGCAACTCATTTCATTTTTACCATATTTGAAGTAAAATTAAATTTTTTATACAGAATTTAATGCAGAATTTAAATATTTTATGTTTTAAATTTTTTTTATGACATAATCATTGGTAAAAGTGCAATTTCAATTTAAAAAATGCATTTTGTGCAGTAGTTGTAACGGAACGAATTCAAATCTATTTTGACGTTTGTTGAGTCGGTCTCAAATGAGATGGAGAATGACAATCTCAAATGAAACAGCCCCAAGATAGCTTTATTAATTAGCACATGTTCTCACGTCTTAAGACGGTATCAAGTAGTCATGTTATTGAGCTTGTACTTGAGAACTGACTATTAATACGGGCCTTAGATTATATACATATATATTTATATACCTACAAGAATTGCTCGTTAAAAGATAGCTACTAGATAGATTAGACGCAATTTTTTTTTTTTTTTACGTAAGCTAAAAATAACGGTGATACGTTGAGTCGAAATGTTGCCTGACGTCACAAGCAGGTACCTAGGTACCGACCTGCTTTTTACATGCATGACGCGTGACGTTACGAGTCCCCACTCCTAAACTTTAATGCTCTTTATCCAAGTTATATTATTTTCATTAACTTAAAAAGCAAAATATTGTGTCTATTATATTATTTTTTTAATCTGACGGACTAAATAGAATTTAGAAAAAAAAATAGTCAAATAAGTAATTGATTCAGTTGGTTGCGAGATCCAGAAGAGAAAAGATATGACTATGCCGTTTACACAGTTTAGTACACTTGCCGCAAATCTTAAAAGATTAAACTGGATGATCCCACTAGATAGGGATTGCTTGGAGACAAGTCATAAAGACAAGCAAAATCTATCGCAAAACTATTCAAGTAGTAACGATCTACAGGATTTTCCAACACAGCGCGTCTACTACCTAGCTGAATGAAATCGATATAATAAACATTAGCGTATGTGAATGTGAAAGTGAGTCAAGCGGGAAGTAGTCCACATTTAACCAAGATCGATTACTCGCCCTGACTCACAATCAGGCGCACACTTGTCACACAATGAGCGCTGAGCATGCCAATAAGGCTTTACAAATCACAAATGAGTTACTGCTTACTGGTACAACCGATACAACTACCTATATTTTAATGAAAGCACCGTTTCACGCGGTCTACTCGCTATTTGTAGATTCCCTCGGGAGCTCTCTGTTTTTCTTGTAACGGAATGAAAGTATCCTAATGCAAAGTTTCATTTAAATAAAACTGAATGGTCAGTTTTAAACACACGTATTTATTAGAATTATTCGTGCGGCATCTGGGTAGCATGCAAAAAGTTAGCTAAATTATAATATGGTGTCGATAAATTCCAATAATCTTCTATCCAGGGCATAAGCTACCAAATAGCTCATCTACAAACCGAGCTGGAAGCCGCGAGGCTGCTCACTTACAACGCGGCACGCCTCAAGGAGCACGGCAGAAGCTTCGTGAAGGAAGCAGCTATGGCCAAATATTTTGCATCAGGTATTTATGTGCTCCACTAGGTGTCATTTTCTTTAGCCATAGTTGAAATGACATCAATATTATTATTATTATTATCAACGTGAACATTAAGATTCCTTCGGAAACTCTTGTATCAGTATAAAGAGTACCCAAAGATTATGATATGAAAATTAGACCAAAATTTGTTGAATAATGTTTTGCGAGTATGCAAGTAACCCTCGGAGTTTAATAGAACATAGTTATCTTGGAGAGGGCGCAACTGAGCCACGGTTCACATCGGCTCTGTTAAAAATATTTAAAAAAACATTCAAAAAGAATGTTTAATCAAATTAAAGTGTTATTGTGGAAGGAAACTTGATAATTTTTCGTGATTTAAAGAAGAAACCAACAGATACAACCCGAAGAAAGTTATTTGTACGACAAACAAACACTAGTGACTGCATGGCTGAGAACTTTTTTCGTGTGAAGTTTTTCGTATTTAATACCAATTATAAGACATTTTGGTGGATCTTTTGATCATTTTATTCGATGGCTCAGGAGTGTTTAAAGCGAACAATAGTGCTACCAAATACTTTTTTAGATAAAACATAACCTCTTTTTTTAATTAAGAAACCACAATTTGCAACGTCATCCAACAATATTTTTTGCTAATAGCAACGCCATCTGTGACAGCGCATAGTCCCAAAGATCAGTTAAAAAAATACCAAAACACGCCACTAGAGGGTGACACATACATGTAAACAAACTATTACTGAAAAACCATAAAAACAATCATGGACGAAATTATGAAAGCTCTAAAAAATATCCAACTAGAACTAGACGATCAAAAGAAAGCGATTCGAGAAAGTGGAAGAAACGTAACAGAACAAGTTACACAAAATATTAATAAAATATTAGAGGAAAAGTTTTTTGCATTGGAAGAAAAACATGAAAAATTAAAGGAAATAGTAGATAATCAGGAGAAAAAAATATACTTCCTTGAAAAGCAGGCGAGACAAAGAAATATAGTTTTCTTCGGCATTGAAGAATTGGAATCTTCATATGACACTTTAGAACAAAATATGCTAAAATGGTTACAACAACATTTCTCAATAAAACTATCCTATATCGACCTACAAGAAGTTAAAAGGCTAGGAAAGAAAAGCGATAGACCACGCCCAGTAGTGGTATCCTTCTTGAACCTGGGCATAAAGATCAAAATCTTTAAACAAAAAAGAGCACTACATGACACAAGTTACTACATGAAAGAAGACTACCCTAAACATGTTTTAGAAAAGAGAAACCAATTACAAGAACAGTTAAAAACAGAGAGAGAAAAAGGAAACACGGCTTTCCTAAAGTATGACAAACTGGTCATACTCAAACAAACATCTAAAAGAAAGTATTCTCCCTCACCAACAAAACCTACCGAGGACATGCCAAAGGAAAGACGCACACAAACAAATAAAAAGAACAAATCACAACAGCATGACCCCCCGGTGAGAAGATCAAATAGCATCTCAGAAGGAGTAATTAAACCAAGCATGCTAAACTTCTTAATAAATAAAAACATTAATCAAGATACCTCCATAAACAATGCATAGCAATTAGCCGCTCCTCTCCACACAGATTCAACAAAGAAATATTTCAACACAAAAAACATAACAAATCCTCCAATCCGGTTGGTCACCGTGGAGGACTATGACCATAACCCTCCAAACAAAACCACAACTCCAAGAAACAAAGCAGAACTCAACGAAGCACGGGCATCTTTGGAGGAGGCCTTTACCCAATCAGGGGTTCTTGCTTACAAAATTTAGAAAGTAAGAAAGAAAGTAAACTTTACTTATCCCAGCACAACACACAAGAAGAAACAAACAAACATTGAACAAACTTAAAATAACTTTTTTAATTAGATACCTACTTACTAAAAATTTATCCATCTAACCATTACTACATACATTTAAAATTATTTTGTTTTCTTAAAGTTACTTACAAAAATGTTACTTAAACCTTGTAAAAGCAAGAAATAAATGGCTTATTTATTTATTTATTTATTATCTTGATATTACAAACAGATCCATTTTATTTATATTATGTAATCGAAACATGATTAAATGTCAAATATTTTTTAAAATATCAGCAGTCATGTCAGAAGATGAAAAATATCCCATTGTGTGTCTAAGCTGTAACCTCAAAAACACAATTATTGTTGGAATAATTGACATAATCAACCTTAGATGTGTAATTTAACATCAATGTCATTTTATATTTACAGAAATTGCTCAAACTCTCACATCAAAATGCATAGATTTCATGGGTGGTGTCGGATTCACACGCGACTTCCCACAGGAGAAGTTCTTCAGGGATGCCAAAATAGGCACAATCTACGAAGGAACTAGCAACATGCAACTGCAGACTATTGCTAAGTTTATCGAGAAAGAATATAAACAATAGACATTTTATTTTGTACTTTGCATTAAAAGAAATTTAAAAAAATATTGGTATTTCATTTCATAAAACTTTATTGAGGAATGATTAAAAAAAAATATTCAATATTAAGTAATGCAACCACTACAATTTTATTGTAACTAAACATTAAAACTATATTTACAAGATGCTAATAAGAATTTGGTCTTTGATTGAAATATTTTATGGCTTAGGATCATGAGGCAATTTGAATCCAACCATTTTAGCTGTATCTTTTACGCTCCGTTCACCTTTTCCTTTAAATTCTTGATTAATTTCCATACATTTTCTTGTGTTATAAAGGTAATCATAGTAAGTTTTAGCTTGGAAATGCATTTCATCAGCTGCTTTGCACAATTGCTGATCTGTTGTCTGATATTTACGATATTGTTTTAAAATATGTTGCACCATCTGGTTTTCAGCCAGATTCTTTGTAGGGCTCTGTTTGCGTAATTCAGATAGAAGTTGTCTTAATGTCACAAGAGCGGGTTTTGAGGTAATGGATGCCATTGCTTAGACCTTCAAACAAATTTATACCATAAGTTTTTCAATCATAAGGCATGTTATAAACTCTTCACTATTTTCATACTTTGGCTTATCACTTTTTAACCAGAACTCATTTTTAATTTTATTTAAGTTTTTTGCATCAAATGTATGAACTGATATATCATTAAATATATCTTTATATTTAAAATTGTTTGCCAGAGTTAGTTCAGTAGTATGAGGATAAATTTTAAAGATGTACGGAACTGTCTCTGACAATATTCTACTTGGTTGACTTTCAATTAATGATGAAAGACTATTGCAAATCAATATGCAATTTTGTAATTTCGTTCCCCAATTACTCCATAAAAAATTATTCGTAAGTTGCTTAGGACAGTGTGGTAGATATACTAAGGTTATATCTTGTTCACATATTATGTAACTGCCTTCATTGTTTTTTTCAATGACATCAAGTCCAAATTGCTTCAAGAGTTCACATTCACTAGTATAAAATATAGGATCATGTACAAGTGTTTTTTTAGGGCCATATAGCTCTTTAATACATAAAAGTAAGCCCAATTGGTATCTTGAAATAATGCATTCTCCTACATGGCCTAGCCCAAAACAAACAACTTCTACAACTTTCTTAGATTGTAAAAGCGTACTCACTGATTTATGAAGGTTTCCAAAGTATTCAGATCCCTTTAAATCCTCTATGGCACACTGTATTTGCCTGAAAAAAACAAAATAAGTTGTGTAAATACACAACATAACCTCTAATTGCCTATTGATGCTTACAGTCTTTTTATAAGTTTACTTACTGCTTAGATTTTACCAAATCAATTTTTATTTCTTCCTTTTCAATTGCTGTTGCTTTTTGTGGTACTTTAGTCGATTTATTTTTAGAAAAACGCTTTGAAGTCACTATTTGAAAACCATCGCTATCTAATTTGGTTTTTGACATTTTTTTTTTCAAATATTGCTAATGCTTGCCAAATGCCAACATTTGAATTTGAAATGGATTTTTTACAAGTACCTACCCAAGTACTCTTTTCGAGGACGGCAAAGTAAACTTGGTCCATTCAGCCAATAGGGTACTTGTATGATTTTTTTTCAGTCTATTTTAAAGATATATGGCCTACTTAAACAAAGCAAGAAAAAGAAAAAAAATATATGCATAAATTAATTAAATAGAGCGTTTCAAAGTTCCTACTTTAGACCTTACCGCCGAAACGCGGAATGACGTCACTTGTTCAAAATTACGCCTTATTAATCTGTGATAGAAATGTCACTGTCGTATTGACAGGGTCATGTGACACTGACAGACAGATAACTTCAATATCCAAAAGCGAAATTAAGGTTGAACTGTGTCGATTTACTTGCAAAAGTTCCAGTAAAGAATCGAAATGCATCTTACCGATGCATTTTAAAGTAAAAAACTTCAGAAAATGGAAAATATGTGTTGACTGTCAGTTTCTTTTGCCTTTTCTGAAAGAGTTAAATGTTTCCTAAAAAAATAAAAGTGACGTCATGTGTCAAGCTTGGCTGTGATTGGTGTTTCGTTGCAACGTTCCGTTTCACAAAATTAAAAGTTGAATATTTTGGAAACCATTGAAATTTTTTTTGTAAATCTTTCACGATAACGCTTTTCTTAGGCTCTATTTTTGAAATATTGACACAATTTCTTATTATAAACTTCATACAAGTACCCTATTCAGATGTGTTTTCTACTTCGAAATTATTTACCAGTATTTTTGACTTCTTAAATATCACTCATAGAGTCGCCTAAATTTATTTTTTCTTATTTATCTCCCATATACAGACATCGACCTGTTACAATTTTATTATATTTACAGATGACCAGCATTTTTTTTTAATATCTCGAGTTCCAGATGGAATTTCGAAAAAATCGAAACATGAGTATCTAAATTAGACCCTAGAGACCCTAAAAAATTAGACACTTAGCAATACAACACATCGACCTGTTACAATTTTATTATATGTATAGATGACCAGCATTTTTTTAATATCTCGAGTTCCAGATGGAATTTCGAAAAAATCCGAAACATGAGTATCTAAATTAGATCCTAGAGACCCTAAAAAATTATACCCTTAGCAATACAACAAAAAAAAAACGCATTCAATTTGGTGCAGCAGTTTTTGCGTAGCACGAATACAAACATACAGACAGACAGACAGACAGTCAAAAATTCTAAAAACGGTATTTTTGGCTTCTATATCACTCATAGAGTCGCCTAAATTTATTTTTTCTAATTTATCTCCCATGTACAGACATCAACCTGTTACAATTTTATTTATTATTTATTTAATCCTTTATTGCACATAAAATAACAAATAATACAGTACCTTAAGAAAAGGAGAAAGCAAATGGCGGTCTTATCGCATAGTTGCGATCTCTTCCAGACAACCAATTATGCGAAAGGACAAACAAAAATACTTACGTAGACACGGGTGGTTGGGCAAAGCGTTCCAAATAATTATTATACTATATAAATAATAAAATACAGAATACTCGAACATAAAAAAAAAACAATTTCAGATACGAGTTTCTTACGGATGCATGGTGAGAGAGAAACGGGAATTTGGAGTAGACGTCTGGAAGATTGAAGAGATTCATTTTTGCCTTCGACAAACTGAAAGCATTTTTTCAAATAAATGGGAGTCGATGGACTGAACAAAATATTATAAAGAAGGGATAAAGTATGCATATTCCGGCGAAGTCGTATAGGAAGCCACTTGAGCTGATCTCGAAAATTGGAAACATGGTCATATTTGCGCAAGCCAAATATGAACCAAGCTAAATAAAATTATATGTAATAGATATAGATTGTTTTTTTTTCAGACAATTTATGCCCATAGATTTACAAACTAACATAATATATACAAATATAAAAACATTGCTTGTTAGTAAATAATACTTAATACCTATGTTAGTATAGCGGAGAGGAGACTGTTTGGAGGCCTCCGGGCCCGATGGCTCACCGGAGCGAGAACCGACGCCGCGCCGCGCGCTGAGCAGTAGGCGGCATCCAGACTTCGCCCTATCTTTTCCTCTCGGGTGATCAAGCGTAAAGAGGCGCAAGCTCAATGTGCTCGAGGTCCAACGACTCCTCTCGGGTAACATCCGAGTGGACAAGTGCTGATGGACGAAGTCGTCTAAGAGCTCGATTCCTAGTTTCCCATTCCAGGTCAGCAACGCACCTGCATGTCTTCTGGTATTGCACATTGTTAAAACCTTTTTTGTAAGTTTTCTAATATACACTGGGAGTTTTCTTTTGCTATGTTCCTTTTTTACTATTAATTTAAATTTGACAATATATAAGAATATTCGATTGACAACATGTCTTTAATTCCCTAAAATATCTATATTTTTAACTATGAAATATTCATATCAATAAACATGTCTATGAGCGGGGGTACCTCATCACTTAACATCAGGTGTGTCAGTGTAGATAATTGCTAAGGGTGCTGTTTCAGTTTCTCTGATATCGCATCTAGGAACCAACACAACTAAAAAGAGCAGCTTAATAACCTACTGAGCTACTCTCTTTGGTCATTATCACGGTACGTCCTACAATCAATGGTACCTACGTCCTTGTAACAACCTATTCAGGTTACGAAAATTGTCTACAAACCACAATAACATGGAGGGCGAGAGTACGCGACGCATATCGAATGCCTATTGTATACGTTTTGTATGGCGCAAACAATCAAAATCTATTCAAATCACGCGCATGTGTATTCATTCCGACATACCGTAACACGAATAAGGCGACAATAAAGTATACCGAACGATATTACTGACCGTGTAAGCTTAGTCACAGGACGTTTCTGAACGCAGCTCCTGAAAATCAAAACGCGCGCGAAATTTCCCTTTTTCCATTTTCAAAATCAAATAAACTTTTCTCTTTTTATAAAAAATAAATACCTACTCTATTTATGCCAGTAACTTTCTAAACTTTATTAAATAGTTGTTATAATAATTGTTATTTCAAATACGTTCGTATATACGAGTTTGTTGATTCGGTTCGGTAGCAAAATTTAAATTTTTACATAAGACTTTATGCCGGTTAGTAGTAGTAGAGTAATGTGGACCTGTTGAGATTTGTTGTTATAATAGATGGTTCAGTTTGATCACGTCCACGTATGATATTCATCGTGTTTTGGTGTTTTGTGAAATTTAAAATACCTAGTACTCATATTAACTCGATGGTAAAAAATCCAAAATGGAACGTTACGTCGTGAACCGTAGATCTTTACGGAAGAATGATGGAATGCTGACAAGATGGAGAAAGAAATGGTGTGTCCTGAACAGATACGCTTGGTTCCGGAATGGATATGATTTAAATGTAAGTAGATAGGTAACTTATTAGTTTAATTGATATTTTAAATACATCTATTACTAGTTGTGCCCCGCGGTTTCACCCGCGATGAGTTTCAGAATTTCCACAGGAACTCCAAAGTAAAATTTTGTCCAAAAAACATTCTGGTTAGCCACCTTTATTACCTAGGGGTATAAAAAATAGCCTACGACCTATTCTCAGACCAACCAAATATACCTACAAAGAAAATTTCATAAAAATCGGTCAAGGCGCTTCGAAGGAGTTCACTAACACTCTGTGACACGACATTTTTATTAGACTAGCTGTCCCGCACGGTTACACTCGCGACAATTTCGAAGTTCCCCCGGAATTGTTCCATACAAACTTTGCAGCCCCTTTTCATCCCCTTGGGGGTGGAATTTAAAAAAATCCTTTCGCATCGAATGCCTACGTCATACAAAGAACACACCCTCCAGGTTTCAGATCTCTACGATCAGCGGTTTGGGCTATGCGTTGATCCATCAGTCATTCAGGACAAAGCATTTTATATTTTTATAGGTACCTATACTATAGCTGTCCCCCGCGATTTCATCCGCGGTAATTTCGGAGTTCCCGCGGAGGTTGCGGGAAAAAAGTACTCTATGTCCTTCAGTTCCCGAGGGAATTCCGGGATAAAAACTATCCTATCTTTTAAGTTGGACCATATTACAAAATAATAAAAAATGGTTACAAAATTTTATCAAAATCCGTTCAGTAGTTTCGGAGTCCATCGCGGACAAACAACGTGACACGTGATTTATATATATTAGAATTAGATAGATTAGATACCTAACTATAAATTCTCAGGTTAATATCAATAATTTAATAGTACCTACCACGTTTAATATTAATAAATTTTAGTTTCAAATAAAATCCAAAAAACATGTTATTGGCGTGAGTTGACGATTTAATAAAGGTTACTTGTAGGAATGTGAAAATGGATCTACCTAACTAAATATTTACTATTTTAGTAGATAATTCAATATAATAATAAATACCTACGATTATGCGTAATAGATAGGTAAGTATATTGTGTGTATAGAAAGAAAGAAAGGAAGAGAGAAAGAATTACATCTATTTATTTTAGTACTAGCTGTGCCTTACATTTTCACCCGTGTGAGTTTCCGAGAGTAAAATGGGCTACTTTGGAGTTCCTGCAGGAATTCCGGGGGTAACCTTTGTTCTTTTCTGTACCCCTGACAACGTGTATGCAAAATTTCATGATGATCGGTTGAGCCGTTGAAGCGTGAAAGCGTAACAAACTCACTTTCGCATTTATAATAATAATAGTAAGAATATTTCAACCAATTTACACAAAAGCATGACAAAAATTAGACGACCCGATTGGCGCAATGGTCACCATGCCTGCCCGCTAATCAAGAGGTTCCGGGTTCAATTCCCGGTGGGGGTGGACTTTGTGTGATGAACACAGGGTTCCATTTTCCAGTCTGGGTGTGTATATATATATCTATAGTATAATATATATGTAATAATATGTGTAGTATATACCACGTTTGCTTGGTTTCCACGACACAAGCTTATAGCTTAGTGTGGGATCAAGTAGATCTGTGTGTTGTGAAGTGGATTATTATTAAAAAAAAAAAAAAAAAAAAAATTAAATTATATATACCTAGCCCTAAACCTTCGTCATGAATCAATCAATCCGTTGGTGAAAACTGGAAGAAAATCCGTTCATTAGTTTCGGAGTTCGCGTACAGAATACAGACAGACGCGGCGGAGCACTTTGTTTTATATGTAGGTAGTGATAAAGTAATCCAATTTCTAGAACACTCAAATCTATAAGTGATTAGGGACATTACGGAGTAAGTATCATGCTGCAAAAAATTTCAACTAAAATCGGAAACAGTCCATTAATATAGTAACGTTCAATAGCGGCCGCTGCTAAAACTCAGCAGTTTGCCATATTTTATAAACTAACTAGTTAACTTTCACCATTAAAATTCATAGAGCAACATTATCGTTCATTCTTTCTTGCCTCTTTCATATTATGTTCATGTGTTGATGATTTTTTATTACTGACTGTTGTTCATGTAACTTACCTAGGCTTTACATGCACAGAACACTGGATTCAGTATTCAGTTTGTCGCATCAAAAATATGAAATTTTAAAAATCTTGCAAGATGAGTTGGGCAATTTTTTAATTTGCAAAAAAACAAAATAAGTGAGATCTAACCGGATACCAAGTTCTTTCGAAGATCATAGCTCCTGTTATGCCCAGGTAACATTATTCAGTTTCTTTAAATTAATATTTGTTATTTTCTCTCTCTTCTACTCAATAGTAGGTACCTACATAGGTACGATTTGGTAAACTTTTGTAGTTGAAATATGGTATTTTAAGAGGAAATGTCGAATAAAAGTGGCCCAAAATGGCTCGAGTGATTTAGGCCACCTCTGCTTTCCGAACTTAGCAATAGGAAGTTGCATTGAATGGACAATCTTTAAATGCGAAAGTGAGTTTGTTTGTTTGTTACGCTTTCACGCCTTAATGGCTCAACCGATCATCATGAAATGCATACCTACATGTTCTCTCTGGGGTACAGAAAAGGATATAGGCTACTTTTATCCCGGAATTCCCGCGGGAGCTCGCAAATTGACGCGGGTGAAACTGCATTTTTAGCTATTTACGTCGCGTTGTCCCCTGGGTTCAAAAAATGGTATAAGGTAGATACTTTTATCAGGGAAATCCCGCGGGTTATTAACGTGGGTGAATCTTGTAATAATTACCTACCTATTATTCACTTCTAGAGATTGGCCATCCAGCCATTCCAGGGTGGAAGATGTTGATGGTGCCATTGGGCGCTTGAACGCCGATCTTTTTTCTTTGTATGACTGGTCTCGTAGATTTGGTATTTCTGTCAACCCAGCGAAGTGTCAGGCGATCATCATTGGGAGTTCAAGATTACTTACAAAAATAGATACCTCTCAAATCTCTCAATTAGTGTATAATGGATCAGTCAGTCATTCCTTTTTGTTCGTATGTCAAAAATCTTGGTATGTATTTCGATCGGAGTCTGGGTTGGAATAAGCAGGTCGCTGAGATCAGTCGCAGAATGGTGTCAACACTGCGATCACTTTATCGTTTTAAATATCTTCTACCGTACAAAACCAGACTCCTTGTTGTGCAGGCATTACTGCTACCTATTATCGATTATGGAGACGTGTGCAGCTTGGATTTGACTGAGGAACTGTTGGACAAATTGGAGCGTCTTCTCTATGGCTGTATTAGGTTTATCTTCGGTTTGCGTAAGTACGATCACATTTCCAGTTACCGTTCCAAGCTAAACTGGTTAACCATTCGCCAAAGAAGACGGTCACGGATCCTGTGCACTCTTTACTCGATCCTAAATGATGTACAATCTCCAATGTACTTGTGGGAAAGATTTACATTCCTGGGCTCCACACATAGCAGACCTGTTCGTACCCCAAACCTTTGAACAATTCATATACATCGGCATCGCACGGATTTTTTCTCGTACTCGTTTACAGTGCATGCTGCTCGGCTGTGGAATCAGCTTCCTGACGGAATCAGGCGTGCACGGAGCAAGGTGCAGTTTAAGCGTTTAGTGCGTGCGCATCTGCGTGCTCTGCCGTAGTGGCATCCGAACCTTTCCCTTTTTTTCTTCTTTGATCAACCTGCTATGTTTATTAGTGTCTCCAAGTAGTTAATAGTTATGTATTGTAATATTATTGTGTATGGTGTATTCCCGTATGTATCTTAGGTATGTATCCTCGGTTATCTGTGTAAGTATATACGTGTATTGTGTGTATATATTAGCATGTACTTTTATTTATACATATATGGATGCATGTGATTATGTGTGTGTGTATGTATGTATATATATATATTATATTATATATATATATTATGTATATGTATTTGCATATGTGTATTTATATGTATGTGTGTATGTATTTAGTATATTATGTATGTATCTGCTTTTATTTAATTTATTTACTGTATATATGGTAATATTATTTATATTAACTTTACTATATTATATATTAACTATATATATATATATATATTCCGGTTCTGTGTAATGCCACTAAACTATCCCCTAGCCAAAAGGTTGACTGGTAGAGAATGCCTTAGGCATTAAGTCCGCCTTTTGTACATAAATGTGCAATAAAGTTCTTTAAATAAATAAATAAATAAATTGGCATATATACCTAAGAAGAATGCTTCTTCCCCACTGAAACTGAAGTGAAACTGAAATTGAAATAAAAAAATATGGAAGCTGTATTTGCTATGAGTAATTCAACAGGCGTTTTAAAATTTAATAATTAATGTTTATTTCCGGTTTTAGTTTTCTTATAATTACGGAAAGCTGTTCTCTGCGGTTTAGCCACGTTAATTTCGGAGTGCCCGCGAGGTTTCCGGGATAAAAGTAGGTACCTACCCTTTGTCCTTTTCTGTACGCCTTTTCTGTACCTAATGCAAAATTAGGATCGGTTCAGTAGTTGTAGTTAAAGCGTGAAAGCGTAACATACAAACTCACATTTGCATTTATAATATTAGTTAGGATTCACTTTCGTTAAAAACTACGGAACTACCGGTTTTTAGGTCAACATGATGCGGTTTGTGAATACGTGCACATTCTTCAGTTCTACTCACATCATTAATTAAAGTATATTATTATATCCGAGATAATCTCGAGTCATCTCGAGTAGGTACAAAGTATACAGCGTGTTTATGTAGGTATTTATATGAACTGCAAATTTGTATCTAAAACGTTATCAATCAATTAAACACCTTAGCTGTAGCTGGATAGAGTTGTTTTTATATTTATATCGCTATGCATGCGATGATTGCGACACAAAGACCTACAGTCAAAGTTTCATACTTTATGAACATTACAGTTGCAGTATTAGTTGCTTGCGAAGTGTTTGAACAGTGAGGTCTCCGTGTAGATATGTTTAATAATATGCTTCGGTACAGATTGGTATTTTGTGACAAAAAACCAAAGAAGACACTGTGTTAATTGTGTATTAGTAATTAGCAAACTTAAAAATATTCTAAACGCTGCCCGCCCGCGTTTTACCGCGAAAACTACAATAAATTGCCAACCTTTGAAAAAATACTTAAACCTTATTGTTTGCAACACTGTCAATAATTGTGGAACAAAACAAAAAAAAAACAAGCAAAAAATTCAAGTATTAATTTAAACGGAACGAAACGTAGGTCTTTACCAATTTGTTTTTTTTTCTATATCTATTCAACAAGTGCGGTCGAAGGTGACAATAACATTATGCCCCAGATTTTTTTTAAAAAAGTAATGGTGGTGCGGGATCGAGGCGAATCCGAGGTGAGTTACTTTCACTTTATGTCTGCACCCGTACCTACGGCTACCGTGTCGGTACCTACTTGCGTACTTGGGTCATAATACCTATTTATTCAAATATCGCTCCTTGTCCACTCACAATGCTGCACGGAAATAATCAAATAATTACCGTTTAAAATATTAATTTAAAAGCAGGCGAACGAATAAAAAACGTTTTTATTGAAATTTTGGATTTACCTATATCTAGATATAAGAACCTCACTTAGCTTCGGTGTCACTGTATAGCACTGATGTTTATTTTATTTTTTAAATAAGAAACATTTGGACTATTTTTACGCGCCTTGAATGGTCCGTCTTTATATTTTTCAAGGAGATCTGTGAACAATAATTACTTTGTTTACATAAATGTTTAACCTTTAAGTAGGTAAAACCACCGATAATAAACTATATACCTAATACTAGTAAAACTAAATGATAAGTTGTCATAGGTACAAGCTTTCGCATTTAAAATATGAGTTAAAATTGAACGCAGCCATTGCGCCGCGCCGTTTGGTCGTGGAGTGCAAATCGCGGGTGCGTTATTTGGTCGTTGGTTACGCAACGGGCTCGTTGCGGTCTGATTACATTTTGCAACAGCATGGAACTAATCACGTACCTACCTGTATAGGCATTCTAATTTCGAACTGTTTCTTGTAATTGATGATTAACCAGATGTGTCCTTAAACTAAATAAATAAACAAAATAAGGAATAATCGTATAGATATTAGGTAACCTAGGTACAAACATACCTAGTACCGACAGTATAGGTTATTGTATCAGTAATATCTATCTACTCTATTTTAATAGGTACTAATCAAATCAAATCAAATATACTTTATTGCACACACAGTAGAAGACACAATATTTACAAAACACAGAAACATATGGATACGTACAATGTACGTAAGCTTGTAGGTTTGTAGCGGGTAATCTTTGGAACTTTTGATACCGTAATAAAAAAATATTTATTTTACTTTATTTATTTTCCTGATGGGAAGCCACACTATCCCTGACTGATATAAGATAGGAACTTTCTACAGTCTAGATTGCCTAATAATAATGCATGTGTTATGCTCTACATCCTGTGTTCCTAAACATGGGCATTTTGCGCTTTATTGAACTCTATCGTCTTTTCCAGAAACGCCTACAGTGAAACTACGCCTATGTTTTCAGTTAGACTACAGAATTGCAAAAACATCAGTTTAGTAGTTATTGCGTGATAGATATACATATACAAACTTAGAAGTAACTAATAAAAGGGAATGTGTTTATGAATTCAAAATCTTTTTACTATTTTTTTTATTTTTAATACGTAGGTATCTATTTATATTCAATTTACAAACTCGCAGCTACTTGTACTTATAAAATTGAATCCTTTACCTACCTTTGTTTGTTTGCTACGCTTTCACTCCTTGACGGCTCAACCGGTCACCATGAAATTTTGCATACACGTTGTCAGAGGTAGGAGCAAATGACATAAATACTTTTTATCCCGGAATTCCCGCGGGATTTCCGAAATTAACCCAGGTGAAACCGCGGGAGTCAGGTAGTTAATAGCTGTTATGTAGGTAAAATAGCTACATAATATGGATGTAGTACGAATAGGTGTTAAGAATTAGAAAACAAGTTCTTTCTTTGAACGAAAGGTAAGTACTTGTACGTGGAGTATTTAATGGAAAGGTAATGATGTAATATCAAGTTAAAAGTATCCGTAAGTCACTAACTTAGAGCGATTTAAACATATAATGCAGATAATATTAGAAATCTTTATCAAAGTCTAAAACAGTCTAATGATCCATTGAAGCAGAGATTTAACTATCTCAGTGATTTAAATATTTCGTTGAAATCCCAAAAAATGAACATAGACAATCCAGTGTCAATGCCAGTCGGTCATATTTGTTTAAAAGATAACCAGATTCTGTTGAAAAGACCTTCGTGTTTACGAGCAAAACACATTAAATTGTAGAGTACCTATAGACGGACAACAGGGCTTCAGTGGGGTTTCATTATTATGAAGTTCATATTCCATCAATCCGTGGTCGTGGAAGCGTTTCGACTTTTCCTTCGATAAGTGTACACTACTAAAGAAGGCATTTGTTAAGCTGAATATTTCTGTGAACATGATTCTGGGTGTTTATATATTAGTATATCACTCTAATAATATTAAAAATGCGAATGTGAGTTTGTTTGTTTGTTGCACTTTCACGACTTAACTACTCAACTGATCATCATAAAACTATGCACCCACGTTGTCAGGGGTACAGAATGGGACTTAGGGTACTTTTAATCACGGAGCTCCTTCGAGAACTCAGAAGGTAACGCGGGTGAAACCGCGGAGAGCAACTATAGTACCTAATTCATAAGTACATAACTATGTTATCAGAAAAAATCTGTCCATCTAAAAAATTTTCTGTCATTGTGTCCAAAGAAGTTTCGTTTAGAAAAGCATAGATTTTTTTTGTGAATTCCCGCTGGTCACTTTTTGCTTGGGCTAGCCTACAAGGTCGAGTGCCATCACGTTCAGTTATGACAACTTATATTAATAACAAAGATTTCTCTTTTTCGCTTATTCCTATATGAAAAGACGGTTACTAGCGAATGAAACTTATTTGATAGCAACCGCGTGCACGAAAAAAATTAGGTATTATGGAAGTGAAAGAGACCAAATAGGCAACGTCAACGTATAACGTCACAAACTCACAATCACAAACTAACGATTCACAAACTCACAAACTTTTGAATCGAAATGATGAAGATCGGTTGAGTAGTTTAAAAAGTTATAGCATAACAAACTTAAATTCGCACAAATGTCATATTGGTAAGCATTTATGATTTTGCTAGCTATTCCCTGCGGTTACACCCTACGTTAGTTTCGAAGTTCCCGCGGAAATTCCAGGACAGAAAGTACCCTATGTACTACTTTTCTATATCCCTGACAACATATTTGGCGTATGCTATATTTTATAATGATCGGTTGAGTAGTTAAGACGTGAAAACGTAACAGATAAACAAATAAATTAATAAACTTATTCGCATTTATAATAGCAAGGATGTCAACCTGTCACAACTCACAACGACGTATAAAAACAATGGGAGTGAAAGTGGTGAGGTGCGCCGACCGCACCTTAACTATATTTAAAGTTTGACAATAATTATTCAAACAGACAATAGTAGAGCTGGCCATCGCCATCCTTGTCTAACGACCGATTTAGCCGCTAACTCTCTTTCACTTTAATCCATCTTTACCAGCTAGCAACCCCTATTTGCGGCAGGCACTTTTACAGAGGTAGGTATTTTGTCAATCAGAAAAAGAAATTACTCTAATTTAAGATACAAATGATGAATATACATCATTAATCTAAATATAAATGTAACAAGGTACTAGGTACCAGCATAGCAATAGGGTACTTGCATGAAATTTATAATAAGAAATTGTGTCAATATTTCAAAAATAGAGCCTTAGAAAAGCGTTATCGTGAAAGATTTACTAAAAAAATTTCAATAGTTTCCAAAATATTCAACTTTTAATTTTGTGAAACAGAACGTTGCAACGAAACACCAATCACAGCCAAGCTTAACACATGACGTCACTTTTATTTTTTTAGGAAACATTTACCTCTTTCAGAGAAGGCAAAAGAAACTAAGTGCATACAGTCAACGCATATTTTTCATTTTCTGAAGTTTTTTACTTTAAAATGCATCGGTAACATGCATTTCGATTTTTTATTGGAACTTTTGGAAGTAAATCGACACAGTTCAACCTTAATTTCGCTTTTGGATATTGAAGTTATCTGTCTGTCAGTGTCATATGACTCTGTCAATACGACATTGACATTTCTATCACAGATTAATAAGGCGTAATTTTGAACAAGTGACGTCATTCCGCGTTTCGGCGGTAAGGTCTAAAGTAGGAACTTTGAAACGCTCTATTTCATTAATTTATGCATATATTTTTTTCTTTTTCTTGCTTTGTTTAAGTAGGCCATATATCTTTAAAATAGACTGAAAAAAAAAATTCATGCAAGTACCCTATTATGTAACTTTTGTTGCTATCTTATTTCAGTTTCAATCAGAAAAAATAGCAATTTTGTGATTAAGCTTCAACTTTAAAAGTATATGTTTATTTTGGTGTATTGCTAGATATTGTAGGAGTCAAAACGTGCGTATTGTAATCGAAAAACCGCCATGTTGTTTTTGATTGCAACCGAAAAATGATAGAAACAAAAGTTACATAGGTAATCGCCCCTCTGTTTACACCTAGCTGCAAATATGTAGGTTGCGGCCGAATGCGCCATGGCAACCATAACTCTTCGGAACCATAAATTCCTAACATACTTAATAATATATGTCCTCTTTACCCCTGACAACGTCAATGCAAAATTTTATGATGATCGGTAGAGCCGTTAAGGCGTGAAAACATAGCAATCAAATAAACTCACATTTGCATTCTATTAAGCATATGCAACAACATCCTTATAGGTACATCCTTATAGGTGTATCTACCGTGTACAGTTGGATGTTTAAAAATAACCCAACTTTAACTATAATTCTCCTATAAAGCAGCTTATCGGAATATTTCAGGACAATTAATAAATTACACGTTAGTATTATTATTAAAATGTATATATACCACCTAATTTACCTACAAAGGTTAGAAAAATACAGTAAAGTAACACTTAGCAGTGTACTTACTTATGTATACTACTACTAGTATGCCAAATGGGAGGTTGTAACTGCAAAAATAAAAATAATACGGAACATAATAAAAAACCTACATCATTTTAATTATCATGATCAAATCAAGAAGCATTCCTATATTAATTCGTTCATTGCAGACGATCGCGGAGACTTCCCCACTTTTTCGCATAATATACCTGAATCTATACATCTACATAATATCTATACATACATATAAATAAAATTGAAGTGTCTGTTTGTACCGGCTAATCTCTGAAACGGCTGCACCGATTTTAACGGGACTTTCACAGGCAGATAGCTGAAGTTATAAGGAGTAACTTAAGCTATCTACTTTTATTTCAGAAAAAAAAAAAACATAGTTCCTGCGTGAATCCCGAAACCGCGGGGCACAGCTAGTTGTAACATAACACCCGACGAGTAGCTACCACATTAAAATTATAACCAATAGCGATTGATTAATATTAAACAAACACTTAATGTGTAAATTTATAAAGGCAACGTAATCGTCGGTTACGTGACGACGTTACGCACAAGTCGGTACTTATTTAACGTGCAAATTAAACGGAAGATGATAGAAGACAGAACCTGTTTAGAGATTAATTTATAGCTTTCACCTAAACCGAAGTCAGGTTAAGTGACGATCTTCGCGGGACGGCTGGTAGTGGCTGGAATGCGGGATGTTGACTGTTGAGAGTCATGCTAAGTGACGTGCAATTGGAAAGGCCTGTTCCTGTACTATGAGCTCTTAAAGCAGGACCTAGATTGAATTACTCTGCTTTATCGTACGATAACCACCTTTAAGCAGGCTTGCTTTAAGAGCTCATAGTAAGCCTCCTGCGGACTGCTATAGGCTGATGATGATGATAATGATGACGATGAGGTTAAGACCTCTTGATATTATTGAAATTGAAAATAACTTTATTTGGCACAATACACCAAAAATGCTAACAACTCAAACTAATACACGGAGATTGTGTTGTGCCAAAGAGGCGGCCAGCACAGCATAATTCAGACGCAAGCAGACAGATGTAAATCACGGATTAAGACAATAAGAAGGTGACCGATGGTCACAATTTAAAAGTATAGATTTTTTATGTTTATTAAACTGATGTTAAGTGACGGTGTGGTCGAAGATTGTAGCACACCTAGCCTAGAATGAGAACTGACTATCAAGTGAGACTGCCGGATGTCAAGAAAGTACTACTTCTTACATGAGTACAGAGGTACACACGGTACACACATGTTTTTTTTATGCTCCAAATAAGGCCAAGAGAGTGGTGTCAGTGGAGTCATTGAAAACACATATTGGAGACATCATGACACTAGGAGATTATCTGATCTATATGGAATTACAGTAATCATTGGCAAATGAGACAAAGTATTCTTCTAATTCGACATAATATGTATAACATTTTAAAGAAGAATTATTTTCTAGGGCAAACAAAATTTTCTCCCGTAACTTTCTAAGCAATAGTTATAGGTATCTACAGACTAAAGTCTAATCGCAACTAACAACTATCTAATAATTGCACACGTTAATGCACGTCGTGTTGTATGTAGGTATAAGATAACCATCAAACCAGTACAAATAGCGGTATTGGTAAATTACTGTGATACTCCTTCGATGTATAGCTGGCAGTTTCATGCCACACAGCGTTTCTGGTTTTCACAACTACATGTTCACGTTTTTCTGCTAATTGCCGTTTGTTGAATTCGTTTTTCAAAATTTTACACTTTGAACTTTATTAAAGTTTGAACTTAAAAAAGATTAATTAGGGTGAGTTTAGAAACTAGCTAGTTTTGGCATACCATGAGTTATGGGAAAAGACTTGTCAAGGAAAAAAATCAAATAGCTAATGGGACTGCTACTGCTACTGACTACTTAGGTATACCAAAATAACATGTCAATATGATAAGATATTGCTCAACAATAATAAATAATAATAGTGTCCGCAGCGAAAAATAAATACAAGACAAGAGTCCTATTGTTTCTATTACCTACTTTACCCTGAGTATTAATGACTGAAGTTTAAAAAACAACAGTCATTTATTTGAATTTATCAGACAGGACAGTGTTTTATGATTTCATCATTGCTATAGGAGTTAAAGAAGGTATAAATCCTGCGACGCTTTAAAATTAGACTTCACTGGTGACGACTGACAACTTGTATTTAAGTATGTATTTGTGCGAAGTACGAAAGTGAATGGTAATGGTATCATGACCAAAGATTAATCAGTCTGATGTAATACGTAGACTGGATAGTGGGAACTCCTGAGTATTTTTAGTAATGGACCTTATTATGGGGTTGCATGATATTTGAAACACGTATGGAAATGTTCTGGATTAACACATATAGGATACTTTGTATCTATAATCCTAGACTTCGCGGGCAATCCCGAAGTAAGTCTAAGCATAGATTCAAATTCTCTAATTTTATAACTTTCTTAGGTGATTAAGCAATACTTATTTGTGAATGAGTTGCACAAAAGGTTATTTTAACTATCTCGAAATTTTTCTCACACAGTAAATTCAGATTAAAAAAAGGTAACAAAAATTCTACAACATCGACAAAAATATGTGTAATGACAACAAGGCCGTGTTACAAACTATTGTCGTATATTCACTAGATGTAAGTCCTAGTGAATAGGGCTTCATGACCTTTGCCGCAAATGTTTTGTTTTATCAGATGGCCTTTTCTTTCAAATTACATTCTTTGCAATCTTCTGCGAATTCTATCTTCGTTCAGTGACTTATGATTATTATGTATTTATTATATTCTAGTAAATTTCCGACTCCTTTAATACTAAGTGTGGACCTCATTTCCAACTGAAAGCCTGCTTCAGTTTCAGCCTCTACACGTCTTGTGCTCATTAGTCTAGTTTTACCTCTCTTTTGGTCTTCCTCTGTTTCTGTCCCAAGATGTTTAGCCCATTGTCTCTTTTCATACACAGTTCATCTCCATGTCAGTTTCTTGCAGTCCTCCACCGTCCATGACAATGACGTTCGTCTCTTAAAGTAATGCATCATGCGAGCCCCTTGTTATTTCTCGTATATCTTGTCTGTTTGGGCAGCTATGCCTGATCTTTGACCAGTATCAAGTTTTACCGGGTCGCCGTTCGCCGCCGTCGGTCACCGGCAGACCTTGGCGCTCGTATCCTATGTACAGCATCTTTGTTCAAATCACCAGGTTATAACCAGTATCAAGTAGGTATAATAGAAACCACAGGCGCTTTGTTGTATTTTATCTCTAGCTGACACCCGTGGTGTCCTCCCGTGCAGCTTGCAATTTCCTCAGTAACTTTTTGTTTTACCGGGATAAAAAGTGTCTCTAATGTTGACATTAAACATCAGTTTTGACTATATCTATTATGGATTTGGCATTCGAACATTCACCTTCTGAAAGCAGTCTAGCAGCTATCAAAAACGATCATATCACTGCCTCCAGAGTCCAGTCAGTCGTTTAGAATCCTCTGGGGATTAATTATTTTTGCATTAATATATATTTCCGTGGTATGCCTGAGGATGGCTGGATGGACAGATGGAGGATGTCTTGATGGAGTTTGCACTTGGCGAGGCCTAATGTTAACAAGTTTAGGTAAACACTATTTGAAAGAATCTGAAATATTGTATTTATCTTTCAGATCAGCCCAAATATTTAATTAAGTTGTAGGTATGTTAAAATTGTTGATTCTTAGATTTCAATTTTTTTTTTTTACTTTAGGCAGGGCATAATATGGTGACATTCGATAGTTCATGATGTGGCTACTGGCCGACCATTTCATAAAATGCAACCATTTATTGAAATGGCCGGTCACATCATGAATTGACCAATATTTAGATGTGGCCCGACATGCATGCAAGTTCTTTTTGTATTCCAATTTCCCAAAACTCTAATATAATCATGATTAATACTAAGTATAACTAGGTAGGTACCTATAACCTACTGACATGATACTTACGTACATATACATACACGAACTCACCTACTTATCTATCTACCTACCTACTTGTGGTATATTTATTTACCTATACCACCTATACACAAAAACCAATGAACTATTCACAGACACATAGGTGCATCAGACGTAACAATTGTGGAACATCCATAATAATAAATAGATACCTATATTGTGTGTATCACAATTCACAGGTAAATAATACCACAGATAATGTATAATACTATTGAAACAGCGCAGTTCACCTCGGCGCTTCGCTGGTGCGCGACGCGCTGTCTTTCGTTGCCGATCTGGGAAAAGTTTAGCTGTCATGGAGTTTACGTTCCAAATCCCACGGCTTTGAAAACGTTCGGAAATCGGATAAATTGAAGAGTTCCATTTTCTTTCTCGGCAATTCCATAGATTGGTTTCATTCATTTCGGAACACTTACTGGACTCTGATGAATTGTGAAGTGCATAGTGAATACCGCCAATTTGTTTTTTGTTTTGTTTTTCCATGGAGTAAACATAAACGGTGAGATTTGTTTATTTAGTTTTAAGAGCTCCTTAAGTGCGCGATGAGATGAGACCTTATTGATAATAAATAATTAATTAATATCACTAAAAGTATGTACCTACTTAAATCAGCTTTATATTAAAACTCAGTACCTAACGGCCGCACTCAAGAATCGTTTTAATGATTAAGTCATTGATTTAATGGATTAGGTAGGTACTTAATTTTAAGTAAAGATTTTAAAAACAAAACTGCCGCACTTACCGCCGCACTCAGAGTCGACTTTAATGATTACTTAGTTAAGTATAGATTTTTAAAACAAAAGTGCCACAATCAGACAAGTTTTTAAAATAAATGTTAATTGGCATTTAACTAATTAAGTTACATGTTATTAAATGTCAATTAACATTAATTTACTGAACGTCTCTGACTACGGCAGTTTTGTTTTAAAAATCTATACTTAACCAAGTAATCATTAAAGTCGACTCTGAGTGCGGCGGTTAGAGACGTTCATTAAATTAATGTTAATTGGCATCTTCATAAATTTAACTTAATTAGCTAAATGCCAATTAACATTAACATCTCTGTTAGTAAGTAATCAGTGTAAGTTTTTCAAACTAAAACTAGTAAAGCGTTTTTTTATTGGTTTTTATGTGTTTTATGGTTTTCACAGGGTTGGTCGGTATTATTATAAAATATCCGCTATAGGTATGTGCTAAGATGCAGTATTTTTCGCAACTCAACCTTATATTCTCTATGACCAACAACACATTCCTTGTCCATAACGCGCGCCCTAAAAACACAATTCCGACCGCTCCAGATGAGAAAATATTAGAAATTAATATTCTATATACCTACCATAACACGTTGTAAGATCGCGAGGGAAACACAGTTTTTGCGGCGTCTTATCTTAACGCGGCGTGTTATGGTCATAGTGAATAAGGGCCCAGGACTTATGAGGAGAATGAGAACGAGAAAACTTTGTCTTTTACTGGATGTAGGTAAATATGAGGCACAAAACTCGTGTGTGTGTGTATATGACTGTTTGTTGCCAAAACATAAATAAATAAATAAATAAGGGTTGATGGTAAAGTAGGTATCTCATAATTTATAGAAAGTATTTCTACAGTACATATATTGATACGTCAATCAAAATGTTTAGCAGCGGATATCGTTGGAAAATGACAGCCAGTACTTCTTTACATTCCAATTTGTCCTCTTCCTAAAGTAAGAAATGTCAACTTTCTATTCACCCCATGATTCACCCGCACGAATTTCATGATTCCCTCGAGAATACCGGGATTAAAAATACTTTCTTCACTGAAACTAAACCTTTGCCTACGGTAGCAGTCTGCCGGTCGAACCTTACTCAAATAAGTAATTGATTTATATTTTTTACTAGCTGTGCCCCGCGGTTACACCCGCGGTAATTTCGGAGTTCCTACGGGAATTCCGGGATAAAAAGTACCATGCCCTTTTCTGTACCGTTCGTCCGTACAGAAAAGGGCATGTCGTCCGAAATCCGTTCAGCCATTTTTGCGTGATTGAGTAACAAACATCCAAACATCCACACTTTCACATTTATAGTATTAGTAGGATTTTTGTTGTTTTTCTGTACCTATTCCAATAGCTAAAAATCCTAACTAATTATATAAATGCGAAATTGAGTTTGTTTGTTAGGTAGGTACGCTTTTACGGCTCAACGCTTTTACGGCTCAACGGCTCAACCGATCACCACGAAATTTTGCATACACGTTGTCAGGGGTACAGAGAAGAACATAGGGTACCTACTTTTTATCCCAAAATTCTCGCGGGGAACAGCTAATTTCTGAAATAAAGTTATTATTATTCTGCACCATAAGTGTAGGTACACGCCCGTCGCCCACCTCTGTGGTCTTTTCCTAATTTTTGAGTATGCTTATGTCCAGTTGCGTAGCTCATTCTTATCCTTAGGACGTAGGGAAGGAGATTGTGTAATGTTTTATATTATGTAATGGATCATATCAATGTAAGGTCAACATCACGCATGAGTTAGGATGCTTATATTGCTTACCGACACTACTAGCGATTGTGTTAAATAATAGTACCTATTGTCCTTCGTCTGACCTTGGTCGTGGCAATTTGGCCCGACTTGCCTTCTAAAACACGTGCTTTTGAAGTAAAACTTGGACACGTAACGGAAATAAACGAAACACGTTACGTTACGTTATGTTGGAATAAAAACTTACAAAACCAAGCAAACAACTTTATCTCGTAGACATACATATTTGCTACATTTGACAGCCTTTCTTAATGCAACCGAGTTTTAGTTGGATACAGATAAGAGAAATGGCAGAGATATACGTAATTATGTCATCATTGATTTTGTACACATACCTCTATGGAACAAAGAGGATAAAAGAAAAACGGAGGAAAAATATTGCTTCCTGTAAGATTTAAGTATTAAAAAAAATGAAATCAATTAACATTATTGTGCACCCATAAACAAAGAATATCTATAGCTTCTATAACCTACAATAAGCGGCCTTATCGCTATAAAATTATCTCTGCCAGGCCACACCAGTAATTTAATATTTGGGATCTGGCAACCACGCGAGCTACAGAGTCGTTATTTGGATACTAGAAAATGATAATAAACTTAACAAGTTTAATAAATTAATGTTAATTGCCATTTAACTAATTAAGTTACATCTCATTAAATGCCAATTAACATTAATTTACTGAACGTCTCTGATTGCGTTTTGTTTTAAAAATCTATACTTAACTAAGTAATTATTAAAGTCGACTCTGAGTGCGGCCGTAATAGTTTACTAACTGCAATTTTATACTTTTAACATACCTACTATTAAGATAAAAAGGCAACCCAACTAAATATTATGAATGCGAAAGTGAGTTTCACTGATCCAACCAATCATCATGAAATTCAGCGTACACGTTTCAGAGGCACAGAAAATGACATAGGGTACTCTTTATCCGGGAATCCAGCGGGAACTCCGAACCGAACCCGTTTCTCCGCGGGTGAAACCGCGGGAAACAGCTAGGTGGTATATAAAAGAAAAGATTAAATTAGATCAATTCATAACACAAGGAATGTTGTGTTGTGTAAGAGATAACTGTGTTACTTATTGTCATAATATGAATAGCTTTATCGCTTCTGTAGAGAGAACATCCGAAATACCATTTTAAATGTGTATGTAAGTTTGTTTGTTAGGTACGCATTCACGACTTAACTACTCAACCGATTGTAATGAAATTTTGCATACACGTTGGGGTACACCGAAGGACATAGAGAATTATTTATTCCATTCGCGCAGGGCAACGGATAAAACCGCCGGGAACAGCTAGTAGTATAACAATACGTCTTGTCTTCCGACTAGGCCGTTAGGTACCTACCTACGCCGTTACTTTTTGCATCCATTTTCATGCATTTCTTTAGTCTGGCATGAAGCATCTATGTGAACATAAATCCAAATAAATCTCCCATTGAATACAAAAAGGAGATCCTAGTGAACAGCGCTTGTTTGTTACGATGATCTGCGGAAAAATAATTCCATGATTATAATAATACTAGCTGTGCCCTGCGGTTTCACCCGCGCTGATTTCGGAGTTCCCGCGGGAATTCCGGGATAAAAAGTACCCTATGGCCTTCGCTGTACCCCTGACAACGTGCATGCCAAATTTCATCCAAATCCGTTCAGCCGTTTTTGCGCGATTGAGTAACAAACATCCAAACATCCACACTTTCACATTTATAATATCAGTAGAATTATTTGTATATCGCAACCGCTTCCGCCGCCATCGAAACCATGTTTTCGTAACTAGTTTCGAAGGCGGATTTTCTTTTACCAGTTCGAACCTAATTATTACGATCATTTTGCGCATATTATTCGTAAAGATATCACGCCGGGACTCCGTTACTTAACTGACTATAGTTTTTTTGATCCGAGGTATACGCAACGCGTACCTATTGATGTTTATGTCATCGATTTCGCAAGTGATTCGATGAAAACATATTATATACTACCTACCTACTACAAACAGGAAATTCGATGATAATGGTAACAAAATAGAGCGTGTAGGTAATAAGGTATGAACGTTAACTGGGTTACATAAGGAAACTATGTATATTCGAACCGCTGAAATCGTACTAACTTTAAAATATGCTGACTAACACGTCATATTATTATGAGCGGTTTGGAGTTATTAATAGGAACTGTCGTTAGTGAACCTAGAACTACTTATACTTTTGCCTTTTTCGTTGGTTTTGTTATTGACAGATGTTCTGAGTTAAGTTTTAACATAAGCACAGTAACGTTTCATGACTTTTTTAAAGCAGCAATTCATTAGAATTAGAGCAACGAGCGATCAATTGAGCACTTGAGCAGTGTTTAGTATTAACCTAATAGGGATGTTGACTACTTTTGAAAATCAAAATTCTAATTAGTCCGTCAGTTAGAAAATACAAAAACAATAGACACGTATTTTTTGCTTTTTTAAATAAATTAAAATATACAGAGATAAAGCGCATTAAAGTTTAGGATGAGGAGGTCGTGACGTCACTAACCGCAAAACCGCCATACAAACTGTCAGAATAGTGACGTCACGCGAAATTTCAACTCAATATATCGCCGTTATTTTTTGATTACATAAAAAAAAGAAAAAATACGTTTCCACTATTTTTTAATAATCTACAAGACGGACTAAAAAATAAAAATTAGTCAACATGCCCATTGACAACCTATCTAAAAATAAAAAAAAAGCTAAACTTATTTAATATATTGCGAATTGGTCCTTTGGCGAATTGAACATTAACTGCCTCGATATTTTGCCAATTAGACGTACCTACTGCGCCTAAACGAAAAATCGTGGCAATTATTTTGGTAGGTACCTACCCAACGATTTCACAGTTTCCGTAAATTGCTTGGAGTTGTCGTGACGTTGTTCGAGTAGATACAAGTTACAATACAACCACCTTAAATACCCCATTACAAGATTAGTCGAAAGCTTTATTGCTTAAAAATTGTCTCTTTTATGTAATTTCCTTTCATCGAGTACATACTGCGGTGCCGGTGTTACATTACACGCATTGTTATTTGTCATCGCGGATACGGCTCGGACCACACCTTCTAATGAGTCAGTTTTATACGCAACTGCTAGGAACTCCAAGGTTTTAGTTAATAGCCATATTTTCCATTTGTGAATAATCTTTTTGGAATCGGATCTACGGTTCCGGAGAATCCCCTTTAAATGAACTTTTCCTCTTTATAATTTTAACCAGTTGTTCTTAGCGGTTTTGTCCGCGTTAATTTCGGAGTTCCCGCGGGAATTCCGGGATAAAAAGTACCCTCTGAGCTATGTCCTTCTTTGTACCACTAACAAAATGTATGCAACATTTCATGCGGTTTCAACCCCGTTTTAATTTCGGAGTTCCCGCTCGAATTCCGAAATAAAAGCACCCTATGTCCTTTTCTGTACCCCTGACAACATGTATGCAAAATTTCATGATGATCAGTTAAGTACATAGTTGAGGCTTGAAAGCGTATTAAACAAACAAACTTACATTCGCATTTAAAATACAGGCTACTCGGTGTCGAGACCCTTGGTCCGTGGGGTCCTAGCGCTATAAAGCTTTTTAAGGAAATAGCAAAAAGGTTAGTCGACATCACAGGAGACCGAAGAGCTGGCAGCTACCTCGGACAAAGAATTAGCCTAGCTACTCAAAGGGGGAACGCTGCCAGTTTCTTCGGAACCTTGCCTAAAGGGACTCCTTTTAATAATATATTTTAGATTTATTTTATAGGTTAGGTTAAGTTTAGTTTTAGTATATTTTAATTAATAAATACCTACTTATTAGTTAGGATGTCGTCTACGAATTTATCCCGATAGGTATATTTATTATTCATCTCTCGTGTAATCTAAAAATTTCTAATCTTATATCGGATCGTCTCTATCGGTCGTGCTGACAGCTTGTCTGTCATACTGAGATATTTCGTTATCTCTAGCAGTGTGGTTTGAAACTCGATTGTTTGCGTCGACGATCGTTGAAGTCGATATCGTGTTATCATAGATCATACATGTGAAGTTGAAATCACTGTCTGACGAACAAATCAACTCCGAGGGTTGACCCTCGTCTCAATGCCTGCTAATACCAGGTATCGCAGGTTCGATCCCCACGTCAGTGTACACATTTATATTATGATGTTTGCTCAGGTTCCAAGTGTTTAGTTAGTACATTCCATAAGTACCATAAGTATTTACAACAAATAAAAAGTGTATAAGTACTTACTATAGCTGTTCCTTGCGGTTTCACCTGCGTTAATTTTGCGGATCATAAAAAAACTGTCTCTATCTGCAAAGCTGCTATAAGGGTTGGGGAGATAATAAGCATGTACCTATAGGTACCTAAGGTTATATCGTAGGGCTGCGTATAGGATCCCTACTGTTTATCGTAGTAGGTATATAAGAATAGAATACTGTATTATTGCATACAAAACCAAATGTTACAATATCTTAACCATCAATCTTATTAATTAGACATACAAAAGACAAAAGGTCTTATCGCGATCTTTTACATGCAGATAATCTTTATGTGGACAGGACAAGAAGAAAAAGGTTTATACATATGACTTATATCGAAGAATTCCTGAGGGAATTCTGAAATGAACACTACAAAAACCACTGGCAAAGGTTTCTTAGTAAATGGACAGTATTTACTTAGCGAAACCTTCTAATCTAATGATAGACGACCTTCGAACTTCCCGCTCCAATAGGCATAGTGACCTTCGATAAATTATGCAACACATCAAAAACCTTTCAATTAATAAAATCTATATTTGGCGCTTCAATCCCACGTTGTTTTAATTAATAGGTTTTTGTATCTTCACGCAAGTCAATCTGACCTGTAGTTTTCTAGGATATACAACGCGTTAATGAATTAACTGAAAACTAGAAAGTAGTTTGCTTAGAATCAACTAGCGAATCGATCGGATCGCACTATGTTTTAGGTTATGTATTTTATTTTTTCATTTTTACTAGCCCATGTCTAAATTATTTATAATACAATATTTGGCGCGTACGCCGCCCGCAGCAAAGAAACGCGGACGTAGCGCTAGGAATTTCGTAGATAGGTCACCTCCAAGCTAATGTTGAATAACTTTTAAAGTATAAATTATTTCGACATAAAATATATTTTAAACATAATATTATTGTTTATTTTTTAAATGGGGTGTATCAGGTTTTCAGTTAATTCGTTGTATAACATACTTTTTGTTCAGGAACAACAAATTCTTAAAAAGCTGATGAGAGCTCTCCTGTTTCAATTCAATAAAAATTGTTACAAGACAGGCCGATTTGTAAACTCGCAACGTTCCCGTCATTTTGTCCCTTTAAAACCATAACCGTGTTGTGTTAATTTAAAATAGATTAACGATAACGAAATGATAAACATGACACGTATTATATTAATGGATGCCCATTTGAGAGACGTGGATGAAGCGAGTTGAATTAATTTGGTTATTCCTGGAGCGCCGAGCGTAGTTCGTGACTCCAAATTAGACGGGCCACGCTTTCGTTTAGAATTTAGATTCACTTTTGGAAATGAAATGTCATTCTAGTGACGGGAAATGATGAAAAAAGAAACGTGAATGGATGTCAGGGAAGCACTTTTGCTTCGTAATTTACTTCGAGTATAAATAAAGTTTTTACTTGTTGAAACATTTTAATTTCTTGTCACAGCGGTATGGTCTAAGGGCCAAAACACAAAACCACCCTATTCCTACTGCGGTAAGGGTCTCTATGCATATAATGATACTACCACCGATCCAAAGGAGATTTACGAGAAAAGACCCTTAAAGTACACTATGCCGAAATATTGTGTTTTGCGTGAAAGCTCATTATGCATTTATGAACCAATGTGTCAAGCAAAACAAAACCTAGAGACTGAAATAGAGAAAGTAAACGAATCTAACAACTTACATATAAAGATGTTAGAAACAGAAATACTTAACCTATAAATAATTAATAAACTATTATAAATCAAACACAACAATCAAAGCACTTCATAAAAACACTGCATACGAACCAAAATATGTAGATGCCCATTTAAAGTAAAAACGTACCTAAAAATAAATAGGTACTCACATCGCACCCAAATGTGATAGAGAAAACACTTGAACAAACTATGCGTACGAGTACGTACAGTGTGAGAAATACCAGATGGCAACAAAAATGGAGGGAGCGACGGAAGTAACTAATTAAGTGCCCTTACGAGGGATCATTGTAAAAGCGAAGAATGCTTCGTGGAATCATAACATATCGAATTCATTTGTTGATGAAAACGAACCAGTTTTGGACTGGAAAAAGTTGTTTTTTTTCGAGGATAATCGTTTTCAAAAGGCAACAAGTAGTGACTCATTCTTATGCAAACGGAATTCAGTACAACCTACTGTAACAGATAAAAGTACTAACAATAAGATATAAAACTATTTGATCAGCTGTTCGAATTGACACTTGAAAATAAATAAACAGTAATTATATCTTTAGCTTTCTTCCTTTGTACTTGCATGATTTTATTATTTTATTATTTATTATTGATTCTAAGTTGCTCTTAGACAATATCTTTGAGCATATTCTAATCATCATACTTCAAAATCTTTAAAATATCTCATATTTAATCTCCGTTTAAACCTTCAACATAATAAAAGAACTACAAAATTATTATTAGTATTTGAACTTCAAAGTCTTCAAGTCCCAGGATTTTTTTCCAAACTGTAATTCCTTGTCGTCACACACATTATAAGAACAAGGAGCAAGCTTGACTAACCATGACTGGGTGACAAGCCAAGCGTGACATTTTACGTCTTTTAGCCCAGTGGCCGCTCCCAGGAGTGCATCCGGAGTACTACCGGTGAGAGTGGAATTGGGCTGAGGAATTTGAAATGGAAATTTTGTAGCGATACTCGTATCAGTGACGGATGATTTAACTTTGGATAATAATAAATAAGTAGTCTTTATTTCTGTTGATATAAACATAAAATTTTAAAACACTAATTTAAACTGAGTATGTCTGATTAAAAAATGTCTGACCAACAGTTATGACTGACTGAAATAATAGGTATAATTACCTAATAGCTATAAATAGCTTTAATGCCATCTTTGGCATACACTTGGTCAGGGCCCAGGGACACAAAAAGTTCATAGGGTTGGGCTCCGGAATTCCTGCGGGATCTCCGAAGTTTCCGCGGGTGAACCGAGGGGAACAGCTATAAGCAATAGAACAAAAGACTAATCCACCATTTCATACAATGTAGTAATAATTAACAAGAAGCATACAGCATCCAAGGTCTTTACTTTCTAAATCATATCCGGCATGGCATACAGAGCCGGCTATTTTTCCATGATATAATTAAAAAACACGTTAATAGTCGAGAGAGTTAATGATAGAATTAAATAATACAATACTTAGAGAGATAGTGGCCTAAGGTCGACAACCCCACCTGGGACCTGTTGCGTCGGCACTGAACTTGCTGTCAAATAGAACGATAAAATATAAGAAGACATATTGAGCGTTTCATCAGACTAGACCGGCACGAGTAAAGGTAAAGGATGGTGTGAATAAATTATATCAGTGAGATCAACGACACGACACAAATTGTTTTTTTTTTTTTAATTTTGATACCTAGAGGATTAGATTTCACTGCGTAACAAGAATATCTTTTTTAAATTTAAATTTAGAGACTACTCTAAAATTGCCACCAAAAACTGCGTGGACATCCAGACCTGAGGGGTTATTTTCCTCTGTATTCTGTTGGCATACTCCTGGTCTTATCCAGTAAATTAAAATAATTAAATCGTAATTAAATTAAATTATTGACATTATTACTAAATTATCTGACATTGCACTATTATTATGATTTAATCAAAAAGAACAGCCAATATCTTTTTGATATTTGACTAATAATAATGTATTTACTTTTCTTTTCTTTTTTTCTCATAAGTGTTGTGTACAGCTAGTGGTGTAGACTGGTGATTGTTTGTAACTTGGTATACGTATAATTTGGTATCTGTAAAAGTTTGCACTATGTTTTGTACCTTATAAATAAATAAATAAATAAATGATATAGCTACACAATCTAGATATAATACCCACGGACGCTCTGTTTCCGAAGCAATGATTTTAACGAGTTCTAACAACATTAGTTTTAATTGATAGATAGAATAATTAAAAAGTTTTATTATTATTATCAACCTGGAACATTTGAACATAATTATGACATTATAGGTGTGTACTTCAACCCGATTCCCAAAGTCGAATAAAATTTAAGTTTAACGGTTCACTTCCGGGTCTTCATATTAAAACACGTTATTTATACACGGCAATTCAACGTAAGCTTTGAGAAAACATATACTAGCTGTCTCTCGCGGTTTCGTCCGCGGTAATTTCGGAGTTCCCGTGGGAATTTCGAGATAAGAACCCTAAGTACCTACTCTATGTCACTCAGGACTACCTATGACTACTATAGCTTCCTATAAGTGAAAGAATTTTCAAAATCGACTCAGTAGATCCAGAGATTACCCTCTAGGCTCTACAACGTCACAAACTCAAAATTCACAAACTCACAAACTTTTAGCTTTTTATAATATATTTCAGTAAACTTTGTAGCTTTTCTTCACACATTTATTACAACAATATTTTGGACGTCGCACTTATTTCCAGTCTTTATTCAAAAGCTGGTTATAAAAAGCTACCAAACAGGATTCTCATGAGCTTTTAAAGCGTAAAAAAATTCCATAATCTTCTCTATAAACTGCTATAAACAATGACCAAACACTTATGTATCTATTTGTTCCCGAGAAAAGGTTTTGCAACTGATTATGTTCACGATTTTACAAAATTAACGTTATCCCTCGCCTTAATTTTTACGGTAACTCGTAGTTTGTCAAGCAATTATAAAAGAATTTTTACTTTTACATTATTTATGTACCTACCTGTTAATAGTAACCTAAAGACAATAAGGATTTATACTTTGTTCTCACTAGACAGAAGCACTTCTCATCGCATAGTTATGATATTTACAATGACGATAAGACATTTTGTTTTGCATAACAATCTGTGCGAACGCCAAATTGTTATGTCTTTATTATGAGAATAAAAGTTTTGTGAATTTTAATTGGAATAAGCATTATGGATTTTTTTTTAATATTTACTTTAAACTGGAAAGTAAGTAAAAATGAATATTAATCTGTTTACTTATTACATTATATCTAGTAGGTATCTACAATTAATTCTACTTATCATATAATTATTACTTTAATACCAAGTAAACTTCTATTTTCTATTCTATTATCTAAAATTTAGATTTATATATATTTAGTAATAAATAGGATCCTTTAGATTCTGAAGGATTAAGGCTGTGATTGTTTTATAACTTGTTAATACTTAGCGTAACAAGAGAGGTGTTTTCGTCATAATGTAGATTAATGTTTCGATAAATATTCTTAACATTACATATAAAAATTGGATTATGAAGGTTTGTAAAAATCGCTAGCAGTCATTTAGTCAGCTCAGCAGCGCAATTATGTAACTTTTGTTGTTGTCATATTGCAGTTTTAATCAGAATAACAACGATTTTGTGATTAATTAATCATGTTTGGACAGCTTCAACTTCTAACTGTTTATTTTGGTTGGTTGCTAGATATAGGTGTCAAACGTGCATATCTATTGCCTATTGTAATCGCAAAACCGCCATGTTTTTGATTGCAACCGAAAAATGATAGAAACAAAAGTTACATAATAGCCCCTCTGATAAATATATTTCAAAACGACTAATGTTCAATGAAATTTTTGCCTTATTTAAGTTTTTTTTTTCATATCAATTGAACGGTTTTATAATTTGTATATTTTGCAACATTGTTTTAACAAACAACTGAGTACCTACGTTGTTCCACCATATTTGCATACCTACTGCAATCTCTTGTGTACAACGTTTAATTTTCTTATCAACTACACTATAAGCTTTTTACTAACAAAAGTATTATCTTTTTCTCAGTAAATATTTTCACCGCATATTTATGTCAAGTATCATAATTGTAATTAACGACTGAATTTGCATTTTACATATTTTTTAATTCATTATTTACTGATGACTTAAGGTTTTATATTTTTTGTTTCATACTAGGTGTTCCCCACGGTTTCCCGCGTTAATTTTGGAGTTCTCGCGGGAATTCCGGGACTTCTTATTTCGTCTGAGTTCCGGGAAAAAGTACCCTATGTCCTTTTCTGCACCCCTGAAATCATGTTCGGTGTGTGCAAAATCTCATGATGATCGGTTGAGTAGATAAGGAGTGAAAAGGTCTATACCTATATTACCTTTACAGACAAGAGTTACTTTCGTATTTTAATCATTGATATCGATTAATTTACTTATTTATGTTTTATTTAATTCAGCTTTTTTTTCCAGGTAAGTGTGTCGTGGAGTTATCTACTTGCCTAGATAATAGGTTTAGTATACGTGAGTAAAATCACAATATTAAGTTCGTACTACTATAGGTACTTATTTAATATAATCGTATCTAGGACAATCGCAGGCACAAATGAATACACGTAAATTTCGAATTCTCGATATAAAGATGTTTATGACGGAAATTGTGAAGCAAGCCCAACATTAGGACATACGAGTTTATTAAAACTAGGGGTTTTACCCACGGTAATTTCGGAGTTCCCGCGGTGATTCCGAGATGAAAGCACCTACCTTATGTCTTTTTTGTACCCCTGACAACTTCTATGCAAAATTTCATGATGATCGGTTGAGTCGTTAACACGTAACAAAGAATTTTTCCGAAACTTCCAACAATTATCGTTATATTTCAACCAATTTACACAAAACCTTCACAAATTATATACCTTAACCTTCCTCATGAATTAGGTATTCTATCTAGTGGTGAAAAAAAGATTGTGTGTGTGATGTGATGAGTTTTTCGCGAATAGATGGACAAACAGACGCAGCTGGGGGCTTTGTTTTATAATATCTAAGGATGATAGGGTACCTAGTTTAATGTTTTACTTTTGTGATGCGGGTTTGTTACCGTAAATTGTTTTAAGTATATATATAACCACATATTAAGTATTTATATGTCTTGGGTGAACAAAATTTTGTACTTATTATCTATTAAAGAATCGTTTTGTTAGTTCTAAATCATTTGATTAGTTCAGTGCAATGATATTATAAGTATTAAGGGAAGTTTCAGTGTAATTAAATTCATAAAGAAACGAGACAAGCAAGACAAGCAAAAACTTATGTTCGTATATTATATGTATGTATTTCCCGAGGAGGATATTTCCCGACTGTGGCGTGCGGTCTATATGTAAAGTAAACATTAACAACATGAAAACACTTTTGAACTTTATTACTAATGCAATAAGTTTCAACGACTGTCCAAAGCTATTACATATTTCCGTTGCCGACTGTACAAGTTAATCTCTTTAAATCAATTACGCAATGTAATTGGAACCTCACTTACCTAGATATTCATTATTATCGTCAATTAAAATTAAACCACGTAATGCTTAATATATACGTAATAGCCAGTTTTAACTGTTTATGTACACTTTTAAATTCATACCTACAAGTTTTTTGACACCGTTTATCTACGAAATACAAAGTTATATCATCACTGTAAATACCAATGTTTTACTGCGGAACCGATAAGCTGGAGTGTGGCTGGAGTAATCAAGTTCGATGTGGAGACCGCACGTGGGCAAAAGAAAGAAAGGGTATTTAATTTGAAACAGACAATTACCTACGATTAGTTTATACTTACGTTAGAACACGATTTAACAAGATATCCAAAGATAACAATATTACGAGAGTACTTAGACGACAGAGATGTTTGGACATAGATAATAATAATAATAATAATAATATCCTCGATCTCTAATTTACATGTGTAGCAGTTTTTATCCGTTTGTGGCTAAATAAACTAAAATAAAAAATCGTTTATGCAGATCGACTCTAATCTAAATCAATATCTATAAATATAATATTACGATTAATGTAAAAGTAACTCTGTCTGATCCCTTTGCACGCCTAAACCGCTGAACAGATTTCACCAACATTTGACAATGAGATAGGAAGATTGCGTCCTGAAGAATGACATAGGCTAATGCTTTTTATCCCTGAAAGAAGAGCTGCAAAAACCGACTTCCAAAAACACAAATCTAAAAAAGCTAAAAATAAAAAGCTAAAAATAACAAAATACCGATTTAATCCAAAAGACAAAAACACACGTAATATTATTATTGGTTTGTGCTACCACTGATCGGTTTGAATTCGGTGACAAGCCCGCTGGTGTCTGCCCACTTGAGTTGTTTTGCTCACGAAGAGCTGGTGGCAGGAGTCAACTTAGCCCATCTAGTATCTACCCCCTCCATATTTGGCTTGTCACCGACTTCATACCGATCAGTGGTAGCACAAACCAATAATAATATTACGTGTGTTTTTGTCTTTTGGATTAAATCGGTATTTTGTTATTTTTAGCTTTTTATTTTTAGCTTTTTTAGATTTGTGTTTTTGGAAGTCGGTTTTAATTTTTTTGTTAAAAATTTGTTTATTTCTTGCTTTTTAGTGAGTCGGTTTGTAATTTATCTAAGTTACAATAGCCTACAATAGCAACTGCTCATAACCTTTTACAAAATATTTTCTCGATGCAGGGACGTTAATTTTTGAGGAGTTCTGCTGGTACACCACCATCAGTTCCACTTCACCATATCCATTGTGACGAACATAAATTGTTTAGAAACCACATTAAAGTTAACGAATCGGAATCTGTGAAATACCTATTATTTAGTAGTTCCGATGACCATCTGCGGTCTTCATCATCAGTTCCAGTTCTTCAAATTTTACTTTCCAAAAGCAAATAAACGATTTACTATAAAAAATACCCAAATCGCTATAGGTGTGCCTATAAATTTTGAAGAGTTCTCTCAATTTCTCCAAGATTCCACCATCAGATCCTGACTTGGTGACAATGTGACCAATTCGGAAGTATCCCCTTTCAAACAAAAAAACAATTTTCCAAATCGCTCTTACTAAAACCCCTGAAATACGTATTATTGTTGAGTAGTTCCGATGACCATCTGTGGTCTTCATCATCAGTTCCACTTCTTCAAATTTTGCTTTTCGAAAGAAAATGAACGATTTACTATAAAAAATACCCAAATCGATATAGGTGTGCCTATAATTTTTGAAGAGTTCCCTCGATTTCTCCAAGATCCCATCATCAGATCCCGACTTGGTGGCAATGGAACCTAATTGGGAGTATACCCTTTCAAACAAAAAAAGAATTTTTGAAATCGGTCCAACCGTTTTCGAGTAATCGGTGAACATACATAAAAAAAAAAAAAAAAAAAACATACATACAATCGAACATAGAACCTCCTCCTTTTTGGAAGTCGGTTAAAAATGTAGCCCTGAGGGAATCCTGTTATTCGCGCGGGTGAAGCCAAAGAGAACAGCTAGTATTAAAGTTATAAGATATTATTATAATAAATACATTTCAGCAGAAAAATAAAAAAAAAAACTGGAGGCAATCAAGCGCAGGTGTCACTTAGTGAATACACTTTATTATGGATTATGTAACGTTTATATTTTCACATCGAGAAATACTATAAACAAACTTAACGTGTAATCGCAAATATCTACTATCAAAATTTCTATGATGTAATGTTAGCTAACCAAACACCTGACAGGTTAGAAGTCACCTTTAATAATATACATATGGATGCGTCGCATGCGTAAAAAGTGTGATATAACAGTAGAGAGGACGATAACATTATAAATTAAGGGGGATTGTCACGGTTAGTTACTTATATAAAAGCATAAATCGACTGACTGATCGACCAACGCACAGCTGAAACAGCTGGGTCTAGAATCATGAAATATTGCACAAAATTATTCCTTAAGTGACGTAGGTGTGCACTAAGAAATAATTTTTGAAAATGACTGACTGATCGATCAATGCACAGCTGATTCTGCTGGGCCAAGAACCATGAAATTTCGCACAAATATTCTTTAAGTGACGTAGGTGTGCACTAAGAAAGAATTTTTGAAAATAACTGACTGATCGACCAACGCACAGCTGAAACACAAAATTATTCCTTAAGTGACGTAGGTGTGCTCTAAGAAAGGATTTTTGAAAATTCAACCCCTTAGGGGGTGAAAAGAGGTTGCAAAGTAGTAGCCTGGAGTGGGAACAGGATTTCAAGTTAGGCCGTCAGAACACAGTCCTGGCGACAGATTTTCAATGTGACAATCAATAATAAATAAATAAATAAAAATTGTTTATTATCAGACAACTTAGTCCATAGAGGTTAGTGAAACAATGAATCTTAAAAAGCTATGTTAGTAGGTATAAAATTTAGAGTTGGAAATCGAAATTCACAATTATTGAAATTTATGATAACAATAATAACACTTCACTACACACAGATCCACCCTGCGTGCAGCACATAAAGTCCTCTCCCACCGGGAATCGAACCCAGAGCCGCATAAATAATATTTTCGGAATGGGAGATATTGAAAAAATAGTATGTCGATAGTATTTTATTGAAATGGAGTTTAATATTTACTTATGAATACTAACAGTGACGATCCTATACCTTAGTACCTATACTATCCAAAAATAACTTACACAATCTAAGTTTTCAACTGTTTCCATTTTTGATTGGTAACAAACATGTGCCATTCCATCTACCTATAGGGCAATTACTTATGATACAGATCGCTATCACGAAATGCAGAATAGATGGCTACAGTTACCTACTTGGCTAGTATTTTTATTTTGCTACTCGAATGGCTCCGATATTACGCAACAAAATATTAGCTTTCCCCGTCAAAAGGTCATGAGACCGAGGTACTACTTTCATATTTTAAGTTCATTATTATTCTCCTCCAGCTCTGTGTTCTTCAGCGACACGGGTCGTCGAATATGACCCGGGCCGGTGCTGGTTGTACGACATTTTAGATTCATTACTAGTTTATTCATTCAGGTCACCTGTAATGACATTTGGAATTTATATCACCTAACCAAACCCATTAACTACGTCAGGCAAGTTTGGAGATCTTTCGCCCTCGCCCTTTGGTGAGATCTCCCACGTGAGATTTTTCAAAATGCGTATTTCTAATAAAATTAATAATTTAATCTGAGGTTGATTGCATTGGACTTATTAAAAAAAAAATTGCAATTTCACAATTTTAGTGTTTCTTGCGAAAAAAAAATCCACCCTCTCAACCAACCCTCTAAACGCCTCACGTGATTAATGGACGCCCTCTAACCTTACCGAAGTGATAATGGCGAAAAATTGTCTTATGGTTAAATCTCAGAAGAATAACTAGTTAAATATATCCATTTGACAGCACCATCGTTGCTGTTATCATACTTGTCTTGTCTGCAACGCCAGTGTCTCAGGTTCGATTCCCGCATCAGAATGAGCATTTATGCGATATTTTTTTTACTTTTTAACTGGGTAGTTATCATATACGAATAAATCGTAATAACAAAGTATCTTAGTTATATCAGTCGCCTGGTGGCTGGTACCCATGGTTATTGGTTACTTACCTCAATAAATTTTGCTTATTGATAATTTGGAACTGGTGGCATTGCGTGAGAATATCCGAGCATTGTTATTATTATTCATATAATTTGTTGATTAATAAACACTGGTTTGTTAATATTTGCAGCTGAATAAATAGACCTCTGAATCAGTTTGAGGCAAAGTATGCGTGTAGATACAGATTTTCAGCAGATTTCAGAGCGACGTACGTAACGCAGTAGACGTAACGCAATAGACTAGGATAGGCCGTCAGAATATTAGCATTACACCCTAGGATGCCCTTCGAAAAAGCCTCATGTCTTTCGGGCACATGAAAGGAACGAAAAAGTAAAATGTAGGTAATGTACACATGTGAAAAGTGACGCAGTCGAGAAAGTTCTTAATCACAAAACGCGTCACTCATTGAATCACGGATCCAATCACACATTTTGAATTTGTGCCAAACGTAGTCGTACAACACTTGTATTAATACCTCTAGATGTGTAAGGAAGGAGCCGACCGCGACGGCGCCGCTTATTCATTCATTTCTAGGGCACACGGTAACAAGATGGAAACATTTCTCAGTAAAGAGGTTAGGAAAAACGTCATAATAATAAAATTCAAAAAATATAGAACACATACAAGTCGGCCGTCGGGGCTAAAATTTTAGCACTATCGCTACAGTTTATTCTATTTATTATTTAGGTAACCAACGGATTCACAATAAAGCTTGAATATAACAATAATACGTAAAACTTACGTTCAAGAATGGCTAAATTAAAAAAAATTGTAAAAGATTCTGAAGTTCAAAAATAGCTACTAGGTTTGAGGCAAGCTTTGACGAATATTCTGTATTAGGTATAATATTTAATTAAAAAGGAACAATCTAACCACCACATATTATGTACTTAAATAACACAATACATAAATAGCTAATCTTTCTGTATATTTCGAAATAAAAACTAAAGTATACCATACATCTTAAGATGTTATTAGGTAACTATTAATCAAAAATAGTCTTCCGTTAGTATCGATCTAAAATTAAATTATTTACCAAACATAAAATTACAAAGTTATCATTAGTGGAAACCATTTAGTTTGATGCCGATATGAAGCTGTGTAGTATCCGGCTTGCCCGTAAGTCGTCGCCGCTGTACCGCTAAATATATCTCCAGTATCGGCGCTGCTCTCGGGTGTATGACCGACATGCTAAACTCTGTTTACAGTCAACATTAACGCTGTTTCCAACTCAAATTCGTCATCCACGATTTTGTCACGCGCAGTAGTGTTACTTTAATCGTATACTAATATTATAAATGTGAAAGTGTGGATGTTTGGATGTTTGTTACTCAATCACACAAAAACGGCTGAACGGATTTGGAAGGACATAGGGTACTTTTTATCTCGGAATTCTCGCGGGAACTCCGAGATTACCGCGGGTGAAACCGTGGGGCACAGCTAGTTAAGTTATAAAACCGTCCTTATTTCTGAACGATCTGAAAACCAAAGGTTTGCCATCGAAAAATATTGAAAATTTGAAACTCAACGTGCTAAAGAAGTTCAGAGAGTTGTTTTTACATAATGGAACGAATAAGTAGTTGATCCTGTTGGATTTCCATGTTATTTCTGTAAATCCCATGAGATTGCAAATGTTATCATTGTGTCAGATACGTATAATCATTTGGTTTATCAGATAAAATTTTCAGATTAAAATCGTAGTTACTTGCATTTCGTAATATGCGACCAGCAAAATCTTGCGTTTTTATGCCATAAACCATAGTACCTATTGTTTTTTGTGCTAGTCACATGAAATCAGAAATGTCTAAATTAGGTATATAAAGTATTTTAAATGTAATCTATTTCTGTCGTTTAAAGCAGGTGATTTCCGTAAAATATTTAACTATACTTCGAGCTTTTTTTTTATTTCTAAACCTTGTTATCAAGGTTTATTATCGGCACTTGAATGCTTTGTCAATGAGGAAACGAATCGGGCTGAGATTGCAGCCTTGCGGAAACCTCAAACTATTTGTTATTATATTTTAATAAACAATCGAATACTCTTGTTTATATTGTCAATTGCATTTAGTTTTAAGTATACGGTTTATCCTTTGCGGTTTATGGAACTTGTAAATAAATGTATGTATATAGTAAAGTTACTAGATATACTTAAAGATGTTTATGAACATCTTTAAACATTTGAAATACATGTTGAAAGCGTGACCACATTAGTGTGAGATGCCACCGTGACTTCGTGCTCTAAACTCGACCTACATTTGCAAATCCTCATTAGTATCTATGCCGCGTCGTGAATAAGCTTTCAAAAATAACTTAATCAATCTTATAACAAAATCAAAGCAGCATTTTCAATCCTAAATAATGCTATTGCTACTAGAACTGAGAATGATGTACAAAATTTAGATCATCTTTAAATTTATTTCAATCACCTTTTACTTTGCAAAATAAATGCTACGAACCATGTAAAGCAAGTTTTTATGTCTACCACTGAAATTAATTAGAATTAGAAACGAATCATTAAATGAAACATTTACCTTTTTTGTTTCAATTGGACATTGAATCTGGAACCTTGTAAACCGGTGAATCGATTTGTAAAATGACGATAATCGGATGCTCGTTGAATCATGAATAGCAAAACCGCTAAATAAAAAAAAACATTGCCGGTAAAGTTTACTATTGAATGAAGAAATTAAATACTATTAGTAAGTAAGTACATCACAAGACTCTTCACAAGACGCATACATATTATGCAGGAAGCTATCAGTCAGTCGACTTGACGTCAGAACATGTGGTCATCGCCTTCTTATCTGCAGTTCATAATTTGCTGCATACGTTCCGATACTTTTCGAAATGCTGCTGCGTGCAGCCTTTTTTTCTCACTCACATAATATACCTACTACATTATAATTATGAATCCTTAAAAGTGCATGCTACATTAAAGTACCTATACACATCTGCAAAATAAATTCCACACAGTCATCTTTTTGAATAAGTACCTAAGCAATTCTTTTTTTTACTATGCTTTGTTTAAGAGAAACTTCGAATTTTGTGATTGTTTTTTTTTTAAGTCAAGTCTTTGTCTGTAGCTAGCAAAGAGAACGAGTAGATATAAAGTTTCTTATTGGTCATCATTTAAAAGTGCATTCACTCACTCACTCCACCAATTGACCAATTTGTTCTTCACGTCTCGGAAGGGAACCCGCGCCAGAGACAAATTGACGGTTAACCCTTGATAGTTTAATTGAACCCTAATTCTATGGTTATGGTTAACTACACGGAATGGTTTCACTTTATTTCTAAGTTACGCGGAACATTGAGTGGCACTTTGAAGTAGATGGACAAGTAAAAGTAGGTAGGTACAAGTAAATGGACATGTTATTGCAAGAGTTGTAAAAATTGAGCAAATTTTTGTGTTGCATTATTATTAGAATTATTTTTTGTTGTACGTATACATAACTGATGGTTTTCAAGCAGCTAAGATATTTTTTAATGCGTCTGAAATTGTATTTTTATTATCTACTAACTATGCCCGTGGTTTCACCCGCGTGATTTTCGGAATTCCCGCAGGAACTTCAAAGAAGCCTATAATTACTTATAACAGCAGCAGTGAAAGTCCCGTCAAAATCGGTCCAACCGTTTCGGAGATTCACCCGCGTGAGTTTCAAAATTCCCACAGGAACTCCAAACTACTTTCATATTCTCATTCTCGTTACAATAAAAAACACAACAAAAAAAACAATTAGCGAAATTGGCCCAGTCGTTCACGCGAGATGCCGTGAGTCGAAAAACAAAGAAAAAAAGGGGTTTATTATATAATGTATTTTTATATGAAATTAACTGTTGAACTAACCGATTTTTGTGCCGCAATCCACAATATCAGTCAGTCCACAGTAATGTGGTAGATAACTTGATCAACTTTTATAATATTTTGTGAAATTCGTCCTATCATATTTTCTATTAGTATTCTAAAAAGCTGAGCAAATAACCTTATTAAAATGAACACGTGTACTAATATCGTTAGTCAGCCATGTTCTCATTTCCGTATTCCAATGTCCAGTGTATTTCAATTTCGGTTCAGAATTTAAAAATTTTATATTTATATCACGTTCCACTTCAACTCTCTTAAACATTTTGCAACAAATGGAACTATTTTTGTAATCTGTTTTTGCAGTTCAATATCTAGAGTTGATTTAAAATTTTAAAATTTTTAGTTACTTATCAGCAGGGATTGAAAACCGGTACCAATATGGGTTCCGGTCCTTCATTTCGGTTCCTAAAAAGGTCCCTTTTTCGGTTCCGGTTCCGGTTCCGGTTCCGGTTCTGTTCCGGTTCCCTGTATACCGGTACTGGAACCAATGAATAAAGGTTCCAATATACCGGTTCCATACCATTCGATTTAAAGGTTCTCTAAGAAAAAGACGAAAGCGCCACGCCAAAGAAGCGTCAAACATATTTGACGCTTCTTTGGCGTGTCTTTTTAGTAGTTTTAGTTCGTTTAGTCGATCAGCGTAGTTTGAAGTGAAGAACAGCAGGGCAATTATGTAACTTTTGTTGCTATCATATTTCAGTTTCAATCAAAAAAATAGTGATTTTGTGATTAATTAATCATGTTTAGACCGCTTTAATTTTTGAAGTATGTTTATATTGGCTGATTGCTAGATATTGTAGGTGTCAAAACGTGCATATTTTAATCGCAAATCCGCCACATTTTTGATTGCAACCGAAAAATGATAGAAACAAAAGTTACATAATAGCCCCTCAGTTCCTGATTAATAGCGGTTAATTTCAGAGACCTGCAGGGCAATTATGTAACTTTTGTTACTATCATATTTCAGTTTCAATCAGAAAAATTTGTGAGATAGGTAGCTTTAACTTTTGAAGTATGATAATTTTGGTTGATTACTAGATATTGTAGGTGTCAAAACGGGCATATTGCAATCGCAAAACCGCCACGTTTTTGATTGCAACCGAAAAATGGTAGAAATAAAAGTTACATAATAGCCTCTCTGAATAGCGGCTAATTTTGAAAACCCTTTTAACTGGTCATCCTTTCGATAGGCTATCCTTTTCTTCTGTGTTATCCTGCAAAACGCTTATCTAGTGAAAGGCTAACTTTATCCTTAGGGTAACCCTAACCTTACGATGGTAAACCATATTATCATTAAAAGGGTATTTTTTTTTTTTTTTTTTTTTTTTTTTTCCGGTTTATTGATGGGGTTTTTATTTATTTTATTTTTATTTTCGTTTATTCAGGACAACATCAGCTACAAAAACATATAATAGATTTAGGTTGCAAGATTACACTATTAGCCAATGATAGTTACCCTTAATTTACCCTTCTGCCCCTCTAACTGGGCGGAGCGCGAAAACCGACAGCCGAGTAACTCCCGAGTCAAAGCTTTGACCGCGCGCCGCCGTCGCTGCCGCCACCACGGCTAGTAGTACGGACCGCCAAGAGGGGATTTGTGGATTAGTTAAAGCGCGTCAGATGGACATAAGGGAGGTACCTTGCACCATCCGAGAGGGCCGATCAACGATTGACGCGATTAGTCGCGTCCGAGCCCTCTCGGACCAGGCGACATCCCAGGGCGGAGTTGCGATGGCGGTGTCTCTTGACATCGCCAACGCCTTCAATACTCTGCCCTGGTCCTGCATTAGGGAGGCTCTCCGGTATCACCGGGTGCCTCCCTACCTGAGGCGGATTGTCGGGTCCTACCTCCAAGATAGGCACGTCACGTGCCTGGGGCGGGACAACAACATCCTTCGGAGGGAGATGAGATGCGGTGTTCCACAGGGGTCGGTATTAGGACCCCTCCTGTGGAACATCGGATACGACTGGGTGCTGCGGGGCGCCCTTCCCCCGGGCCTTGACGTCATCTGCTATGCAGATGACACACTGGTGATGGCCCGGGAGAAAGACTTCAGAGAGACTGCCCGTCTTGCCACGTTGGGGGTGGCACAGGTCGTTGGCAGAATACGGCAATTGGGACTCGGGGTGGCGCTTGAGAAATCCGAGGCCATCTATTTTCATGGGCCTCGGATGCGTCCACCCGCTGGTTCCCATATTGTCGTTGGTGGTGTCCATATCGAGGTCGGGTCCTCCATAAAGTATCTGGGACTCGTCCTCGATAGCCGCTGGGACTTCCGCGAGCATTTCCGCCGCCTGTCCCCCAAGCTCATCCGGGCTGCGGGTGCTCTTAGCACCCTGCTGCCCAACCTTGGGGGACCGAGCGTTAACTGCCGCCGCCTATACATGGGGGTGGTACGGTCGATGGCCCTTTACGGGGCCCCGATTTGGGCCAACAGTCTGACGGCTCATAACAAGACCCTCCTGCGAAGACCGCAGAGGGTCCTAGCCGTCAGACTGATAAGGGGATACCGTACCATCTCCTACGAGGCGGCGTGCGTCTTGGCGGGGTCTCCCCCCTGGGATCTAGAGGCGGGCCTCCTCTCGTCGCTGTACGAGTGGCGAGTGGAGTGCCGAGCCAGAGGGGAATACCCCCCGCCAAGGGCGGTGGAACTGCGGAGGTCCCATCTTCGGCAGTCCTTAATGCGAGAATGGGAGAGCAGGCTGGCAACACCTTCCGCCGGCCTGCGGACTGTCGAAGCTGTCCGTCCAGTCCTTCGAGAATGGGCGGACAGGCGGCTGGGCATCATCACCTTCCGGGTGACGCAGGTGCTTTCCGGGCATGGCTGCTTCGGAAAGTACCTGTGTCAGCTCGGGAGGGAACCGACGGCCTCGTGCCACCATTGTGGAACCTGCGGTGAGGACACGGCGCAGCACACTCTCGAAGAGTGCTCGGCCTGGGCCGAGCAGCGCCGTGTCCTCACCTCGGCAATAGGAAGCGACCTTTCGCTGCCCACCGTGGCTTCAGCTATGGTGGGTAGCGAAAGCGCATGGGCGGCGGTTCTCTCCTTCTGCGAGGACGTCATCTCGCAGAAGGAGACCGCGGAGCGGGAAAGGGAGCAGGCAGCGTCCGCCCCTCCCAACCGCCGCCCCAGAAGAAGGGGTAGGAGGCAGGATGTGGTAGGCCTCCAACCCCCATAGTGAGGTCCTCCGGGCGGTAGAGCGAGGCACTCTACCGTCCGAGGGAGAAAGGACCTCGGGTGGACAAGTGGCGCGTTAGGTGTTCCGGCGCGTCACTTTAATTACTTATTTTTGCAGTTAGTGGGAGAGAGGGACTTAGTTCCTGCGGGGACTAAGTCCCTGAGCAGAGGGGCCCGCCAAAAGCGGGCCAGCGCCGTCGGGGCCGCGGAGCATGCGAGAGCGAATCCCGCGGCCCTGACGTAAGGCGCCGAGGAGGAACACCCCAGGGTTTTTAGTGGGTAGTATTCCCGCCCTTCTCAGGGCGGGTCGCCCTTTTCAGGGCGGAGTCCCACATAACCACCGCCCGCCTCATGGCGGTGGTATGCATAAAGCATTTTCCCTGGGTCAAAAAAAAAAAAAAAAAAAAAAAAAAAAAAAAAAAAAAAAAAAAAAAAAAAAAAAAAGGTACCTTGCACCATGTTGAGTACCTCCACCAAATATAGGCCCTCTACACTGGTGGGTGCGTCTAGAATAACCGATCAGATTAGTAAAAAAAAATCGATAACTCGAAATACTCGAGCGCGTCAGATTAAGACATGGTGGGTTAATTACATAGTGAGAAGTATGTATATGAATAATCTGACCATTTGAACGTGACGTAAGGGAGTTAGAGGATCACAAACTTGCAAAAAAAAAACGCAACTTCGACATTTTCGAGCGCATAACTCAAGGATAGCGGGAAAAATATAATCTGCCGATTTTCATAAGCCGAAGAAACAAAAATCGTCTTCGAATCGAACGAGCATGAATTTTGGATACAGGGAATAGAGATACAGAAAAGGCCGTACGCTACTTTTTAACCGACTTCTAAAAAAGGAATCTTCTCTGACCAAGTTCTCAGAACTCGGAAATTAACGCGGGTGAAACCGTGGCTAGTATTAATTTAAATGTGAAGGCTTAGATGGATGGATATTTGTTGTAATGGAATTTGGTACAGAGATAGGTAACAGTTTGAAATAAGACATAGGTAGCGAAATTTTATCCCGGAATTCCTACAGGAACTTCGAAATTTAGGCGATGGAACCGTGAGGGTTCGACTGGGTAATTTTTAATATACATGGGCGTCTGCTGTACAGTGTCTTAATTTATTGACTCTGTGGATAGTTGGATATATGTGTTGTTGTTAGTCAAGACATTACCCTACATTACATAACATTACCCTAGCGCCTCCTAGTAAGCGCGCGGTCAAAATGAAATGGGTGCAAACTATAAAGTACAAATAGCACATCAAGTTACCACAAACTGTCAAATTTTCTTCAATGGATAATAAACTCTAATGTTTGGAGATTAATTTAAAGAATAAATTTGTCAGTTTTGATACCATGATGTGCTGTTGACTGTATTTAGAATTATACTGGGTATTCTGGTGTTTAACCTAAGACAGACAGATAGACAGACAGACAGACAAGCAGACAGACACACACACAGACACCATACACACACGCACATACACACACACAGACGCAGGCGCAGACACGTCAGACTCATAACACCCCGTCGTTTTTCATTTTTGCGTTGGGGATTATAAAAGAATTATTGCAATTCGACTTGACTGGAAGGAATCCAGTCGCGGATCCACTCGCGAGATAAGTCCGCATTTGGACATGAATTAGCAGTTTGGTTAAATTTTTGCAATTTGTTATTAAAGGTATATATTTTTTATGGTCAACAAAGCATACAAATAAATAAACTTCTAGTTTGAGCAAATTAGGCCATATACTTTATGTGTATACTAGCTATTCCCCCGCAGTAATTTTGGAGTTCCCGCGGGGATTCCGAGATGAAAAGTACCCCATGTCCTTCTCTGTGCCCCTGACAACGTGTGTGCAAAATTTCATGATGATCGATTGAGCCGTTGAGGCGCGAAAGTGTAACAAACAAACAAACAAAAACCAACTAAAAAACTCACTTTCATTTTTATTACAGTAGGGATAACTTCAACTATAATATTATTGTAGGTACATACATACAGGAATATTTTTTATTCAGTGTGCAAACTTTTAAAAATTAAACTTAAAGGAATTTTAATAAACACCTTTTTTATTTTGATAAGTCTTAGTACAAAAAAGTAAAGTTATCGTGAACGAAAGATGTATACTTTGCAATTGATTTATTGGCTACTGTATTCGCCGCCACTACAGCTGTACACGAAGCGCTCGTTCAGCTAGGTATTTACGTGGGTTACAATGTACCGACAGCTGATCGAGGTTGTTCACCCCCGCTGCAACACCCCCGCGTACGCCGCACGGCGCGCCTGCCCATTGATATTATTACAAATTGATAGTTTCCATATATTGATAATTTAAAGCAGGATAAAAAAATATTAAAAAAATATAAAAAAGTTTTGAACAAATAATGGAAATGTGTTCTGAACCACCAAAATTTTTTTGCGCATTGCTTAAAAAATATTCTTGTATATGAAATTTGAAAAAATTGCTTAAAAGCCCACCTAGATTTAAATACAGGGACAGGAAGCGCTTTCACTACCTGTATTTTTGGCGGGATAATTGATGAGGTTGAATATTTTTATTAGATAAAACACGACAAACTGTATCATATGGAAAGCCTTTCGTAGGGTTTCCCTTTAAATAAGTTGTTAAATAATACAAATTACGTTACCTTTACAGAAACCATTTCTCATAGGGTAACCCTATCTCATAGGCTACGGCGGCGCACGGTCAAAGCTTTGACTCGGGAGTAGCTCGGCTGTCGGCTCTTGCGCCCCCGCCCAAAAACCCCAAAACTAGGGGCAAAAACCCCATCAATAAAGCGGAAAACAAAATACCCTTTCAATGATATGGTAAACGCTTAGCCTATTGTAAGGTTAGGGTTACTCTAAGGATACAGTTAACCTTTCACTAGATAAGCGTTTTACAGGATAACGCAGACCTAAGGATAGCATATCGAAAGGATGACCAGTTAAATGGGCTTTCAAAATTAGCCGCTAATCCGGTCCCTGCTTAAATGCCGCTGACATTATGTAATTCCAACAATATTTTATTTTGTATCTACATACGGTTCGAATTGTCATTTTTTGGAATCGGTTAAATATTGCGTACCTACATATAAATCGTATACTTTTTAAAAACATTATCATAAGTCATAACTTAGGTATCTTTACAACTAAACCACAGTTTATGGTAGGTACAAATGGATTTGTTCTGCTGTTCGTCATATAAAAAATATTTGTAAACAAAATCAGTTTTTTCCGACCCTTTTTTTAAACTCTAGGTATATGATTATCTTGAATAATAAAAAAAATAGATTATATTTTAGTAATTAAATCAACTAGCGTAGCGCACGCGTCATAACTTTTTATCATCGAATGATTGAAAAGGAAACTTGCAAGACTTCAAAGCTTGCCGCGCGTCGCTATCGTCCTGCGTTGAGCGGGATCGTATGAAATCGAACAAATTGTGACATGTTTTCACGAGGAACCGGTAAAATAAAGGTTCCTAAAGGTTCCGATTTCGGTTTCGGTTCCGGTTCGGGTTCTAGTAACGGAACCGTTATTTTACCGGTATTTTACCGGTATTTTAGGACCTTTTTCAATCCCTGCTTATCAGCCAGATGCATTTTCAAAATCTTGATTGTGAATTTGTGACCTTTATAAAAAAAAAATGCAAAAAGAACGATGTAACATGATGCATGGGTAGCTGCAACAACAGAATAATCAAATGTGAACCAGTCAAGAATGTGGCCCCAAATCAAAGCACTCCATCTGACAAGCAATTAGAGTCTCGACGTTAGTTGAAGGACGTAGAACAATAGAGCACATAAGGCAATAATGGAAGTCAAAAGAAGCAATTAAAAATTCAAGTCAAGTATTGATTTTTAGTTTATTAAACATAATGTAATGTTACTTTTGTAACTGGATATGTAATAGTAGATTATACACCAAGGGGATAAAGCACTGTTTTATGTCACGGGCGCTACATTGAATCCTGAACATAACGAAGGACTCCAAATTTAACTCCCGAGCGCAGCGAGGGTGTTATAAGTTAATTCCCGACCAAAGGGAGGGAATTAAGATTGAGTCCTGAGTGCAGTGAGGGATTCAAGCGCCCAAGAAAAAAACAGTTTTATCCCTGTGGTGTATACTCTACTTTTCTCACATAATGCGAGACAATAAAAAACCAGGCTTAGTAGATCCTATATAGCCACTTCTTTCAGCTGGCGTGGCCTACTCGATTTGACAAACAAATGAAGTTCGTCTCACTGCGAATCTAGTGGGCCACGGCTTCGGTCTTCGAAAATCGAGTTGGCCGCGCCCGCTGAGAACACATTCTGTTTAGCGAAATGAGACGTTATGGACATAGCAATAAGAATTATGAAAGTGAAAATCACATTATTGACCAGCGGGTTATAATGAAATTCAATAGAACATTATAACCCGGCTAAAGCCAAGAGATATAATGTCTTGCTTTCGGTAAGGTTTACATGACATATAATTCGGCATTGTCGAGCATGTGGTGTGAAATAGTATATTTCATTACAAGTGCGGAAAGGCTGTCATTGCAAAGAGTTCCGACAAATGTCGACCCGAGCCGAGGCGCAGCCGAAGGTGAGGGTTGACAGTCGGAACTCTTTGCAATGACGGTTCCGCACGTGTACTGAACAACTATTTTTAATACAGTTGCGAAAAAAATGAAGAAATTTAGTAAAATAATAAAAACACAAACTCAACTAAGTTCCAACTGTGATCAAGAGATGGCCCTAATAAAAACACAAACTCAACTAAGTTCCAACTGTGATCAAGAGATGGCGCTAGTCGTATTAGTAATACGAAACCTACGTTAAGCAATACAAAAAGTGTGTCAAAGTCGTTTCGCCATTTTTGACAGTTGGGAAAGAGAACGCACGAGTTCGGAAAAGGTAAAGAAAAAGCTCAAGTATGTAATAGCCCACTTCCCGAACGCTATACGTCCCTGCAATTTGCCACTTTTTGAGCAACTGTATTAAAAAAGAATTTATTTTACAAAAGCACCGTTTCATTGCATTATTTTTATCTAAAACCTATATAAAGCAAACGATTAGCTTTATCATAGTTATTGTACCTATATGTAAACATCCCGTCAAGTGACCCCATTACAAACGCTGTTTATAAGTCCATCCAAAGTTTTCAAATATATTTGTAACCATGATGTTCTGTATTTATATAGGTATAGCTAGCTAGCATTTCCATATATGATCAAAACACTACGTCTATGGTTGATAAAGGGCAATGTACCTATATCTTCAATAGTTTCGTTACCATCTATGTATTACCATTATTACTCTGAGGTATTACAGACTTTGTTTTGCCTCTTTATAGTTGCAACATGCCACATCCTCTGTTCAGTTTCGTTTTGTTTAAACTACATGTGTGCAGATTAACATCTCTCATTAGCATCGTATAGTTTTCTTTAATGATGACTCAAGACCATGATGCCATAGTTAATCGTTGCCCCTTCAAAGGCATTGCTTTTAAATGCCTAAAATCGTTGCTTGTGTTGCAATACTGCCTACTACTTGCTAAACATATATTCTTACAAAACCTTATAATTCATGATTGTGTTTAGTAAATTCTGAAGCAATACTAACTTAAAACCACTTAACTTAAAATTAATTAACTTAAAATTACTGTCAAATGAACTTTATCTCTTTTACTACAATGCAGTCAAATTCAGCGTTACCTAATTTTTATTTTGTTTCGATGTGTCAAAAGTTTAACTCAAGTTCAGGAATACGAAACTCTCGAACCAAGGGATTGAAATAAGCAAAAAATATCAACAAAAAGCAAAACATCCGACCATTTTTACTGGAAGTTATTGAGCACACCGCACTCCTGCATAGCATAAACCGCAGCCATTCATATTGCAGAGGAAACGAGACGAACTGGTAAATAGGAGAAAACGTCTGCGCGCCTGAGAGAGTGAGGGAGATTGCATACCGAGCACAGGCACAATGTTGGAACGCTGCGCTCGCGCAAAGAAGCCCGCTCACTGCCTTATGTGCGCTACATCGAGGCACTCGTGCGCCGCTCTCGTGTGCAACGTCCACAAAAACTCGGTCAACACCCGCTTCTCGTGACGGACCGCTATATTTTTTGACTATTTCATAACCGTTAAATGCGAAAATTTGTGTTGGTGACGTAAATGTTTTAATAACCATTTAAATATTTCAACGGCTCGTGGTTTCGGTTACAAAGTTCTCGTTGCTAGTGGTCCTGTGGACAGATGTGTTTTGGATTTTTACGCTGAGCGCGTCCAACTGTAAAGCAGAAGAAACACCGAGGATACTTTCACTGGATTGAAAGTTATAAAACATTCTTTCGGAGGACTTCTCACTGAGAACCACTGAATTATAATACCAAGAGGTACCCATATTTATGTTATTAATAAAAAACTCTGGCCTATTCGTGATAAAATAAATTACTTATAGCTAAACCTGCCTGATGCAGCGCTTTCTAAAAAACCAGTTTACAACACACGTGAAGAAAAGCAAACAAAACTTATACTCATATGCAGTTAGCAAAACTGCTTTAAGTATTAAGTAGGTATAGGCTGTCAAAGTTTACAGTAAAATAAAAAATTGGAGACGGATTAAAAAATAACAAAAATAGAAGTGTCTTGACAACAACTGTATAAGATTTCTCGCTAAAAAAAACGAAAAGCTTTATATTGATATTTTATCGACAAATAGTTAATAGATACGAGTATTATTCCTCGTAATTGTTTAGTTCTTCTGTCTAACCACACAAAAAATTGTTATGTCTACCAATTAGTTCGATACGGTCATTATAATATTATGTATTAACAAAATTAGCATCTTCTGCAGCAGGCGTTTCGCCGTAATCAGTGATTATATAATTGAGACAGTGAAATGAAGAAAACCGGAATAATTTATCCTTATTCGCGCTGTACTTACTTAACTGATGTTATGCAACAAATAAACGTCTTTACGCGCATTATAAATTTTAAATTTTTCTTTAAATTGTAGAAAATTGTTACCTTTCATCCTTTACTTTTTTATTTAATTTCTCTGCAATAGACTCATATTCCCAAAATTACTTTAATTGAAAATAATAACTACCTAGTTTATGAATCATTTATTCGAAAATCGATGAATCATTGGTCATTGAATATTATACATTTTGGTGCTTTATCTTGGAGAATTCCTAAATATAATTTTCTATTGTATTACCTACATTCTCTTGTGTGATGCAATTAGAAAAAATTATTTGATTAGTTCTTCATAGTAAAAGTCAAATCGACACGTTTGGTTCATTAATGAAATGTGCATACTATTATGTTCTTTATTCATTACTATGTGCAGTCGATAACCGTTTGATAGTTGTTTGTGTGTGGTTATTATCATCGGTTTCGATCAATTGATTGTAAGTTACTGTTACATTGATTACAATAGCAGAAACTCATGCATCGTCAATCAAATCATTATACGTGTGTATGTGTTAATATCAAAGTTATTACATGCTTCGATTATTAGGTAAAAATGCATACAATTGTTGCATCGTGTTGATAAATAAATTCAATGTATTACTCTTAAATACAATCGTATACTAGCTGTCCCGCGCGGTTACACCCGCGATAATTTCGGAGTTCCCGCGGAACTGTTCCATACAAACTTTGCCCCCCCTTTTAACCCCCTTACTTGAAGAATTTCGGAAAATCCTTTCTTAGCGGATGCCTACGTCATACAAATTACACACCCTCCAAGTTTCAGGTCTCTACGATCAGCGGTTTAGGCTGTGCGTTGGCCGTTGATCCGTCAGACAGTCATTATATTAAAGATAGTTACAATCAGCAGCGTAGATCTGCCGGATAAGTACTTAACTATGTATACATATTTTTTGCTGAAAATCCTAAAGTATCTTCATAAAATTTCAAGTAGGTAGGTACCTATAATTCCTTTTATGTTTTGGATTTTCATGAAGTTTGTAACTTCCTCGTATAGAACTTTATGACTTCTGCAGTGTCATTTATTGTTAATGAAACTACTATGGATTATCTCTGTTCAAATCAATATGTTTAGTACTCTTTATTCGCTTTGCTTCAATTATAAAAATTAAAATGAACATAATATTTATGTCATTGTGGTACTTATCAATGGATCTTTCTATGAATAAAATATGCCGTGACTGATAGTATCCTAAACCTGTAAAATTAGGGTTCAACCATTAGTAAAATTAGGAAAGTAACAGTCAGGAAACGTCACATCTTCATCACTGTAGCATCGTTAGTCTCCCACTTCGACGGCGGCATCGGGTATAAATCTTTCATCTCTAAACTGGGCCCTTTGATTTTTTCTAAAATTCACGCTGTTTTACAACCACATGTTCCTTTGTTTGAATTTAACTTGTGGTTTTTTTATTTTAAATCTAAATATAAAAAAGAAGAAACTGTATGAAGAACAATTAACGTTTATACTAAAGGGCTTCCAAAAACTAGAAATTTTTTAAGGAAATTTTATAATGTATTAGGCAAGCAAAGCAGTGTCGGCAAAGTAAACCCTTACGGTCTTATTAATAAAAATCGCTTACTCCAAAGTAAATCCACCGTTACGCTTGGATTTGTTACTCCGAGAGTAACAAAGTATTAACTTTGTAATTTGAACGTTATTAATAAACATCGAGTAACCTTCGCGTAACAATACATTCCTTACACCGGGATTAACACGAATATTATGGCAACCCACATAATTTAAAAGTAAAAAGAGTGAGCAATTGAATGAACTGAATGACAGATGACATTAAACGTCAACAGCAGACTGTCAAACTCGTTGAAAACTGACAGACAAATCGTTGGTGTGTTTCGTTTGTTGATTTGAAATATTTGAATTCTTCGTTGTGATTTTCGGCGAAAATATAAGTGTGAGTGTGAGAGAATTTATGTGGCCCATGTTCTTATTGCTGCCAAAACTTTCAGATAGGGTGGTATAAAGCCACCTCTTGCATCACCAGCTAGATAATTTTTCACCATATCTATTATAAAAACTGCAGTAGATCGAGAAAATCTGTATTTTGATTTAAACTCATTTTCTTGAAGTTCCTCCAGTGGATTCTTACGCGTTTTGTAAAACTTTACACGCCTCATTATTGGCATCAGGTTCTCCACCTCATTTATTTCATCTAAATCACTTAAATCATTAATAAAATAATCTCTTTCCATTTTCTTTGAACAATAACAAAAATATTCACACGCAGACGCACCCAGAGGTTATAATCACTCGAAACAAACATCAAAATAGACAGCTACTCCATGCTTACTCAGTCGTTAAACTATGTGGCACCTAGGATTAACTTTAATTCCAAGAGTAAAGTCGGATTAGTTTACTCCCTGCTTACTCCGCATTTATTAATGCTGAAGTGAATTACTTTCAACTTACAACTTGGAGTAAAGTTATTCTTGCTTTAATCTACGTTTATTAATAAGACTGTTAGTGCGTGATAAGGGTGAAACTCGAATGAAACCGGGTGTGAAGTTTATGCGAAAGGAACTGAGAAAAACTGCTATTCGGAATTTATACAAGTAATTTAGATATAAGAATAGAATTTTCATCCCACCACAAAGAGTTCCTGTGGGAAATATAATTAGATAATTTAACGTGAATTTCTTGTTGTAATCTCTGAAGAAATAAACTGAATAAATACACAATTGAACATTAGTGCAACTTCTAACAACTCATATCATCGTACAACACTCACAAACACTGACGATTCGTCAGTAAAGTTCGAACAATCAGTAACAAAGTGACGTGAATCCAAATCTACCCAATCAGCACGTGCTTTTTTCAAAACAACCTGAGCATTGTCTTGTCGAACGTGCTCAAAAGCCTTACAGGGAACCAAGCATTCGTGATTTATTACAGCATACAACAAAGTTCAAGATCGAGATGATTATTGCATGAAATAATTCTTTGCGTTTCGTTCTCTGTTTTGTTAAAAGTTGATGCATTCGTTATGTACATCGACAATGAAGGCAGTAGACATTAATTTTACTTGCATAAAATATCAGTGAAGGACATTATAGTTTCTCACGTTTGTGAATTGTTATATTGCGATTATCAACGACACATTCAGATAACAATTCTCAACAAAGCTATCATAAATAAACATCATATTATTAGTTATAAGTAGAATTCCTTACCATCTTTTTTTTTTTTTTAATCTCACAAGAATACCTAGAAAGCATTCACACATGGCAGTTATGATTTCGTGCAAACATAACAGAAATCAAAAGGATCTCAATACAGCTTTTCTATTAAAACATCCCAGGAATAAGGCAGTCAAAATAATCTTTTACTGCCGTAAGATGTCCTATTTCCAAGTTCGTTTGCAGGTTTCTAATTATGAGACTTTCGTATGAATACATTTCAATAACTACCTCTAATTCTAATTTAGAAGACGATACAACTGGACTATTCTCAAGACAAGTATAGTTGTCACGTCAAGTTTCAAGTATTTCGTCAAAGACTGGTTAGTTTCTCTACTTTTTCGAGTACCTACTTCGTCAAGTAAATTATCTCGGTAAATGTTCACCCCACCTATACGGTAGTTTCCATGTCGAGGGTCAGTTAACTCGCGCTAATAATAGTTTGGGAAGTACCTACCTATTCGTCTTTAAAAATAACTACCTACTTAAGGTGGCGCGCTACCATATTATGCAGCCTCTCAGCCGATAGAGGCCGTGGGCGGCGCCATAAAAGTGTTTTCTCAATTTACAGAGAATCGCAAGCTAAAAGATAGATTTTGATGATAAATGCGACAGGATGAGTGTTTAATACATCTTTCATTTAAAATTTTTATATGGTCTTACGCGCATTATTATCCTTTAATTACAAGAAAATTAGGAATAACCGCCCGAAACGTAGTCACACACACATGCAAATCGATTAGTATTAGCCGAATCTGATTCTGAATTTGACTTATTGTGTTTGAGTCTCGGTGGCGCTGTGGTGTAATACGTCTCTCTTTGTAAATAATGAATCGTGAAAATCTCGTGTTCAAATCTAAGATTGCGATTCCACTTTTTGTAACTAATTTTCTCAAATTTGTTTATATATACTTATTTATAGATCTATAAACGATTTATTTTTCGTTCTTTTTTGGAATTTTATTTTAATTCCAAAAAAGAAAATTTAAAGGATATAGAACTAGAATCTAAGAAAATATAAAGATGGATAAAGTTAAATAAAAATATTGGACTTATTTTCAATACAACCTTTCCCTGCAGGTTACACACGTACCGTACCTACTTGCGTAAATATTGGGACTGAAAATAATTTTGGGTATAAAAATAACTCTAGGTCCTAATCTAAATTTCAAGATTTCGGGATTTACTTGGTGATAAAAAAATTTAAATCTTATAATATCTCCGACACTATGACCATAATACCATCATCTTTATATTTCAGCAGTCTATGTAATTTACGTCATCAACTAGGATGTTTTTAATTTTAGAAAAAAATCAATCATAGAATATCCAATACTAAATAGAATCGCAGTTCAACTCAAAACCTGTATGATTCGTGATAACTTTACAAAAAAAGTTCATAATTCCACAAAGACACTGACATTACAATCCCTACTAAATACTAATAATATTATAAATGCGAAAGTAACTCTGTCTGTCTGTCTGTCTGTTACGCTTTCACGGCTTAATGGCTCAACGGATCATCACGAAATTTTGCATACACGTTGTCAGGGGTAGAGAAAAGGACATAGGGTACTTTATATGCCGGAATTCCCGCGGGAACCCCAAAATTAACACCGGTGAAATCTAATGAGATTTTGCATATACGTTGTCAGAGGTACAGAGAAGGTACCCTATATGCATAGGGTACTTTATATCCCGGAATTCCCTCGGGAACTCCAAAATTAACACCGGTGAAATCTAATGAGATTTCGCATATACGTTATCAGGGGTACAGAGAAGGTACCCTATATGCATAGAGTACTTTGTATCCCGGAATTCCTGCGGGATCTCCAAAATTGCCGCGGGTGAAACCGCGGGGAACAGCTAGTATCTCGGTTTATATGAGTATAAACCGAGATTTGAACCGTAATTCTAAAAGGATTAGAGCCACACGTTAGTACGCATAGTGGTTATATACTCTTTGGTCTAGCCACTCAACCACAAATTAACTAGATATCACTCAACCTATATACCGCTTGGCGTTATTACACGAAAAAAAACATAAACGCATTCTGCCGTTGTTCCATTTCAAAATTTAAATTTTGTTATCTCGTGATAATATTTTATATTTTATTGAGTTTCATCAGTAGGTACGTTGAGTTTGTAAAGTATTTTATATTCTACTAGCTGTGTCCCGCGGTTACACCCGCGTGAAACATTTTTATAAAATTAACAACTGATACTGGAGGATACTGTAGTTTCTTATGAGTGAAGTAAGTATTTAAAAAAACTGGTTCTTTACTTTTTTAATAATACTAGCTATTTTTCATAATATACCTAGAAATTAGCGCGGTTTCACCCACGCTAATTTCAGAGTTTCTGCGGGAATTCCGGGATAAAAACTACCCTGTGTCCTTCACTATGCCCCTACTAATAAAGTGTATGCAAAATTTCTAGACAATCGGTTGACTAATAAACCGTAACATACAAACAAACAAACTCATATTCGCATTTCTAATAATAAGTTTATCTAGAAGTGTGCATAATTTATATTATGAAAAAGCAGTTTAGATTTCAAATCGTAAACAATAGCATAAAAAATTACAGATAATAAAAAAAATTATCTATACTTCTATACTATAATAAAAGAGTAGAATCCGCGATTGTGTTCATTGAATATTTTTACCTAAAATGGAAAGGGGTGATAAAAGAAGAGTAACCAAGCACAAAAAAAAGATTTTTGAAATTCTTTTCTGTCTGTCTGTCTGTTTGTTCGCCATAATCTCCAAATCTACTGAACAGATTGTCATGTGGTTTTCACAGGTAAATTAAGTTTAGCCTATAGCTACATAATATAGGCTTTGTTTCACTCAAATCGGATATCGGGAAAAAAAGTTGTTACACAAAAACTTTTCACGCGGGTGAAACCGCAGGGCACAGCTAGTCATATAATATTGAGACTTCTTCGAAAGTTGTTCTAACCACTGGACCATTATCGTATAGTTCCTCCTGCCGAAAAAATTGTATGCATTCAGCCGTCGCGCGTCATTTGAATATATTGATCTTCTTTTATTTAGTTTCATCAAAGCGTGCGTTGGGAAGTTGGATTTATAATAATATTGTATTATTTGTAAAATATAAATATTTTACTGGCAGTTGATCCTGCCGCGGTTTTGCTCGCGTCAGTTTTTATTTTTTATTTTTTTTTATTACAAAATCAAGGAAATAATAAATAATAATGAGTGAACAGTTACATCATTTGGAAAAATTTACAAAAGTAGAGTCTTTATTATACACGGTGTAACGTTACGAGGATATTTTTTTTGTAAAAAGGCATTCAATATTCGATTCTCGTCTCTAATAGCTGACTAAAAAAAAATTTGGAGAAAAAAACTTACTGAAAAAAACCACGTGAGTGTCGTGTCGTGCTCCGCTCGTATTGGTCATAGCGTGATGTTATAGCCTATAGCCGTCCTCGATAAATGACTATCTAACACGAAAATAATTTTTCAATTCGATCAAGTACTTCCTGAGATTAGTACGTTCAACCAAACAAACAAACAAACTCTTCAGCTATATTATTAGTATCTATAAATTAACAAATACAAAGTAGGTGTATGCATAGGTAATAGTAAAAAATATTATAAGCTTTTGAAAATTACTTCACGTGATCACATAGATATCACGAAAAGATGAAGTTTGACCTACCAACACGATGAGTCTGTAACTTGCAGTTTCGGAGATATGAGCTGTCGAAAATTTGACCATGTGATCACATAGATATCACAAAACATGAAATTTGAGTACCAACGTGATATGACTGCGTCCTATAGTTTCGGAGTTATAAGCGTTCAAAAATTTTGTTACGTGAACACATAGATACCATGAAAACATGAAGTTTAAACATGAAAACATGAAGCAACATGATGGGGTTGTCTCTCATACTAGTTTCGAGGGTATGAGCTTTACAAAAAAAATTTTTTTTTTAGATATAAAAAATTTGATCACGTGGTCACACAGACACAATAAAAATATGAAGTTGTACCAACATTATATGGCTGCGTGTCATTGCTGATTGCATCGGAGATAAAAGTTAAATTACCCTGGGCCGTGGTGAGATACAACCATTCGAAAATATGGTCTCTCTCTTTTACGCATCGAGAAAACAAGAAAGAGATAGCAAGAATTTATGCAACACAAAAATATAAAATACTTGTACGGGCTACTTGTAGCTTATAAGGTATACCTACTTGTACGTGACTCAAAACAAAATGTAGTTATGCCTTCGCTTCGGCTACTAAATACCTACCAACTACAACATCAACATCAGTAATATTATGTATATTCCAAATTCAATTCAAAATTATCCCGGTAGGTAAAATTGTCCAAACTCACGGCTCAACGCCGCGACACCTTTCGATCCTTTTGGAACTCACTACAAACTACTGCATTCGGCGACTTGTCAGTCTACAGCCAAACCACAGCTGTTTATAGACCGGGCCGCCATTTTCGTACACTTATACTGTATACGCTCTCACACAAGTAAGAGATTCGACCAAAATTTAATATTTTTGAAATGCTTATAATTATGTTTTTTGTTCACTATCTGCAAAGATTTGAGACTTATGCGGCATCTAGACCAGTAGTAGTATTTTATAAAATAAATTCAAATTACCAAAAACAGCCGTAGTGTAAGAAAACTCGGTATGCAATTTGTATGAAAACTAGCCCTAACACCAGCACCTTAAGTCGCACACACATGCATTAGGAGCACTTTGAAATTTGAGTGCATAATATTTTAAAAGAAATCTTATATTTAGCATTATTTAAATGTCTTGTTTGCTTTGCTTTCACGTTCATGAAATTTTATAGTTATAGCGCATTTATTTTAATACTAGCTGTTCCCCGTGGTTTCACCAGCGGTAATTTCGGAGTCGCCACGGGAATAGCGGGTTAAGAAGTACTCTATGTCCTTCTCTGTACCCTTGACAACGTGCATTTATTTTATTCATTTATTTATTAAGTATATATACATATAAATAAATATCATATCAATATTATACAACGTGTTCATGAATAAACTGAATACTAGAAAGTAGTTTGCTCAGAATCGACAAGCGAATCGATCATATTTTCATTTTTACTAGCCCATGTCTAAATTATTTATGATACAATATTTGGCGCGTACGCCGCCCGCAGCAAAAAAAAATTAACCGGTAGGCGCGGGCGTAGCGCTTGGAATTTCATAGACAGGTCACCTCCAAACTAAGGTTGAATAACTTTTAAAATATAAATTTTTTCGACATAAAATATATTTTAATCATATATTATTGTTTATTTTTTTAAATGGGGTGTATCAGGTTTTCAGTTAATTCATTAACACGTTGTATATTATATAAGAGAAAGGACAATGAAAACTTCGTTATTATCTTTTTCTTTCCTATTCGTGTTAGATTAACATAATATTCATAGCATTTCACACACAAGTATTAACTAATAGCTGTTTCCCGCGGATGCACCCGCGGGGAACAGCTAGCAGAGATCCCGCGGGAATTCCGAGATAAAAAGTACCCTATGTGCTATTCTGATATATAAGCTATATTATTGAAAAGTATCATTAAAATCCATTCAGTAGTTTTTGCGTGAAAGAGTAACAAACAAACATCCATCCATACATACGAACTTTCGCGTTTATAATATTAGTAAGTACCTATTAGTAAGTATAAATTCCGCAATAATTTGTAACAGTTATATCTATTAAAGATATCATGTTTATGCGATTACATTAAAAAAACGTGCGTTTTAGGCGGCGGCTCCCTCAATATCTGTATTTAAATCAAATATTACAAATCATTTGTTATCCATTGTCGGTCGATAAAATGTAGGTACACTTGATTCGGAAAAGTGATATAGATTTAGTCAATTAGCGGACATTGTGAAATAGTACACGCTATCCTAAGCTGTATGATTTGATTTGTGTTTGAAATGATATTTGAAATGTTACCATTCAAATGGCGTATTCAAAATGTAAGTAAGCAACTCATATAGCATGTGACCTTTTAATTATTATTTGTGTTATGGTATTGTCTCAAAATTATTTCAATCGACTAGCTTATTTCTATTTATTGCATCTGAATTTACTTATGGAAGTTTAATTCTCTCTTTCATAATGGATCCAGATATTATTTACTGCATTATCTTTTTATAACAATAGGTACCTTTACAGATAAACTTACTAATCTCAATTAATTTTGTGTATCTACCAACATATTTTATATAGACATGCTCAAATCTCAATCACACAACGCATCAACAGATGTCGGGCAAGTTATTCCACTAGTCTTCACTAGTCGATCAAAGATAAGTAAAACAAACAGACTGTCTGCGTCTGCGGTTCAAAAGTCGATCAACTTGTTATTTTAGTTTACTAACCAAATAAATCCCGATATGACTTTGGTAAACCAACACGTCACTCGCTAGGATTTAGAACAGAATTCCATATCCAAATTATTTAAATTAAAACTTTTTCTTTTTTTTTTTACTTGTCCTCGTCACAAGCATTGCTGTCTGTTATACCGGTGTCATTTTTTCATCTATTATATTTTACAAAAAAAAAAAATTGAAGAATTGATATGTTAACTACTTCTAGGTATTACAAGATTTAGAGTTTTTGATTTCCACTTATACCTAGTAAACCATATGGAATCACCTATTCAAAGTCTTGTCAATGCCTAATGGTTACAATTTCAAAACAAAAGTAGATTAATCATATTGATCAATTTAAAAGTTTAGAAAAACATAATATAATAAATGGATAAAAATTTAAATTGTATAAAAAAAACATAAAAAATTATAAGTAGGTACAGAGTGTATTTTCTATAAGTATAACAAGTAGTCACATTGTAATGAAAAGGAAGTGAAGTGGATCCTGTGGCCTCCGGCTAGCTCTTGGAGGTTTGAAAATAAGACGCTTGCATGAGGTAAGGTGATATTCAATAATATGGGCAATAATAGTAGACAGAGTCTTTAGGCGTTATATTATGTTTAAAGTTTTGATTAATATAAATAAAAAAAGAATTTAAAAATAGAACACACAATAGAATAAGAAGAAAATTGAAAATAGACAGTTTATAAAAGAATGTTAAACCTACGTTACTAAAACGTATGGCGATATCGACGAAAAAAAGGCCTTTCCCAGTTCCCACCTTTATACGAAATCAAATCATATCTGACTACATATTTCGTGCTAGTACTTTAATGTTAGCGGTTTATCTAACTGCAAACTAAGTAGCAGTGAAGTGTCGTGTGTAGCATGGCCCAAGCGTCAGTGGAACGGTCGTATCGTATGCCGCTATAGATACCAAGTTTGCAACCAGTTTAATCCGTTATTATGTGATATGTCTACACTGCACCGCCTTTCTCACGGGACTTTTTAATGCAAAGTATATCAAATAACAAATTAGTGAGCTAATCAACTTTGTTTTTTGTCATTCGTTTAGGTACGATTACTTTTCTTATGTCTTATTTAATGTTGTAAATCCTTCTAATGTCATTCATTTTTTTATATACCTACGTTCATCGATTATATTTATTTATTTATTTATTTATTGTTTTTGTATACGTCGTCACTAGTATTAGGTATACATTGTGGTACATATTGTGGTATGTTTTAGGGGTTTTATTTTATATTATGTAAAATAAATACCTAGATAGATACATTAAAATTATTATTAGTGATAAGTTTGTACGTTCATCCTTTGGTATCCTTACTATTTAATGCGAAAGTAACTCCGCCTTAAATTTTCAACGGATCATCATGAAGGTTTGCATTCACGATGTTAGGGGTTCAGAGGACATAATATTATAATAATTTCTTCCCAAAATTCCCGCAAGAACTCCGAAATTAGTATTCTTCTATAAAATAGTGGATAAAACAATTTTTCGCGTCCGTGTCCCCCCTTATTTCTTCAAAACTATGCACCTTTTCACTATAATTTACAGAATTTCTTATGAAAGTAGATGCTAGATTTTAAATTTTCGAACATATAACTATACAACAATAACTTCTCCCACTAATGAAGGTATCGGCGGGTCGGGCAACTAATTGTTCGAAAATTTGTGCTAGTAAGAGCGCCTAATAGTGACAGAGTACTAACAATAGTACCTATTTGCCTCTTTTCTTTCTGTGTCGTTTTAAACGTCAGCTTAAACATTGGATGTGACATCCGGAACATCGCCGCGACTGTATCTACTCAGTCATGCTTCATCAACCAAATTCAGAGCGCGGTCACAAAAATGCAGGCGACCTTGGAAATACCGACGGCTTTGTGCGTGTTTTTGCTAATGATATCACTACGACCATTCGTCTGGTCAAACAATTACCGGTTTTTAGGTCTCCAGCTTGCATGCCTAGCAGTCTAAATGTAGCATTTTTAACGCAAACTCTCAGCAAACCTAAGGTTACAATAAAATTCGAATTTCAAATTTTTTTTACGGTTCTTTTTCGTCAATTTCACTTTTAATTTTGTCTGCATTTAAATTTAGTATATGAAATAAAGTAAAAAAATCGGTTTCAGTATAGTATATACTTAGTATTTACCTAATGATTGAGTTTTAGGTTTTGGGAGACAGACAGACCAAATCGCCAACATTTCACGTGACAAAATTTAAATATATTAATGGTTAATTGATTTAAAAGCGGTCTGTGGTACTGTGGTGGAAACCGCGGATCATAGCTAGTCTATACATACCTACTCTACTATGATAAAAGAGTAGAATTCGCGATTCTGTAAATTTAATATTTTTACCAAAAATTGTAAAAGTGTTTCACGCAGGTGAAACCGCGGGGCACAGCTAGTAGTACAATAATAAATTAATTACCTATAGAATATAGATTGTGTGTAACATGACGATTGAATCGATCTCCTATTGTAAGATTGACATAAATGGAACAATAATTGATCCTACGTGGAATAGTAGTTAACAATGTGGTTTTGTATAAGGGTACATATAATATGTATTATTAGATATCGGTACGTACTGTGCCCACTATAAATAATTTAGGTACATACATATCTACACGGTACCTCTAGACCGGTACTACTGTAGATCGCGTATAGATCGAGTAGGTACGTAGACATGTGTAATTGTTTTGTGTGTACTAAATATTTATAGCATACTTTTTTTACGTTAGAACAATCATGAAAGTAAAACCTTTTTAGTACCGTTTTAGTACCTACTAGTAGTAGTAGTAGTAGGTACTAGCTGTTCTACAGACAGATTCACCCACGTCAAATTCAGGATTCCCTCTTGAGCTCTTAGTATTCTATCTTCTATTCCAAGGCCTAAATTATCCGAAGGCTAAATATGACTAAGGCTAAATATGACGTATAAAGATTATTGTGGCAACCATACGCCTGAAACCCGGAACTACCGCGGAAACCTTTGTTCCAGGATAAAAAAGTGTCCTATGTTTCTTACCAGGTTAAAACTTTTCCATCAGAATTTTTTATTATCCTCTACGAATAAACAAACAAACTTTTCCTCTTTATGATAGGTATACTTACTAGGTGTTTCCCGCGGTTTCATCCGTGGTAATTTCGGAGATCCGGGACAAAAAGTACCCTATGTCCTTCTCTGAACTCCTGACAACGTTTATGCAAAATTTCAAGATGATCCGTTTAGCCGTTTAGGCGTGAAAGCGTAACAGACAAATAAACTCACTTTCGCATTTATAATATTAGCAAAGATTGTATGAGATATAATAGGTGAGATCTTTATAAGATACACAGGAGTTTTTCGGCGGAAATCAAAGATGGCGGTTCGGTCATTTATTTTCATGTAGATAAAAAATGGTTATGGATTTTGTTGTGTTGTAAGGTGCTGTATTGGACAATAACTTTCACAGTGACGGTTTTTTATGTGCTCAGAAAGATATATGACATTTCGAGCTGATTTCTTCGGTTTCCTCCGAGAGCTCCGAGAAAGTTCTTGCAAGCTGTAGTATCGTGGCTTGCAATTTCAAACCGTACAACGAAGCATTTTAATTTTTAATAGAAAATGCATTGATCTAGTTAATTTTACTTGAAACTGGCTAAATGCCATATATGTATATGCGAAAGTCCATAAAAAAGAAGAAAGATAAGAATAAGATGCACGGTTAGAAAAAAAATACGTCATATACTATAGAGTGATTTGGACCGAATTAAAAAAAAAAACCTTGAAATCGCGGCTTACGAATTTTTCTTTATTAAAAAGTGTGCTCCTATTTATTGCTGTAAATATATATATATTTATGCGTCTAAGTAGATCATCGACCAACGGCATCAGCATTCGAAGCGACTGGCTGGGTACCTTATGAATATTCCTTGTCAGTCTGCACTTAAGTAGGTATAGGTACCCAGCTAGACCGTAACGTAACTTTCGCGTAACTTGGAAATTGCGTGAGCGCACTTAAAATTAATTCGTTTGCGCAATACGATTGTTTTATTGACTATTTTTAAAGTATCTATCTATAAATTATTCATTGAATGTACAGTCAGGAAATAAGAAAAATGCTAACGTTTATTTGTATGTTTGTTACGCTGTTACGCCTAAACGGCTCAACCGTTTATCAGGAAATCTTGCATAAACCTTGTCAAGGCTACAGAAAAGGACATAGGAAACTCTAAAGTTACCGCGGGTGAAACCGCGGGGAGCAGCTAGTAATAATAATAATTAATAATAATACACATCAAACAATAATAACAACAAGTTAGAAATCTGAAATTATTATACTAGCTGTGCCCTGCGGTTTCACCCGCGGTGATTTTGGAGTTCCCGCGGGAATTCCGGGAAAAAAGGACACTATGACCTTCTCTGTACCCCTGACAACGTGCATGCCAAATTTCATCCAAATCCGTTCAGCCTTTTTTGCGTGATTGAGTAACAAACATCCAAACATTCACACTTTCACATTTATAAAATTAGTAGGATGACCAGCATTTTTTTTTAATAACTCGAGTTCCAGATGGAATTTCGAGAAAATCGAAACATGAGTATCTAAGTCAGACCCTTAGCTATACAACAAAAACCCACATTCAATTTGGTGCAGCAGTTTTTGCGTAGCACGAATACAAATATACAGACAGACAACAGACAGAATTTCTAAAAACGGCTTCTATATCACTCATAGAGTCGCCTAAATTTATTTTTTCCTAATTATCTCCCATGTACAGACATCGACCTGTTACAATTTTATTATATTATGTATGTATAGATTGCAATACCTAATGCACAATTACCATAAAAAATGGTATTTACCCCATTATTCTTCTGTCGATTCCTTTTTTAAATTAAATATTATAGAAGTAACTTTATTTTTAAATACCTACCAGTTACGTAAAGTGCTCTAACTTAAAAGTCCAAAACCGTCTAAATTTGTAATTGACATGGCATGGAATGCAGGAACAAAAAGTGAATCCATTGTTCTAGAAACCAGTGGCTGCATTCTAATCGCCTCTGTGCTTACTATGTCGTATACATATATAAATAAATAATAACATAATAGGTATGTCACGCATCGCATTGGCAATAACTTTCACCCGCTCTGTTGAATTTTTAATCATACACGTTACATCGTTACACTAAGATCAGTCATAGAGTTAAAGTTTGTTTGTTTGGTTAATCTCTAGAACTACTGAACCAATTTAAAAAAATATTTCACAAAAAGGAAGCCATAAGTTATATTATCTGTGCCATAAGCCACATTATACACACATAGGTACGAGTATCTAGGTATATAGCTTATAAGTAGCTGTACTCAACACTTGACGACCCGATTGACGTAGTAGGTCACCATGCCACTTTTCACCCCTTTTAGGAACGAATTTTCAAAACTCCTTTCTTAGTGTACCTACACTTACGTCACTTAAGGAATATTTGTGCAAAATTTTATAGTTCTAGACCCAGCAGTTTCAGCTGTGCGTTGATCGATCAGTCAGTAAGTTTCTGCTTTTATTTTTATTTAGATGATGATGCTAAATATAAAGACAATAGAATGTAGGTAGTTAGTTACACGCTACCGTCAATAAAGGAAACAGTTTGGTTTATTAAAATCAAACCTTATTGAGAGAGACACTAGAGTTATTTAGCGTCTTTCTCGCTCACATGTTTTCATAGTGGACAACTCCAAACATAGAAATTGGATAGGTATAAGAAACAACTGGTTTCACGAGGTTTTTTTTAATGGAAATCTCAGCAGGTGTTTAAAAGGAGAGTTGACATCATCCATGTAAGAACGGGCGACACGACTGGTAAATAAAACAGGGTATCAGCCATCTGTATCTACCAATATTATTTAGTTATAGAAGTAAAATCGGTTTGTTACTCACTTCTCTGGAGCTATAATAAAACAAAAACTATAAAAAAAATCCGCTTCACTATTCCTGAGTAGGTTAGGTACCTAATAAAGGCGTGTTTTTAATGCAATAACAAAAATTTCCGAAAATTCACGTAAAGCCGCGGGCTCTGGCAACAATAAATTTTATATATATCATCTATATGTATACGAGTAGAACCCGCGATTCTGTACATTGAATATTTTTATTTAAAATTGAGAAGGGTGATAAAAGAAGAGTAACCAAGTCCAAAAAAAGTTTTTAAAATTCTTTTCTGTCTGTCTGTCTGCAGTCTGTCTGTTTGCGATAATCTCCGCATCTACTGAACCGATCGTCATGCGGTTTTCAAGGTAGATTAAGCTTAGCCTACATACTTATACTTACATAATTATAGGCTTTGTTTCATTGAAATCGGATGTCGGGAAAAAAAGTTGTTGTATAAAACCTTTCATGCGGGTGAAACCGCGGGGCATAGCTAGTTATATAAATAAGGCTTATTTATCATACACGATTCTTTTTTTAAATTTTATTGTTTGCCACGTGTAAGTTGTAACACCTTCAGACAGAGATGATCAGATTACCTACTCATTTTAACATTGATCTTGCAACCTTACAATTTCATGATACCACACCTTGATAGGTAAACGGGAGAAAAACAGTAACAATTAATGCTAAATAGGAAATTACGAGTATGTTATTACCATATTCTTGTGATAATTTGGATGTTCTTTTAGCTGCTAATTGTAACTGAGCAGAGATCGGAATGTTGGAAAAGCAAAATTTATCACTCCAACGGTTTTGATAATTTACATACCTGTTATGGCACACAACTTTGGGATCCTCCTATAGTCGTAAAACAAATATCTTTGAAGTTAGCTACAATATTTCACCAACACACGCAGGGTGTACTTACCTACCATAGTAGTGACTAGTGTCTATGTTTTTATCATATATGTAGGTTTTCGGGACATAACTATACCTTTTTAAAGAATATTCATTTTTAACCATTATCATCGGTTGTAGTTACATTTGAGGCCATTGGGGTGGAATAGAGATTGAAGATTAGTAGCCTGACCTTAAGTAGCAGATATTTGGGACTTAAAAAAAAAGAAAAAAGAGAAATACACTTAAAAAAATAGTTCACTTAATTTTTTCGGGCGGTTGAAGTTAATCTGCGACAGATATGAATAAGTGAAAATAAACAAGTTATTACACGGAGCGGAAACTGATAGCACGTTTCCGTCACGCTTTTGTCACATACTTAGCTACGCGCGTGCGCCTAAAAGTGTTACTTCGTATACCTAGCTTAAAATGTGCATTAGCTTGGCATCCCCTTTTCTATCAACTGATAATATGATACTGCAGTGATACTACACAGACGTAATGTAATATGTACTGTTATTTTGGGCTATTATTCAATTGATCTAGGTCCTTTGACCTTCGAGTTAAACCTTCGAGTAGTTATTTGAGATTACCGCCAACTTTTAAGTCTAGCGTATTAGAATAATATTTTAAAGCTGTCAAGAGAATTAATAGTTGTGAGATTGTTGCGCAAATAATCATTACTCATACTTAAACAGCGTGATTCACCTGCAATACGCGTAGGTACTAATAACTAATTATGTTACGAGTATGTTACACAAACAAGCTTATTAGCGACTATTTGTTTTGCTTAAATCTTTTAAAAAATCACTTCACACACTTCAAAATCTTTCAATGTTTTTTTTTTACTGTCTCTGCTGCTGCAGATGGCAGCTGACTCAGCATATACTGAGGACGGGACTCCTCAGTTCCCAGCGTCCCAAAGTGCGGTGCAATGAAGTAGGAAAGTACATGATAATTTGTTCACAATATAATAGTAGATACCATACATACGTATATCACATACATAAATAGAATATAAATTAGATAAATACCTACTATGATAATGCAGAGAAAAGCGGTGTAGTTAATAAAAAAAAATCACAAGAAAAGGCAACCCACACAACTATTTCTAGTTGGTTACCAACTTTGGTATAGATTATATAACTGGTTCGTCCAAGGAGTGGCAAAGTTACCTTGGCTCACGTTTCAAATAAAATATGTAGTTTTCCAATGATATTTAAAACTTTAAGCTTTAATTCCAACAATAAATACCTATATAATATAATATAATATAAAATTAAGCGAATTAGACCGGTCTACACAGTCGAAAATATGGGTGTTTCCTTCATACTTTATTGAAATATGACTTGTAAATGGTAAATGTATATAACATATGTACGAGTACATATTATTACTTATTGTGTCTTGTAGTACCTATTTTTTTAATTTAGGTACTCACCGAGAAATAACTTTAATTAAACGAGCAATGGGGATGTTGTCGACTTTTGAAAATCATAATTCTAATTATTCCGTCAGTTAGAAAATAAAAAAACAATGGACACGTATTTTTTATTTTTTAAATAAATGAAAATATACAGAGATGAAGCGTTTAGGGTGGGGGCTCGTGACGTCACTAACCGCTATAAGCCACCAATACAAACTGCCCCGGTTAATGACGTCACGGGAAATTTCAACTCAATGTATCGCCGTTATTTTTTGATTACATAAAAAAAGCGAAAATACGTGTCCAATATTTTTTATTAATCTATAAGATGGACTAAAAAAAAATTTTGTCAACAAGCCCATTCTTGTATATAAACCTAATTAAATTCGTGTCGGTATCTCTAACGATGTCGAAAGACAAATTTTGTTTTTTATAAGGTTTTGCTATGTATCTATTTTAGTAGGTAGTACAAAAAAGCAGTGTTCCATGACACAAGCTTCTTAGTAACTAAACACCTGCAGTTGAAAACAAGATTTCAATAAATATAGTATCTCAAAAGTTCTTATCAGTTAAACTTTAATAAGTTTCTTATTTTAAAAGGGACTTCATAAGTCTGACCTCACAAATGTTTTTCCTATTTGAAACATCAAAATAGCAAATACATGTGACAACAAAAGAAAATAATTTAAATATTCACCAACCTGTATTTGTGTTTAATACCTTTCACTTTATCAGAAGGAAGTAACTATGCTAATCTATCTATATTCTATAGTCGACAGTCGGGATTAACATGGATATTCCGGCTTCGAGGACCATTAAACCTATTTCATCGTGGTCTAATCCTAGATTTCGAAGACTTCCATGTCATGAAATAAACATAAAAGTGTCTATTATCAAAACAATCGATAATTATTATTAAATATCTCAATTATAACTCGCGCTTTATATGCCTAGCTCTCCCGCCCGGTTTCAACCGCGATAATTTCGGAGTTACCGCGAATTGTTTCATGCAAAATTGGCCCCCCTTTTTCACGCCCTTAGTTAGGGGTAAAATTGCAGAAAATCCTTTCTTATCAGATGCCTAAGTCATTCAAAGAACACACCCTCCAAGTTTAGATCTCTGCGATCAGCGGTTAAGGTTGTGTGTTGATCTGTCAGTCAGTCATTCAGGACCTAGGACAAAGCATTTTATATGTCCCTATAGATTGAAGGGTAAGCAGAGTAACTTGAAAGCAATACTCCTACCTTTACCTTCCATATACAATTTTAGGTACCTATGTATATGGGTTTGAACAAATATTTCGATGCTCGGTTTTCGATAAACAAGTCAGCTGCGACTGTCCAAACTACAGGGGCTTTGAGCTGGTTGTAACAGAGGTTCAATACGGTCAAGTTGTTGCAGTTTTGGAGCGCACCCTCCTCGATATTGGCCAGCTGGTTGTGGGATATGTTCACTGCGGCCTGATATAGGTCCGTGAAGGTCTGTTATATTGCTTACACACGGACATCTATACAGTAAAATTTTACGAGTATTATCTAACACTTTTCTTGTCGTGCGAAATACATTTAAAATTAGGAATTACAACGAAAAACCAAAAAATTACAAGTCATCAAAATTACATACTATTTATAACTTTCAATTATTTATTTTATGCCAAGTTACTTGACTATTTCATGAATAACTTTACAACAAGTACAAGGTTACACGTAGGTTAATAATTCTGTTGTAATGGTTTACGAAACAAAATAAATGTATCCAATTTGAGGACATGTTTTTGGATTGAAAAAGTTTTTTTTATACATTTGTTTTATTACGTCCGGACACACATGTGTTGTTGTTACAATGCAACATAATTAATTCTTCGAAATCAAATTATAAATAGAAATACTAGTTTAAGATTTCGGATTTGGCAATGTTTGTAACAGTTGCAGTATAAGTATTTATTAGTGGACCGTAAAGTGAAAATTTTAGGGAAATGCTATGCTAAAACGAAAAGTCATATATTGCTAGTCCTTTTGTTTTTTTTTTCTTTCTGTACCACCTAGGCATAGCTTTCACTTAGAACTAGAAAATTATTTGCGAATACAAGCGACGCGAATTCGACGAACGTGCCTCCGGCGACTTAATTAATTTGTTATTGTTTAAAAGTTAAAAGTTAACAATAACCGATGGTTAAAAGGTCACTTTTGAATATGTAAATGTGGTAACTTACGACGCTTGAGGAATTCGGGTCAATTTTGGAACAGCTGTTGCGAGCCGGATCACCTACCGTCCAGTGAAATTGAGGCTTCACACCTCTCAAGCCTTTTGTAGTCCTACCTAGTTTTGAGTTAAGTAGGTACCCGCTTATCCGAGCTTGGTGGATATTTGGTGTGCGTACACGCGAATCGAGTCTTGTTTACTATAGGTACGAAAGTTAATATTTGTTTCCCGCATTCCCGATCCTTAATTTCAAGTTTTTGGATTGTGTCATTGTCGAATTAAAAGGGAGTAATGGATATCAATGTCGCGTAGATTCAATGTTTATCCTTAAATGCGAAAGTGAGTTTGTTTGTTTGTTACGCTTACTCCGCTTAATGGCTGAACCGATCGTCACGAAATTTTGCATAGACGTTGTCACGTGTACTACATCGAACATTTTATATTTTATCCCAGAATTCCCGTGGGAACTCCGACGTTAATTTGACTGTACGCAATTTTATTTTTAACTAATCATCAAATTAACCGTTGAACACCAAAATTTCCTGTATAAGATAATACAATATATTTTAATATAATAATATGATGACATAACCAACCAATGAGATCACCTAATGTGTTTTTTTCTATTAAATGGCAAACTCACCAATACGGGGCCTTATAAATTATTGTGAAATGTCAAAAACAAACTATAAATAGATGCAAGAAACTTTTGTTTGGTAACTTACTAGGTATATGGTATGAACTACATACATAATAGGTAGGAACCTCCTAAATTAGAATTTGATTTCAGTAAGTGCGTACTTACTACTCGTAATCCCCATAAGTTCAGCAAGGCAATGGGCATGTTAACAATTTTTTTTTAGTCCGTCTTGTAGATTATTAAAAAATATTGGACAGGTATTTTTCTTTTTTTACGTAATTAAAAAATAACGGCGACATATTGAGTTGAAATTTCGCGTGACGTCACTATTCTGACAGTATGTATGGCAGTTTTAGCGGTTAGTGACGTCACGACCCCCTCACCCTAAACTTTAATGCGCTTTATCTCTGTATATTTTAATTTATTTGAAAAAGCAAAAAATACTTGTCTTTTGTTTTTTTTATTTTCTAACGGACGGACAAATTAGAATTTTGATTTTCAAAAGTAGTCCACATCCCCATTATGTAATTTTTGTTGCTATTATATTTCAATTGCAATTGGAAAAATAACGTTTTTGTGATTAATTAATCATATTTAGGCAGCTTCAACTTTTGAAGTACTTATGTTTTCTTTTTTTTTATTACTAGAAAAATTATAGAAATAAAAGTTACATAATAGCCCAGTAGGTATATATTGTATGTTCTGGACCACTTCGTTCTTTCGCAATGAGCGAGCACGTGCTCGCTCGCGAAATCACTCCGATGGTCCAGACCATACAATATATACCAATCAAAATGATTCACTTGTCGGATCGATCATGCAAAAACAATTATCGCTCGCGAAATCACTCCGATGGTCCAGACCATACAATATATACCAATCAAAATGATTCACTTGTCGGATCGATCATGCAAAAACAATTATCGCTCGCAAAATCATTCCAGTGGTCCAGGCCCTGGACCACACAATCAAAAAGATCTTCATTTGTCAGATGTCAGATCAATTACAAAAGATTTATCTGTGGAATGATAATACAGCGAAATCCATACCATGAAACGATCAGACGTCTGGTAGTTCTCATGTTTTGACTTAAAAATAAATGTAACTAACGAAATACCACACTACTGACTTGACACGTGCATCATGAAGTTTGTTAAACAGTCACAATCGTTAAATATTGATAATGTTTTTGTCGAAGTAAAAAATACCATGTCACGTCATGGAAGTCTTCTACCTAGCACTGTACGATGCATCATTTGTGGACCGTCGAGCTGTGGGAAAACAAATTTGATGATTGGACTACTTTTGCACGAAAACGGGTTACATTATCGAAATGTGTATGTTTATTCTAAAACATTACAACAACCAAAATATGTGTTTTTAGAAAAGGTTTTGGAACGAGTTCCAAATGTTTTATTTGAAAAGTATCGTGATAAAGATGAAGTTTTAAGTCTACAAGATGCTAAACCCTACTCCGTGATTGTATTTGACGACGTTGCATGTGAAAATCAAAATAACATACGAGATTACTTTGCAATGGGCAGACACAAATATATTGATTGTTTTTATCTCAACCAAACATATAGTAAAATCCCTAAACAGTTAGTGAGAGATAACGCGAATTTAATTATACTTTTTAAACAAGATGAAACCAATATGAAACATGTTTATGATGAGCACGTTAATACAGACATGACGTGGGGTCAATTTCGCGAAATGTGTTCAAAGATTTGGATGAGTCCTTACAACTATTTGGTTATAAACAAGGATTGTACTAAAAATAATGGTTGCTATAGAAACAAATTAGACACTTTTGTGGTGTTCGACCAACAAAGAACATAAATAATACCTTTAAATAGAGGAACGCATGTTTTAAACTTCATTCATTATCGGATGCTAAATCATTAACGACTCGTCCGGTTATAATGGAAAAATCATTAAAAAGACGAATTGTTGATGCTGCAGAAGCAGTTAAGAAAAAGGTGCGAAAAATGAGAAATGTCGAAATTGAAAATAAACGTGCATTGGAAACCGTGTTCAAGCCGGTCACAGAACCTCTTGCTCAATTTACGAAAGCTAATGAAAAAGCAACAAAACAAAAGCTGATTGAAAAATCTGAAGGCGACACCAACCATAACACCGGTACTGTTAAAGACACCAAGGATGAGAGCAGTGATAATTATTATACAGATAATTCAGAATCTGATTTAGACACAGACCCCTCAGTTTCATCCGTTATTGATACAACTCTCGATGATAAAAATACCTCGTCATGGTCTGTGTCTTCAGAGGCGTTAGATGATGTTGTATTTGGTGTTAGATCAGAAAAAGGAAAACTTATGTTAGGTTCATCTCCTATAACGATCGGTGATCGATTTATATCTGTAGCTGGACATAAGTACGCTACCACTCTTGGCTTAAAACAATTGTTGCTTAAAAAAGATATCGATTTAAAATTAATTACGGATAGCGACTTGAAAAATTACAAAACTATGTTAATGAACACAAACGCTCACCGTCGAGATTACGATGCAAAAAAACCCATCAAAAGTAATAAAGGACAAAAATACGTACAAATCATTAGACCTCTGTTTAATATAAAACAAACGAAAGGAGAAGGCTTACCGTCAATGAAAAAAATACGAAAAGATGTCGACTTAGTATACTGGGACGATCCTAATGAATTGGTGGAACGATTAAAACTATTGATAGCATCACGAGAAGCTGGTAACACCGGACTTGACAATGAAATCATTTCTATCATAGAAGAATTGCGTGAAAGTGGACTCATTAATGCCTAAATAAAATAAATATGTGCATTACTAACGATTAGTTTCATTTTATATTTAGCCTCCCTAAGTAGCAGGTCCTACCTTAAAATATGAGTATAGACAAATTTGGTCATCATATTCATAAAAGAATACGTTTGTCAGAGTTTACATTTAATGACAAGGTGTTAATGAAATCTGAAAATGGTGATTATGATCTAAAAACAGCTAGACTAAGAGGCATCAAATTTCCTATAGAAGCATACGATGCGGTTAATAAAGAGTATGTCGATCAATTACATGATATGATTATAAAAGAACTCAATAACCTTGTTGAAAATATGCGTTCACAAATTATAATTGACATTACAAATACCGTTACATCTACTTTAAAAGCATACAATGCTTTGTTGAGATCTCATAATGGAGATTATGATTTACAAACAGCTAGACTGAGAGGCATCAAACATCCAGTAGAAGCAGATGATGCTGTTAACAAGGAGTATGTAGACCAACTAAACACCAAGATGTTTAAAGAATTCAATGGCCTTATTGACAACTTACGTTCTCAAATTGATGAGTCTACTTTAAAAGCAACGTCTTTAGGGTTAGTAAATCAGTTGGAAGAGAAACTTAATAAGAACGGGGTGGACAACTAGATTTAAAGTGCATTACAAAATGACAAAACAGGAAGTAGTCAATGAAATCCACAAAGCCGCTCGAAAAAACTTTACAAGACGTCCTGTTTTTCTTAAGGGAATCGATGATTTGTGGCAAGCCGATTTGATAGATATGCAATCTCTTCGAAAATATAACAACAACAATAAATATATCCTTATAGTAATAGATTGCTTTACAAAGTATGCCTGGGCTGAACCGTTGAAATCAAAGAAAAAACTTGATGTAACTCAAGCTTTTAAACATATTTTAATCCGAAGCCAAAGAAGGCCATACAATTTGCAAACCGATATGGGGAACGAGTTCTACAACGATTCGTTTCAAAAGCTTATGAAGACGAATAAAATTACCCATTATTCGACGTTTTCTATAAAAAAAGCTTCAATTGTTGAACGTCTTATCAAAACTATAAAGCAAAGACTGTTCAAACACTTTAGTCTGATTGGGAGTTATAAATGGTCTGACAAAACTTTGAATAATATTATGCAGTCTTATAACACCACAAAACATCGCACCACTGGTTTTAAGCCTGCAGAAATTAATAAAACTATAGAACCAGACGTAAAAAGAAATATTAATAAATTACACTCTTTTCCATCTGTACCACAAAAATCTAAATTTAAGGCTGGGGATTGCGTTCGTATTAGTAAATACAAAAATTGTTTTGAAAAGGGATATACTCCTAATTGGTCTACAGAATTATTTACTGTAAAGAAAGTAAATAATACCATTCCACAAACGTACCACATTGAAGATCAACGTAAGCAGCCTATTTTAGGAAGTTTTTATGAACAAGAACTGCAGAAGACTAACTATCCTAATGTGTATTTAATAGAAAAAGTGTTGAAAAAGAAAGGGAGTAAGATATTCGTTAAATGGTTAGGGTTACCTCCTGATGAAAACAGCTGGATTGATAAATCCACATTGTTAAGTTAAGAAGATATAAAACTATAAACAGTATCGTTACTTTAGTCATTTTAATACGAGTCATGCATGGTGGTGGACTCGTTAACAATTTAATAAATAACTTACCTTTTGAGATTCATATACCTGGGTATAATTACTGTGGACCAGGAACAAAACTTCAGAAACGTTTACAAAGAGGTGATCGCGGGGTTAACAAGTTGGACGAAGCCTGCATGCACCACGATATCGCCTACGCCAATAACACAGATTTACCTAATCGTCACAAAGCGGATTTACAATTGTTAGACATGGCTAAAAAGAGGTTAGAAGCAAAGGATGCAGGGAAAGGTGAAAAATTGGTCTCATGGCTGGTTAGTAAAGCGATGAAAGCTAAAGTAAAATCGGGTTGGGGAGTTAAATCATTCAAACATTTTGTCACGAAAATTCGTTCACATGTTAAAAAGCTAAAACCAAAAAACCGTAAAACGCTGATAAACCTGTCTTATGCAGCTGCTAAAAGAATGATTCCGCTAGCTCGTCAAATCAAATTACCTCGAGTGATACCAATACCAAAAACCGGAGGAATATTACCACTTATCCCAATATTTGCGGGTTTATCAGCTCTAGGCGCTCTGGCGGGAGGAGCGTCTGGAATTGCAAAAACTGTGAATGATTATAAATCTGCTCAAAAGAATTTGCAGGAGACAGAGCGTCATAATAAAACCATGGAGGCTATAGCACTGGGAAAAGGCTTATACATAAAGCCTTACAAAAGTGGGAAAGGTTTATACATAAAAGCTTCAAAAAACTAACTACGCTACCTAATCGTGCTTTGACAAATGTAGACATTTTGAAGTACGCTGCAAATATTCCGCATTTCCGAGGTGTTTACATGAAAGATGAATTACCCAGAAGTCCGAGGAAGATTGAATGTGGTATTGTTAACCTAGATGATTCGAAGAATGAAGGAACACATTGGGTAGCATATGCAAAACGAAATAATTATTGTGAATACTTTGATAGTTATGGTGATTTGAAACCGCCATTTGAATTAGTGAAGTATTTAAAAAATATGAACATTTTTTATAATTATACAAGATACCAAAAATTTAACACTGTTAATTGTGGTCATTTATGTTTAAAATATTTATGGAAATTTTGGAATAAAAAAGTATAAAACATTAAATTTTGTTTTAGTCATGTCATTTGCAAAATGTCTTTAACACTATCAATTACGGGAAACTCATCAATTTTAACTACTTATTACTCTCCCACCCTACAACTTAATGGAGAATATGAGTGTGCTCTGTTATATTTATCTACATTTAATTCAATTCCAAATATTGACTATAGAAATAATAAATTTTACTATGGTACTAATGAAGTAATTACTCTACCGGAAGGAGCCTATGAATTGCAAGATATCAGTGACTATATAAAATCAGAAATAAAAGACGCAACATTTCAACTTCACTGTAATAACAACACATTAAAAATATCCATACACTGCACCAAAGATATTGATTTTACCAAGACAGATTCTCTAGGAAATTTGCTGGGCTATGGAAATAAGTTTCTGAAAGCAAATAAATGGCATGTTTCACATCTGCCAGTGAACATTTTGCCTACGACCGTGGTGAGAGTCGAATGTGATATAGTGAGTGGATCATATATAAACGGTGAACCAAGCCATATTGTTTACGAATTTGCACCTAACGTGCCGCCTGGATATAGAATCATCGAAGCCCCTAAAAACGCGATATATTTCCGAATCAATCAAAGTAATATCAACTGCATCCATATTAGATTTTTGGACATAAATAATAACTTAGTCAATTTACGTGGTGAAGAAGTGCAACTTTTTTTGCATTTGAGAAACATTAGTAAAAATAATGATTGATTACAATAAATACGTGCCTCGAAAATCAAAAACTATCAGTTCTGCGCGAGTAACCCTCAACAAAACATCTCCTTATAGGAAAAAAAATAAGTTAATTCGAAAATCAAAAATCGTCAGTTCTGCGCGAGTAACCCTCAACAAAACATCTTGTAGGAAAAAAAATAAGTTAAATAAAGATAATAAAGCATTCCTTAAATTAATCGGATTATTAAAATGAATATCTTAGACGTTTTATCTGTTCCATCTTACGACAATTCCGTTGAAGGGGTCGAATTCCATTCATATAAACCGTATGTAACAAGTTTCAACAGGAATGATGAAATACGCATTCCGATCAACCAACAAGATTTGTACATATTGCCATCAGCGAGCACTTTATACTTGGAAGGACAAGTTGATGTTAAAAAACGAGATACTAAAGAGCAAGTAAACACTGTAAATTTTACAAATAATTCTCTTCTTTACCTATTTCAAGATATTCGGTATGAGTTAAACGGAGTTGAAATAGATAAAATAAAAAACGCAGGAATAAGTACTACAATGAAAGCGTTGGTTTCAATGAATGAGAGTGAATCTAAAATGTCAAGAGCCTGGGGCTGGGATATAGGCGGTATTACAAATACTCACCGAGGCAGTTTCGCAGTTTCCATTCCCCTCAAAAATATACTTGGCTTCGCTGAAGATTATCAAAAAGTTGTGATCAATTGTCGGCACGAATTGATATTGTTACGAAGCAACACAAATTTAAACGCTGTTAAACTTAACAACGATGAGGTTATTGAAGACGTAATTATAAATAAAATAATTTGGCGGGTACCACACGTAAGAGTTTCAGATAGAGAAAAGATTAATCTTCTCAAGTATTTAGAAAAAGACCGACCACTCCAGATTGTATTTAGAAATTGGGATTTGTATGAATATCCAGCTTTACCTAAAACCACTAAACATACGTGGTCAATAAAAACTGCATCTCAAATAGAAAAACCACGATATGTAATTATTGGATTGCAAACGAACCGAAAGAACAATGCAAGTTCTGATATGGCGCAGTTCGATCATTGTAACCTAAGTAACGTCAAGGTGTACCTTAACTCAACTTACTTTCCATATGAAAATTTAAATATAAACTTTGCAAATGACAGATTTGCTTTAATATACGAGCAATACGCAAGATTTCAACAGTCGTATTATGGAAGGCGATCAGAAGCTTTGCTAAGCCCTAAGCAATTCAAAGATTTAACGCCATTGTTCGTTATCGATTGCTCCAGACAAATTGACAATTTGAAGTCAGGGCCTGTTGTCGACGTACGCGTTGAACTCGAAGCAGATTCTGAGATACCTGATCAAACTTCAGCCTACTGTCTTATACTCAACGATTGCATTATCGAGTATAAACCACTCAGCAGCACGGTGAAAAAACTATCATGAATCCTGACATTATAATAGCCGATCTTCAAGGTTTTAAAGATGCGAATAATAAATTCATTGTTAAAGAAGTGGCAATTGCAACAAAATACCAAACACAAACATTTTTAGTTAAACCACCATACTCCTATAATTTTTTAACATTCGAAGAAAAAAAGCAAGTTCAGTGGTTGCAACGTAACAGAGGTATTTACTGGAATGAAGGCTATATAGATTATAGAGAGTTTCAACGAGTCATCGCTCCTTATTTAGAACATAAAAAGGTCCTAGTAAAAGGAATCGAAAAAATCAAGTGGATCAAAGAATTATGCTCTAATTGCGAAGTTATAGATTTAAGCAAGAAACTTGAAGAAATAAGCTTTTCAAACTTTTCTACGTTACATAAAGTGTACTGTACTGATTTATTCAACCATAACTGTGTTAATCATAAGAAATATTGTGCGTTAAAAAATGTAACTTGTTTAAAATTATGTTATTTAGAAAACTATTTTAGTAATTGAAATCTATCACTTTTAATTTTTTCATTAAAAATAATTAATAATAACTTGGTTTTTTACTAAACCTTACCCTCGTATAGTACTATGAAAACACCGATTTTATTAGACCATTGTTTTATTACGAAAACATATATGAATATAAATATAGTCATCTTACATAAACAAATAACAAATTTTACACATAGCCGTTATACTGTCGTTGAAATTTTGTTAATTAATGCTTCAGTACCATCCAAAATATTATTTGTAGCACTTTCATCCTGAACTGGATATTGAGCCGTCACTAGCGCCATCGACTTGGATTGCCAACATACTTTGTCTTCCTCTACGTTATTTTCTTCATCTTACTTATAAATTTTACATGTATAAACATGCACTATAGCCGCATATAGTTTTTGAAATTTTGTTAATTAATGCCTCAGCATCATCCAAAATATGATCTGTTGCACTTCCATCCTTAACAGGATATTGAGCCTTCACTAACACCAACGAATTTTCTGGATTGCTTACGTCAGTAATGCTAAGTTTAATTAGCTTTGTTGTTTTCCTTAACGGCTCCCTGCTGGCTACGAATGTGGTGCCAAAGCTCCTCTTTTTAACACTCTGCTTGCTCAATGAACTGCATGCTCCATCTTCGTTCTTGTTAAACACCTCTTCAAAGGCGGCTTGTGTGGTTTGTGAAAGCAACGTTGGCTGCAGCTTTCTGGACTTTTTCCTTTTGCTGACTTCAGGAAATTCTTGACTAAACCCTTCTAGAGGATCTTGTGCGCATTGTTCATATATATCACTAGGAGTAGACATGATCTGAAACAATCAAAAAATTATAATCGGTTCACTTATCAGAATAATAGTAGGTACTTAACAAATTAAAAATGCATGCTTACAATTCCAAATCGATACGAAGCTGATGACAGTACCTCGGTAGAGCACGTCTCGGTAATGACTGTTCGAGGAGCTAAACAAAACTACAGTGCCTATGTGTTGAAGTTTCCAAGTTGGAACATGTCTAAACATGTTACTGTTTGTACAAGCACGGAGACTGATGATCATATTTCTATGTTGTAATGTTATATGTTATTATTGTGATTATAATGAAACATGTCGGTACATGTCCAAACAGCAACATTGTATTTGTATCAAAGTGAAAAGTCAAATAAAACTCTTGGTTTTAATGTAATTTAAAATTTATTTATATTTCAGAAAACACTAAAATTAACTTACACTGTATTCATATTTACTTAATATTAATACATATCTATTACATAATATTGCTTACAATTTCGTAGATAATTATAATAATCATTATCCTAAGGATAATTTAAACAATCTTATTTCTACCTAATATTTTATAATACTCTATATTAATAGTTACATTCTATGAAATAGTGAAAAAAATTAAGCAGTACAACCAAATATTGACTGATTACCCCAGGCGATGGTTGTCACCTTATCTGATTCTAACAACCGCTTATCATCATTGGCTGAAAGAGCAATTTTATTTACGGATTGAGTAAATATTTCATGCTTGATTGTTTTAAACAAAACGTTTCTTTTTCGAACGACATCACAATTGTATAAGACATGTTTATAGTCTGATGCATGCAAATTTTTAATTACATTTCGTTTTGTTCCTTTTGCTTTTTTAATCGTTCTGTCTAAAGTTTTAATACAATAAAGCTTTGACCTTAACCCTACAAACTCCTTAACTATCTTACCACCCATTTCGTCCTTAAACAACCCAGGAATCTTTTTGTTTACAATTGGCAAACCAAACTTGTTATTGTAATCGTAACTGCTAGTATCAAAATATTTTAGAAAATTCATTTTAAAATCTCTGTAAACATCTTCTGTCTGTACATTGTAAATAAAACTATCAGTATCAGTATAACATACTTCAATACGATTTTCGTAAAATGGCTTTATTACTGAGTAATGGAAGTCATACATATGACTTTTAGAAAGTTCGAGTACAGCAAATCCAATGTAGATCGGCTTGTTTAGAACAACCCTTGAACGTTTCATTTGTATTGCTACTAGGTCATCAGAAAATATTGATGCGCTGTGAAAATTTGGGTTCGCTATCAACTTCTCGGCACCAATAAATTTTTTTGTTTGGTTATTCATGTCTGACCACTTATTTACCAATCGTACATCTACCCATTGTTCTGTGTTTTCCAATGTTTTTCCAAATATACTATTATTTAACAATTTAAAAAAATCTTGTTCAAAAACAGATTGAGCTCTTTGACGCAGCTCAGTATTAAGGTCTATATATTGTTTTAAAAAATTACTTTGTTTGAAAGTTATAGCTCGATGGATTTTTCTCAAAACCAAACCATGTTCTAAGCATTTTTTAAGGTGAACGTAATGAATAACGTAGTGATATTTGTCATATAAGTTGGGTATTAATTTTTTTGTTTTTCCTGTGGGAGATTTAATTTTTTCAGGACAAAATGGAAAATCATTGTGTTGGGTGTGTAAATTTGGAGGATAAAATAAATCAACCTCAAGAATAAAGCCATTTTCAGCGTCATCCGTAATGTGTATTATATTTAACTCTAACTTCTTAATTTCACTATCGCTTAAAAATCTGAAGTCTGAATGAGGTAATGTTTGACACATACTATATCCGTACAAATTATTACAATCTAAATACATAATGTACGAGCTTGGCGTAGAGGGGTCAAAAGTTTCCAGATATCTATGATTAGCTTTAGCGTGTCGTTTGGAGCACATGCAAACGCCACCTCTAATACCTTGTTGTATCAAACGAAAAATTTCTAAATCACTTATAAGTTCCAACCGAACGCGAGTTTTTAAAAGCATTGCATCAAATGAAAGACTTGGTGCAGTAAGATAAAAGGCGGGATCGAGTTGATAATATTGTTTACATGTTAATCTAAAATTTTCATAGATATCAGTCAACAAAAGGACGTCTGACTCGAGATACAAATCAGTAAATTGACCCATATTATTAATAGAAAACTCAAGCCACATCGCTCGAGCGTGTTCGTAATCTTCATCGGTAATTGACTCATTCGTAAGCGAGTTAAAAAAACGGTCTTTAGACGGTAAACAGGTATCAGCATATCGTTCCCAACTAGACATGTAATCATATGGATACACTCCTTTTCGAGTGAGCAGATTAAAGTGTTTTTCATCAGGATAGTAAAATTTTAAGTATCTAAATTCATCCTTTTTCATGGTTGCGGCTAACTTTTCTAAGCTTGTCCCCAAAAACTTGAATGAATCCACAAATCTTATTTGAAAATAATCTTGTCCAGAAATCGGAATAAACTTTGTGAAAGAAATATAGTTTTCTTTTGTTTTCGGTATTACCTTAATAGACCCGGGGGCTTTTCCTAATTCTTTGATAAAAAGATGACAATCATAACCCGACAGGTTATGAAAGACAACAGGCAAGAACTTTGGTACTTGATATTTTAAATTACAGTAACTATGAGCAGCGCCACGGAACTGTCCTGTCAAATGACAATGATCACGAACTTTATCTACTGTTATTAGACCCTCGCAAATGTGACAAGTCTCTGCGTTCTCATAATTATAAGCATCAGTATCAGTAAAAACCATAGGCACGTTTTTATTTAATATTTCGCTGATTTTCTTTGCATCGTCACAAATAGATTTAACAAACTTATCTGCACAATCACGTCCTCTATATGAGGTTATGTGGTTGTATCGTGAATCTACTGTACAAACGAGGTGATAGGCAAAAGCTACAGGTACATGTCGCTGTTGAGTCACTGTAGAAGATTTTAACGGATCGGGTTCGCAACTATCGTAAGTTTCGAGCATAGCTTCAAAATCTGCATAAACAACAAAAGGAACGTTTTGCTTTCGGTCATAATTTTTAAATTCTATAAAGGAACCTTTTGGAGGTAATTCGGTAGCCACACCTCCGCAGATATGAGAACATAACTGATCGTTCGAGTTGAAAAATTGTAAACAATGATCGCAAAAGTGCAATTTGTTACAATGCTTAGTAATTTGACTTCTAACAAGACGCGACAGATCCTTTATCAAACAGTAATGCGACATATCACCTTCTTCAAGATAAAGTAAGTGAATAACTTTTTTGTTCAATGCGTCTGATTTGTAAAGTGGACCGACCACTAACTTCTTATCATTTAAACCGTATACAAAAATACATATATGCGGATTGTTCTGTTCAAACCGAGCGATGTCTGAGAAACTCATTGGGAACGATAAGCCATCCACGTTCAACACGTCATTAAATTTAGGATAAGATGAAACTCTATCAGAATGACGTTGAGCAGGATACAAAGCAGCAGTTACTGACCATAAAAAACAAAAATTATCATTATTCTTTATATTTAAACAGGCTTTTTTTGATTTGATTAAAGCCGGCAACTCAATGAAACTTGAACCACGCAAAGGCTGATATTTGTTTATGTTAACTTCTAAATGGGAATTATGCAAAAATGTCCAACCACTATCACGCTCTTGAAATTCACTTGCTTTTTTGATCAAACTGGTTTTTACCTCGAAAAATAAAGTATCAAGATTGCAATTTTGATAAAGAGTAAAATTTTTCGTGCCAAATGATTTTATCTCTTGGGAATCATTTTTTAACAAGAGAAAAACCCCAAAATATTCGAAATTGGCCTTGACACAGTGATGTTGCTTAAGTGACATTTCAATTAACGACTTGATTTTAGTTTGTATATGATCTAAAAAACTTTCTATTGAAGTCCGATCCTCAGAATCCGATGAGGTAACTTTGTATGAGGCTATTCGGTTGCGAAAAGCGGAATTAATTTTGAAGATACCTTCACTTAATGTAGAATAATTTTTATTTTTATGATCAGTACTTCGCAAGTGACCTATCCAACGAACACGACTAACAAAAACTTTACAATCTTCGCAATACGGCATTATTTATGTTAAATTACTATGAATGACAATAAAAAGTAAAACTAAATGGAGATAGGTACTCCGCAGAAGCTTGTAAAATACAGTGTAGGTGAAAATAATTTAAATTATCTACTTAAAACCTTTGTCACTAAAAAATACAGGTTCGCTATCAGTAAACAGCTCGTGTGCTTTGTGCATGAACTTTTGCAAGGCTTCCCATTGCGAAGTATCCCGATTTAATTTTAATTTCAAAGCCACTTGCGCTGACCGCCACCGTTGATCTGGCTGTGCGGTCGCAGCCTCTTCAGTATTATAAACTCGTACCTCTATATAAAAATCTCCTTCCAGATGTTTATCCCGGCGAACTTTCCCGCCGGGGACTCGAGTGCTGAGGTAGGTCTGGAGGCCGGTGTTGGTAGACAGCTTATTTGTTTGTTTTGTCACCGGCTCCAGACCGAAGAGGCCTCGTTCGTATTCCGAGCTGTAAAAAATAAAAATAAAAAAATGTTACACAAATTAAGCGATATTACCCATTAACTACCTAAAAGTCTAAAATATAAAATATTATAAATAATGAACAAGTTAAATTTTAAAATCAATTATTTAGTTTGTAACTTATAATAAGTAAGTTGGTTCACAGTAACCGGTTAATAAGGCTACTGCTGTAAAAAATATATATAAATGTATAGTATAAAAAACTCAAGCCACTACAAAAATTGTCGTGGTTCGATAGCAAAACAGATGGACAACACGGCACAACACACAAGAAATAAAGTTCAAAACAGACATTTAAAAATACTAATAGGTATTCAATGTAAAATTTCTATTTACCTACCTCGTTGAGGTCGACGCACTCCTGCTGTCGCTGCTGTGGCTATTGGTGTTAGGCTTCTTTTTGGATCTGTAAAATACATTTGGATTTTTTCATTATTGCATAAATCCCCCAGTGCAAAATCATATTAAACTAAAAAATCTTATTAAACAGTGCATAAACTATTCTTACCTAACTGACGATGCCGAAGCCTCTAGCGCTCTTTTCGGTGTCTTTTTTTTAGGCTTTTCTACCGGCGCGGCAGCCACTGCACCCTGGAGCTCATCCGATGAATACTCAATATCCGACCTGAAATTTAAAACATTATTTGTTATAATTTTTATTTATTTATTTTTTATAGTACACAACACAGATAACATGTTCTTAAACACATTTTATCTTGCCAAACAATTTAAATCAGATGCGTATCCTAAATTATGTGTACCTAATTAGTTAACACAATGACTTTACAACAACTTCACAAAATAACTATACACGATAACTTTAAAAAACATAATATAGAACCTCCAAATTATTCTCAATAAATTAGAATAAAATGTAAATAATGCAAGTACTTACGTACATTTTGATTTATCCTTACTGCTTTATTACCAGCGTCGATGCACTTTAATCAAGAGATGAATTAATTATAATGCCATTTAATTGACACCTGTGTTTTTATAGAGCAAAAAAAACAAAATAAGCAAAATGTCTTTACCACAGATGATGGAACGAACTAGATATGGCATCGAGCGTAACGTAACGAATTCGGTTCTGAGTAAAAACGTGTACCCACTTACTTTTTCATGAACACATTGATTTGCGTTATACGATTGCAAAATAAAAGTAGATTTTCGAAATATAGGTAACCAAAATTAAAACCTCGAAAACAGTAACTAAGTATTTGTTCCTTGAAATAAAAATATGCACAAGAGCATTTGTGTTTATAATTTCCGCTGATATCCCCTCCACGCCTCTTTCTATTATTTTACCTACCATAAATTGCACCGACTGCCCCGACAAACTTTGAGCGTGACTCATTTGTATACAGCGTACTACACCGATAAGATGGCTAAAACTCCTAGCGCCATGTCGAGTGAGGAGGAACGTTTAAACTCATTTGTAAATTGGCCACTGGCATACTTGTCACCGGAAAGTTTGGCAAAAAGTGGTTTCTATTTCATAGGTCGCGGTGACGAAGTGCGTTGTGCGTTCTGCAATGTCGAGATAATGAATTGGTTGCAACTCGACGAACCTGACCAAGAACACAGGCGGTGGTCACCGCGGTGTCCACTATTTCGCTCCATTGCTGATACATCATTTGATCGCGACGAGTGCGGCATGTTCGGTGCAGATACCAATTATATAGACCCCCACGTTAAGACGCTTAGGGAACATGCGCAAAAAGAGCACCACCACAACAACGTTGTCGTCAACACCACTACGCAAGTTCCTCACGAAACTGACGAGAAAATGTGCCAGGTAGACAAGTGTTGTAAAGTTTGTTTCGATGAAGAGTGCAATGTATGTTTGACGCCGTGCGGACATGTGGTTGCATGCGCCGCGTGTAGTTTTTCTATTCATAATTGTCCAGTGTGTAGACGTCCTATTGTAAATGTTGTAAGGTTGTATTTCTCTTGAATGAAAAACAATAATTTAAAGTATTTTTTTGGTAAATACCTGTTATGACATTTTTGTTTGGATTAAACACGCTAAATATATATTATCGTTGTGTGTATTATTTATTCCCGATGTACATTGAATTACGTTATGCGATTGCAGAATACAAGTATATTTTTCGAAATATAACCGAAAATTGAAACTTAAAAAATGTAAATGTACCTACTTGTTAAAATAAAATTTCAAACTTATTAAGGAATGGACTAGATTCATAAGTTTCTCATTAATATGCCGCATCTATTATGTGTCGAGTGCAATGGTTCAATTATTTCCATTGTAACAAGTTACTGCATGCCAAGCAAATACTTACTTATCGGTATCACCAATGATACTATTCTCATGTATTACTACTACCAGTTATTTCCTCGGTTTCGCTCACATGAATTCCAAACTCTCTCAGACATTTTTTTTTTTACGGAATGATAAGTAGGTATGGCATTTTTGAACCCAAAGTATAAGTAGGTATATCAAATTTTATGAAAAACCTTTCAACAATTCTGAAGATTGTTTGGATGGATAGAGATAAAAAAATATAGAACATTTAAATGGTTATTAATGTTTTTACAAATGCAAATAACACTCAGTTGAGTTTTTTAGAACAGAGTTATCTCGATATTACAGACAGAAAATCGTATTTTAGTTATATTTAGATCCAACTTGATGGGAAAGCGACGGCGCGCGATGACATTTCAGCGAATTTTATAAATAATAAACATGCGCGGACCGTGGAACCGTGGTGATCAGCACTTTAGAGTTATGAGAACAATAAGTATACGTACTGATTGCAGAAACAGTACCTACAAACGATAAGTGCTTGAAGTCATAAAAATTATATTTTATACCTCTTAAATATATTATAAGCAAATATTTTTTGTAAACCGCGGGAAATAGTTCCAGCTTTAAGAACTCGTTATCACTGTCATAATTTCCAAATAGACCAAAATTCATGAGTTTTCGTATTTCGTTTTTCTACATAATAATTTATGTTTTGCGTTAAATTCTCAGATTAACTGTATGTTTATTAATGCAACGTAATAAAGACATACATGAACCATTTAAACAGAAACATGTGTGGTTATTACATATTTGCTAACCGTACCGAATGTCAAAGGTAAGTAAAAAAATAAAGATAAGTAGTAAGCGAAGCGAAGGGAAACATACAGTACAGTACAGTCTCTGCTGTTGCGATTTAGACATTGCGAGTGCTTAGAATCTTTGTGTTCACTGCGTAAAGTTATGGTGTCCTCGAGTCAATCTGATCACAAAATATGTGCTTTATTTATAACTCAGTGACGACTTGAGCAATCTAGCCCTAGTTTCTGATTTACAGAAGATCGTTGAGCCAATCTGGTGCCGAATTTGATTCGGCGACGACTTGAGCAATCTAGCCTGAAAATCTGAAACTTTGAAGATCGTTGAGCCAATCTGGTACTGAGTTTAAATATATGCTTTACATAACTGTGGAGAGACACCTGACAATATAGTGAACATAATAGTTTCTAACATAAGTATAATTCAATTATTAAATTCAAAGTTTTTACGTATAACTTGTATGTGCTTATGTGTGATGAAAATACTTAATAGTTCACATGATGGTTCCGCGGTATACAGGCAGATAGTTCAGGTATGTTTTTATTTATTCATAATTTGGTAACTAAACATGCAAACGGGTTATTATTGTTTGTTTTTTGTTGTACGATCGACATGTGAATCTTTGCATGATCCATATGACAGATACATTTTTTAAATCAGTATATTATAATAATTATTGTTTTCACCGCTCCTGGCGAAAGAACGACATTCGTTGTTTTGTTGCATGGTTGATCAAATAAATGATCGATCCGACAAGTGAATCATTTTGATTGGTATATATTGTATGGTCTGGACCATCGGAGTGATTTCGCGAGCGAGCACGTGCTCGCTCATTGCGAAAGAACGAAGTGGTCCAGAACATACAATATATACCTACTTAGCCCCTCAAAGCCGAGGAAAGTCCAAGTAAATTGACTTCTACATAAATATATATCTACATAAAGAAGTAAAGTTGCAGACGCAATTACATGATGAGGGCCCTCCCTTAGGGGTTGAATTTTCAGAAATCCCTTTCCTATCGGATGCCTGCGTCATACAAAGAACACACCCTCCAAGTTTCAGGTCTCTACGATCAGCGGTTTAGACTTTAGGCCATGCGTTGATCCATCAGTCAGACATTCAGGACAAAGCATTTCATATATTGTATAGACTGATGTATTTTAGATAGCTACGAACAATTTAGGTAGGTACCTATGGAATAATAAATAGGAAACTTTCATCCTTGATATAAAGAGTTCCTGCGGGAATCTCGAAATTGACGCGAGTGATTACGTAGGGAGTAAGTAGCTACTAGCTACATACTACTTAGTAGGAAATAAAATGACACGGGGCGGTTCAAAATGAAATCCAATAGGTACTTGAGTGTTCGATCCGCGGATCCAATATAATAGGCACCTACATAATAGTTATAGTACCTAAAAGCTTTTTCGGCAAAATACTTATTAAGTACCTATACAACGTGTTAATGAATTAACTGAAAATTAGAAAGTAGTTTGCTCAGAATCGACTAGCGAATCGATCACACTAGGTTTTAATATAGGTTATATTTTTTCATTTTTACTAGCCCATTTCTAAATTATTTATAATACAATATTTGGCCCGTACGCCGCCCGCAGCAAAAAAATTCGAACCGGTAGGCGCGGGCGTAGCGCTCGGAATTTCGTAGATAGGTCACCTCCAAACTAATGTTGAATAACTTTTAATGTATAAATGTTTTTGACACAAAATATATTTTAATCATATTATTGTTTATTTTTTTAAATGGAGTGTATCAGGTTTTCAGTTAATTCATTAACACGTTGTATAAAAAAACAACACTGTCTCGAAGATTTTATTAACAATTTGCGATGCAAGACGTGTTCGCCTGCTTTCAAGGCTGTGTGCTTATTCAGCAGGTAATGCTATAAAACAACAAACCTCGCAAGGATAGGTGCCGTGGATGCATCGACCTCGCTATTGCGAAAGTACTTATGTGGTATATGCATAGAACACCTAGATTTGTATCTTTGTCCGTGCGTTTTATATTATAGGTAGGTATAGGTAGGTACTTACCGAAAAAAGTTCAATGCACTACATAGGTACCTACTTACTTAATATTTATAAAAACTACTTTTCTAAGATCTTATTTCTCCTAACATACTTTTCAAACCATATCTCAGTCTCAATCTCAGTGAGAAAAATCAATATTATAATATGTAGGTATCTATCTAAACTATATAACTGATTGCGTTAGATAATAAGCTGTATTTAACCACGTACCTAACGAATTGAAACTACCTACACGCTAAAAAAACTTGAAAATGAACTTTAGCTCGATGGCGGTACGTGCAATCATTGTAGACGCTAAAAATAAGCTGTTAGAAAACTTATTGTTGTCATGATTAACAATAATTATGCAGTCCGATATTAAATTACAGGTTATGTCATAGATGGAATGAATTATATTATTTATTGTTAGTTATGTAACCTGTACCTACCTATTTTTTAATCAAAACTGATAGTGAAAATATTAAATGCTATGCCGTGTGGTTTCAGTCTATACCATAGAGATATTACGAGTTATACGAGATACCGAAAACTAGCCAAGTTGTAGATATCTAAGCTCCTATGGATTTTAAGGTTATCTACAAAAAATTAGCACCCTACATATTTAGATCTCAGTTCTTTGTCGGCGAAGTCGACAGCCAAACATAATAATAATATGCAGCATAATATGCTTAATACTGAACTTGGCTTCCACTTTCCCAATTATGTTTTGATGGAATATTAACGTATCAAATACCTATCATTTGAAAATTTCACTAAAACCAAATATGTACCTACTCGCACTTACTCAAGTTTTCATCCGTTTCCCAGCTTACATCAGCGGTATTTGATCAGTATGTAAAGTGTATGGCGATTTGTGACATCCATATTTATGTATACTTGCACGCGTGTTTGTTGAGAAAGTAACAACTTGACTAACGGACTTACATATTATTTTCTATTGGCACAAGTCGTTTGTGAAGTCATTCTAAACGATGATATCACCACAATCTATGTATTTAGTCATAGTATTTTTTTTAATTACATTTTTGCGCCCCTGTTAAATTATTTTCAGACTAATAAATAAGACTCTAATTAATCCTGAATGACTATTGGCAATTTTTTTCCCTCAGATAATAAAATCTAGAGATAAAATAATAAAATAAATTATCATAATTAAATAAATTATCATAATTATAATGTTTTCGTCCATTCCAGAATGCCAGTTACGTGATCAACCGGCGCTATTCAAGGGGCAAGATGTCACCCGTGTGCCACAACTTCGTGCAGAACGCTTGGAAGAAAGACTTCTGCTCAAACTGCTTCAAATCACGCGAAGAACACGTGAAGAAAGAGAGAGCAACCGAAAATAGTAAACATTTACCAACTTTGATCCAAAACAGAAACACGTATTCAAAAAACACACCTCCAAGCATCCTCAGAACTCATCCAAAGAAAAAGAATAAAAGAAATGTAAAATTCCCCGAAGAAGTCTGCAGTGTTATTGGTTTTGGAGGTGACGACTGGTCTGATGGCGAGGAGTTCGAAGTTTCTGAGGACAACGACGATGAAGACACGTTCCCTGACACAGAAGAAGAGAGAGAGCTTTACAAAATCACGAAATCAAATACAGATTTTAACACTGTGAAAGCAAATCTTTTAGGAGATTCAGTTAGCAAATCCTACACGTCTTTGCTTTTAGGAAAGGTGCAAACTGATTCAGATGGTAAAAAGAAAACCTTAATGGTATCCGTCACCCCTTTTGGACAAGACAATAAGAGCTCTAACGTCAAATCACATAATCGCAAACCCGCCGTTATACATCTGTCTGATCCACATATCGAAGAAACTAAAGAAAACTCAAGTTACAGAACTAATATTATTTTATCTAGTTACGTTCGGGAGTCTGAAACAATAATCAGTTCTGAGAATATCACAACGACAGAAGGAATATGTACAGAAAAATCATTACTGGAAGAGATATCCGAAACTTTAAAGCAAAACCGACGGTTAAGTGGAGCTTCCATTTCTAATGATCTTAATTTGACCCAAAACGATTGCACTAAGCCTATGGTGGTTGAAGAAAAAATTAAAGAAAGCATGCAAGATGATTTCGATAAAAAAGAAATGAGTGAAACCAAGAAAAACACTATCTCAAGAAAATCACCGTTACTCAAAAGCCAAGATAGGCCCAAAGTTAATCTTAGTCGGTCTGAGTTTAAACTATGCAAGATTAACGTGGAGAATAGTAGCGTAGATTCCGCTGTAGATACCTTGAATTCTACTAACAATAACTCTTTTGCATCTGATGATGAAAGCTTTAACGGAAGAACAGATTCGGATAATGATGACAGTGGTCATTTTTCTGAAACACTCAAATGCGAGGAGACTGTAAAAATTAAGGTGTTCAATGAAGGTGATAAAAACCTTAAGTTATCTTCTATAGAAAAGCTAAGACAGCTAGATGGACAGACGAGTGGGTATTCCACATTTCAAAGTCCTATTATTGACATGCCACCGATAATACCTAAGAAGACCGAAGCTCTTTTCTCCCCCGATGCGAGTAGAGAACTAGCCGGAGAGCCCGACGGTAGAGCTGATCCTGACGATACAACTGAACCTCCAGCCTTACCTAAGAGTCCTGTTCCTACAATGGATCCACGGCCATCGTTCTTGCATGGAATGATTTCCGATATTTTACCGTCGTCCAAACCAGCTGTGCCAGAAAAACCAAAACTGCCAGCCAAACCCCTCATGAAACTAACAAAAAAAACTATAACGTCAACTCATCACCAACAAACAGTGACGCACATGCAACATACCATTGATAGGGATGACGAAAAACGGAGTAAGAGATCAATGAATGAGGAAAAAAATAATGAAATAACAGAAATAAACGAAAACCAATCAGAACCCATTTATTACGCAAAACCTGTCCTCACTAAACAGGACAGTGACACGTCCCTTAATAGTCTATGTAAACGTAAGGCTCCAATACCTCCAATATCACCTTCAGTAGAAGAATATGCAAATAATCTGTACCAAAGAAATCCATGTGGATTCTCTAAGTCAGATTCACCGGTTGTTAGGGAAATGGAAAAAAAGAGAGAAAGGGCTGCTTTGTCTTTGTCACCAAAAACTAAGCATAAAGAGAACATAGCTGTTGAGGTAAAGAAAATTGAGGCCCCCGAGCCTGCACCAAGGCGAAATATATCATTATCCCACGACAACTTACTTGTCGATGAAAAACGAAAAGGAAGAATAAAGTTCTCAATTAAAAAGCTTTTGCGCATAGGGTCATCTAAAGATCTGGACAAAAAGGAACTTAACCTTCCAACAATGACCAAAGTGATACATAAAACGGAAGAAATTTACGATTTAACCCCAAAACCGAAGCCGCGACTTGTCATCATACATCCTTTAGATATAAACAGGACTAACGTTGAAGTTGTGAAACCAAACATTGATACTACGGACTTTCGACGAATGAGTCACGATGACGTGTCCATATATAGTGGTAGTAGTTCTGCTACTGATATCGAGATACCAAGAGTCACTAACAAGCCTCCACCTCCTCCGAGATACTCCAGTGAAGATTTAAGAACTGGATTGATGCCAAAACCAGCTCGACCTCCGCCACCAAAGTCTGCTGCTTTACAAAAGAAACAAAAACAACAAGCGTGGACACCAACATCAAACAAAAGTGATAATATTTATGCAAATTTAGGTAACATTATCCTTAATTCATTATCATAAAAGCTACTAAAAAAATTAACACTGCGTAATTGAACCAATTTAAATTTAATTCAAGGTCCATTAATTCGTCTATAAATTATTGAAATCTAACCTCTGGAGCTGTTTTTTTTTAGGAGAAATCCGATCAGCACTGACGCCGAGAAAGCCGGAGCGAACAGCTAGCATGCGTGAAAGGGAAGCGCATTTAGAACTGCCGGTACGCCGAACATCTATTGACGACGATAAAGATGAAGTCGACGATGGACCTCAAGAAATAGTCCAAGCCACCAACGAACCAGTCATACACAACTACGACGATGTCTATAACACTGTGAAATATGAAGAAGAAACCTGTGATTCGGCAAAAAATAGCGACAGTGATTACGAATACGTAAACAACGCCAGATCCAGTTCACCCGAATGTGACTCTGGCATCAAGAATGACAGCAAAGAGAACAGGAACGAAATCACAAAAAGTGAAACAGAAAACCGTTCAGAATTCCCTAAATACAACAACGGTGTTTTTAATAGATCGTCACTTCCTTATTGCGGCAGCGAAACAGAATCTGAAATTTATTCTCCATACAGTTTCTACAGCTCAAACGATACAATGGATAATGACACCAATGATGCTTATCACAACGATACGACGCCAAAAACAACGACGAATAAACTCCGTATAAGAAAAGGCCGCAGCGTTGTTCATAAGAACTTGGAGGATAATTATGGTGCTGTCGTTATTGCAAATCACGAGGCGCTAGCTCAAGTTTTAGAACAGGTAATTTATCATCGTGACTTGATAGAATTACTTATACATTTGAAATTGCTATTTCGCTATTTAACATATGTGCCATTACCGTAACACATTTAGTCATGCGAATAAAAACTAATGATTTAAACCGGTTCTTTGGATTATTAAAATCATGCATTCAAAATTAAATGTGTACATTCACCTCACCAAAATAATTCGATGTTACCTTTTTAATGTTGAAAATTATCTAATTTCAGGTGCAACAAAGTGCTACAATGCAGCCTTCGCTCCGAGGTTTAAAAGCATGCACGAATCTCCGATGGAATGACTTTTCTATCCAGCAAACTAGTAAGACCTTTGTTAAGGCCGGTAGACGAGTTTTCTACCCAGCTATTTGGAACTCGAGTCAAGGGCCAGTAAATGTCACTCTGATGCTGTATAAAGATCAGATGGCTTCCCAAATGGTGTGCCAGCAATCTGTCCAACCGCAGTCGTTAAGCCTTAATGCTGTTACGGAATTCTGCGATTTGTTGCCACTACAACAATTTGGGGAGGAAGGCGAAGATTTGGTACAAGGTAAACTAAATCGAGTTTTGTTCTATATGTTTGGTTTTGGGGTATATTTGGGTTTTAATATTCTGTGATAAATATGAATACTGAAGAACCCATTCCTAGTAAGCAATAGAATATAATAATCAGAGACTAGGTACTACAGATGATGAAAGGTACCAACTTACCTACTTATTAACCAAATACTTTTTTGCAGCTACAATAGTGGTATTAGCACCAGCACAAGTGGACACAATCCAAACGTACGGCGAAAGCCTCTACTCAGCCGAAAGTTTGGGAGCCACTAAAGAGTATCAGTTGGTCCAAACAGAACAGGTCCATGAAGCGATATTCATGATGCTACAACTAATCAACGGAATGAAGTGCCTGCAGGCGAGGGGTGTTGAAGAAATACCGGAATCTCTGTCGTCGTTTATTGCGTTGAAGGAAATACAGCCTTCGGTGTCGCACGGGAGCAGTCTGAACCTACCATCAACGGACGATAGACTGAACTCACTTTCGGCACCGAAAACCAACTGTTACGGAAGACTTTGCATATTACAAGGGTGAGTCTTTCTTGATCCACTTTTATAATCCACTTATAAACACTATTGATTTATAGCTATAACAATTAACAAGAGCGCTTGCAACACAATAGTTACACGTGACAGAAGTAAAAACTTCTTTGCACAAAAATCGTTGGGTTTGAAATTCAGGTTCGAAAACCGTTACACTCAGATTCGAACTTCAACAACCCTTTTTTCGACTTGAGAACAGTCGTTTTTAAAAAAAATATCATTTCCTTTACAGAGTAATATTTTAGTTGTTTTTTTTTATGTTATAGTACCTAACAGCCTTTTTTATTTAATCATCAGATTGAGCGACGAAATCAACAGTAGCAAATCATCGGACGACGAGCATCTCAATTCTCTATGTAAATGTGCCATCAGAGCTTCAGAGATCCTTCTGCCGGGCGAAAAGCTGACACCACTCCTCAAGGAAGTGTTGCAAGAGGAGCGCGCCGTTTCATTGAACCAGGCCAAGTCCATCCTCGAGTTCATGCTGTGGGGACCGTTGGACGTGGTGCAGAGAGTGCCCGTCAGCGAGAGGGAACTGTCGCTCCAGAGGTGGCTGGACCTCGAGAGGGCGACGGTCTTACACGGCCTGGTCCGGACCAGGGTCCAACTGAACGTATTCGAACAGTTGCACCTCATGTTCTTGGTCAGATCCACAGCCAAGGCCATGTGCGACGCGTCAGTGTTGTTGGGAAAAGCCAACGTTTATTGATTTTTGTTGAATTGACAATACAGAAATCACATTTTGCGATGGAAAGCGGTATTGCCTTTTACTCATATCGTTGTATACGTTCTCGAATAGTTTTTCTTCGTATCTATAAGTACCTAATATCAGCAGATTTTTCAAATGGCCATAAATTTACATCGAAGTGGATTCTTGTAAATTCTATCTCTATCTATTGCATGCCAGATTTTTAACCGACTTCAGAAAGGGAGGAGGTTATATGTTCGGCTGTATGTATGTTTTTAAACTTAATAAATCGCAAAAACTTATTTATAGGATTTTATCATATTCAATGTAAAGTTTGTTATCTGGTAGGTTTTAAGGAGTTTGGTAAAATTGGGTACCTAAAGACTTATTATTATTAATAATTTCGTTATAAAAGAGTAGATTATAACATTTTTTGTTTTTTTTTATATGTACTAGAACCTGGAATTAGTTTATCCCACTTCTGATAACCTTGAAAGACGTACGTTAGGATTCTTTTCGTTAAAAGTTATTTATTTAGAGTAAATTTTTAATTAATCCCTAATATAAACTTAAGTAATTTAAAACATTGCGAATTTTCGGTGCCAATTTATAAAAGGAATGAAGTCTATGAAGACTCATCGTGTAACTTATTCGGAGGCAGTGCCTTGTTTGCATGTAATATGTGTATCTAACTTATAAAAAATCCCCTATCATAGGATTACTTTTTTTTTTTAACTGTACAGTAAAACTATGTAATTTATATTGTACACTTGTAAGTCCTTGTTTTAAAGTAACTAATGTTTATAGAATTACGGATTACAAATATGAAATAAAATATACCAATTTTACAATAACTTATTTCATTTCACTCTATATCTATACCCTAAAAATTACATCAATGGTACCGACCCCCTGTAGGAATGAAATGCGTAACTATGCGATGTAATTTATCAAAATTGTATTGAGACGTATCTAAATCTAAATTTAAAAAAATAAAGTCACATAATACAATCTTTTATCCGTTTATTGTCTTCATTTTTGGATACAGACTTACAGAATTAAATATAAAGCATAAATAACATCAGATCGAACAAGCCACTTATTTTGTATACTTTATTTTGACTGTCTGAATCAATTAATAGTCGTAGAAAACAAAGAATAGGCAATAAAATATAAAAAAAAAACAATATCTAAAATATAACATTGATTATGTAGTTAAGTTTTCCAATAACAAATTGATATGGACTAGAATCTCTAAGATCTGAAATAGTTCTGGAGTAAAAATACACGATATGTATCTATTATACTAACATAATTTTTTTATATTTAAAACTAATTTGGGGATAAAATAAACATAATTTTTAAACAAACATCACTAATCTTAGTTGCGAGTAAGTACTTAATACATATAAATAATATTGGTTACATAAATGACATTGGAATGTAACTTTTATTTTATAACGTAATTTTAATGTAATAAGTATGACAGAATGTGTCGTAAAATTTAACAAAAATGAATCAAATAATTTAGTTAGGTTTATAATACAATATAAAAAAACTTATGAAAAGACATAATGATATTCAAACCAATGATGAATGAAGCATTAAATCTCATAAAAAAAATATATTAATATTAAAAAAATATCTTCAGAAATGTATAAGATGAAAAATATCTAAAAAAATAATTATAAAATCAGATCTAAAACAGAGTTTCAAATTTTGAGCAAAATATTAATTATACATATACTTATACTATTAATATTCTGCATAAGATTAGTTTCTTTGAATAACTTTATTACTTTAAAGCAAGCATTCTTAACATATAGAATAAAAATTACGGAATAATGTAACGTATAATTGCACTTAACAGTTAACAAGTAGGTACCTACTTACTACAAAATAATATTTAACAAAAATATACAATAACTCTCTATTGCGGAACTTTACCATCAGACTTCATATGGTTTATCGACCATATAATTTGCACTCCTACACACTATGTATGGCATCTACTTTAATATCTTAATTGCTAAATACCTGTTTCAAATCTGTTATGAAAACTAATAATGCTTTTCTAAACCAGAGATCAACAAAGTCACCCGACTCCTCGTTTCTTGATATCTATGTTGCTCTTGCAGTATTTATCCAACCTTTTGTAGTACAGACAGACAAACTCCACTCAACTCCACAGAAATTAATGAAGTTTATTATGTAAATAATAATTAAAGTTTTCTGTAAAATCCTATACAGGATGTAAGGTTCAACAAGGGTGTATGAGAATGTATTGAAGCAGGGTGTTTGCACTTTTGTCCCAAATATGTAAAAATAAACGTGTACTTAATTTTTTACTTCAAATAATTCACTGCGCATGTTGCCGGATCATACCCTAAGGGTAATTCATTTTTCTTTGTATTGCTACTGGGTGCCGACAAAATAAAGGAAAGGTAACGTACCCACGTAGACCCACGTTCTTATCTTAGTTTTTCTTTGCTACCTATTTATCAGTGCATCTTTTATTTAATTCTATTTTTATTAGTTACGTGTAAGCATGAATTGCCGACGGTTTCAATACGTCCCTTGTCAAAATTGTACACCTTGTATATGGATTTTTAGAAAATACCAGCCCGCAAATAATTATCATGTGTTCAAAAATGACAATCCGATCATTAGCATATAAGTTATGGCAGTTTTACTGACGCTACTTCTATAGTAACTCGTTATTTATAGGTTACCTCTGTAAAACTTTTGACGATCACTGTCCATAGGTACACATGCAAAGAGCCGAGTGACTATTTGATCTGTGGTCTCGATTTACATAATTCTTAAAATCTTCTTTTTTTTCCTTAAACTCCAAACTCATGCCCGATGTCCTCAGAACAATGTAGTCGAGTAAATTCAGCGATACAGTTAAAATTCACAGACCTTTGTTGAAATACACGTATTGTGGCGGCTTGCCACCCGTGTTCTTAAATATCACCTCGTAGTTGTCTTTCTCGAAACGCTTTACGGTGTCCGTTGATAGTTTACTGGAAGAGAGACAATATTGTTGATTATGATCCTTAAGCTATGTCAGTGTGCCTTTTTTTGTTCATCAAAGGCATGCGTCATAGCACAGTCAATAGCGCACGTGAGGCATGCCCTTAACGCATGCGCAATGACTGTTGAAAGCGAACCGCGCGCTATAATAAAAGTTTTCCCGCGTCGGGTAGATTTCTGTGCCACAAAGCGTTCAACAACATGATGGCGGACGAAGCAAAAAGATAATACATTATAGTTTATTGAAGACTATATCTTTATCTTCTCGTAGTTCACTCATAATCACGCTACTTCAATTATTATAATAACGAGAAAGTTTTGGATACGAATCCAAAAATTTCTCTTAGTTCTTTTTTTCTGGAATTTCTTAGACCAAGTAAGCTATATAAGTATCTCCTTAGCAGACAGTAAATCATAATTATATTTGTGCATTTATGTGTCTTAATTTTATTATGTTTTAGTTAGTTTATTGTGTGTCTGTTATCTAATTACTTATCAAGAACTTACAAGCACCACCAAACACACTTTCTGCAGATCTTGAAGGTTGACTGGCAGAGAATGCCACAATGGCATTAAGTCCGCCTTTTGTACCATAATGTGCAAAAAGTTTAAATAAATAAATAAGCCGCACATATTCCACCAAGCAAAATATTCTCATCGCACACGTTTCCAAAAGCTAACAGAAACTACGACTGAACTAAATGACTACATTTGCGTTGCGTTCGTTAACGCATTCAATTATTGAAAGCGCCAAACGAAAGTTGAATAGAAAGACGAAGACGAAAGTTGAAGATGAAAAGGCACAGTGTGGACATAGCTTTACACCCCTGTAGATAATTTGTTTTTTCTTTGGCAGATGGCGGTGGCAGTTTGACAACTCAAAATTAATTCATATACAAAAAAAAACGATTGAAGAAGTTAAATAGGGTGTCACCGTAAAATTCTAAAGATTTGTCATTTATGTGCACCCCGACATACTAGGTTAGGTATAAACTATGACCACTGTTGACGGATGGTACTGATGGTACCGATTCCTCATGCATGTGTGAGCACCCACCACCATTCATTTTCCTCAGAATTTCACAATATTGCCGCTATTTTACAAACTAACGGTTTTCACAATTTTACTGTGATATGTACAAACTGTGATGGTTGTCGTTCAAAGAACGGTTTAAAGTTGATTTCGTAAAATTTAACCCAAAAAGTACCAAAAAGTGCTACCTTGCACTTTTCAATTAAACTCCTTTTTAAATATTTTATTATTATTGATTACATTTCAAACGGAATATAATAATTTTATAGGAAGTGGCGCTAATTTGACCCCTGTTAGGGTCGCAAGAACTCCCGGATTCGATTCCCAGGATTCAATCAAGACGATGTGCGTTTTTAGTATTATTTTTGTATTTTGTATTTCACTCACCATCTCTGCGGGAACAGCGCACAACCAGTGGGCACCATGAAAGTTAAGCTGCAATACGAAATAGTAAATTTAATAACAAGTGCGGGAAATCTACTCTAATCACATAGTTAATTTTGGAGTTATTTTCGTTTTATATCGCCGCGCAAGCAAGTAGTCATTGTTTTCTCTTTCATACATGCAGACATATTAATACGCTACCACTGTCTCTTCACCAATAACTAACTTCCGACAGTATAAGAATTCAACATGGTGTTGCTTGGTTTTAATCTCATCGCATCCAGTAATCACATATAGGACAGTCCGTACACGAGCTACGTGGCTATAGTTACTCACAACATGCCCACGATCACGGTCTGCACGCCCACGTGCGCCCACCGGATCCTCTGCATCCAGGGCTTGGGCTCCAGCCGCTCCATGATGAACGGCAGCAGCAGCATGCCCGGGGCACACATCACTATCCTGAAAATGAACGAAACCAACGCCCTGTTACGTGGCGTAACGGCAGATGCGACTGTGTGGTGTTACCCTTACCCTTACCCCTTACCATAGGCGTACCTAGCGGGAGGGGAGGCCAACTCTAGAAGTTTCTTTGCCCACCCCAGAAACTCTTTTGCTCACACTAGAAAAACTGACATTATTGAAGATTTAGTAATTAATCGCTTTTAATTTTGAGCTTGGGCAGAGTGATGTGATGAAAGAGGCCTCATAATATCAGTGAATATAGTCACTATGATTTATTTCTAAGCGTCATTAATTATGATCCCTCATTACAGGAATGTCAGTTCAGATAGACGGCTACCCTCTAGATAAAATCTCCTAGATAAACGGCTACCTCGAAATCCCTCAAAAACACTGCTGTATCGGGATAAACCCTATACACCCTGAACTAAGACAAATATACTGAACACCTATACACATCATATACACCCTGAACTAAGACAAATATACTGAACACCTATACACATCATATCCACCCTGAACTAAGACAAAATATCCTATACACCCTGAACTAAGACATAAGCTACCTCTTATCCATGGTTCCAGTTTTGGATTCAATAATCCATTGATTAAAGTGGAGCCTGGTTATGGATCCAAGTGGACTGGTTCCCTAGACCTTCACACAATCAGTGGTCCGTCTTGAGGTGTCCGCTCACACGATATTCATTATGCTTCAATTATGATAATTACCTGGAGGTGACAACCTGTGATATGCCTTTGATGGGGGCCACCTGCGACTTGCCAATGATTTTGTCATTCTCGTCCATCACGTCTAAACCTGCAGGCAAAACGTAAATAGGCTATTTGACTATTGTTTTCCTTCTGATTTCTATTTAGTCCGTCAGTTAGATAATAAAAATATACTCGGATAAAGCGCATTAAAGTTTAGAAGTGAAAGTTCGTAACGTCATATCCAGGAAGAAACTGTACCTGCTTGTGACGTCACGCGACTTTTCGACTCAACGTAGGTAACTCCGTTATTTTAATATTTTCTATGAATTTACAGGACGGACTAAAAACAAAAATTTAGTCAAATACCCTATTGAAAATGTAAAAGGATAACACAATGTGTCGAGAAACAGCGAAGATTATTCAATTTCCACCCGGTTGGCGCAGTAGGTCACCACGCCTGTCCGCTAAAAAAGATGTTCCGGGTTCGATTCTCGGTGGGGGTGGATTTTGTGTGACGAACACAGGGTTCCAAAACTTACGGCCGCACTCAGAGTCGTTTTAATGATTACTTAATTTTAAGTAAAGATTTTAAATACAAAACTGCTGCACTCAGAGACGTTCATTAATGTTAATTGCCAATTAATTAAGTTAAATTTAGTTAAATAACAAAATTCATAAGTTAAAATCTTTACTTAATTTTGATCATTAGAACGACTCTGAGAGCAGTGTGGGATTACTTAATCCAGATCTGTGTGTTGCGAAGTGGATTATTATTATTATTGAATATAAAAATAGTAGCTGTGCCCCGCGGTTTCACCCGCGGTAATTTCGGAGTTCCCGCGGGAATTCCGGGATAAAAATTACCCTATGTACCCCTGACAACGTGCATGCCAAACTTCATCCAAATCCGTTCAGCCGTTTTTGCGTGATTGAGTAACAAACATCCAAACATCCACACTTTCACATTTATAATATTAGTAGGATAGCACAGGGTTTGCCTCCAAGGTTTTCCTTACTGTTAAAGATCTGATCAACATTTGATTGCAATCTTAACGTACCGTTTATGATTTCGTTCTGCCTCATGAGGGGAATGTTCACCCAATTGGCGGCCGCTACGGCGACGAACGGCACAAATCTCTGTGGAAGAATGCTAACTATTTATTTCTTTCTTTCTTTCTTTGTCACTCCCTCACAAATGAGGATCGTGACCATATGTAACGCGTCTCCATATGCTTCTGTCCAAAGCTATTTACTATACATATACGTAAAGAAATGACACTCTCCGCCCCCCGCCGTGTCCGTGCCTCCCCGCGCCCCGCTCGCGCCTAGAGGTGGTAGTGTGGAGGCTCTTGCTGCTATGTTTTGGACAATATCAACTTGAATGGGCATGGTGACAAGGTAAGAGGTACAGAAATCAAAATTCGACAAGTATTTTTGGCTTTTTCGATTTATTGAAAAAATACTTAGATAAAACGCATTTAAGTTTAGGAATGGGAGGTCGCAGATGTCTCTCCACAGCAAAAGCCATCATATCAAGCGACGATAATCTAATGTATATAAATCACGTGTCACGTTGTTTGTCCGCGATGTACTTCGAAACTACTGAACGGATTTTGATAAAATTTTGTAACCATTCATAAAATGGTCCAACTTAAAAGATAGGATAGTTTTTATCCCGGAATTCCCTCGGGAACTGAAGGACATAGAGTACCTTTTTCCCGCAACCTCCGCGGGAATTCCGAAATTACCGCGGATGAAATCGCGGGGGACAGCTAGTAATATATATAGTCAAAGATTGTGAACGCACACTATAACACGACACAAAAATTGTCTTTCCCTCGTAATCAAAGAAGTTTCACTGCAAAAAAATGAATTCACAACGTTTTTTATGGAATACAGAATTATAATTTCTAATATTTTGGCACCCAGAACGTTTGGGATTGCGTTTTTTGGGACACGCGTTATGGGCAAAGAATGTTCAATTCAATTCGATTTAAATTATAGGTACACTTTATTGCACACGCACAGTAGAAAACATATTTACAAAAACAGAAAAACATATGGATACGTACAATGAGGTGACCTATATTGCTAAAAGCAATTATTTCATAGGCAACCTCCTCCGGTTGAGAGAGATGTAAAAAGAGACAGGTAGTATTGTGCGGCATTAATATACCAACTTAATACATTTAAATCTACTATCTTTAAACAAGCAATTCTTGTATATATATCTCGGAAACGGCTCCAACGATTTTCATGAAATTTGGTATGCAGGGGGTTTCGGGGGCGATTAATCGATCTAGCAAGGTTTCATTTTTAGAAAATGTCGTCATAACAATGTTTTCAGGCAATGAAAAATTAGTGTTTGTTTTTCTATGTAAGATCAGATGGCGGTATACACAACGAGCGAAGCTCGGTGACCCAGATATTAAGTACATAATATGTTGTTGGTCGTAGTGAATAAGGGCCCAATAGGGATGTTTCCTACTTTTGAAAATCAAAATTCTAATTAGTCCGTCAGTTAGAAAATAAAAAAAAACAATAGACACGTATTTTTTGCTTTTTTATATAAATTAAAATATACAGAGATAAAGCGCATTAAAATTTAGGATGAGGAGGTCGTGACGTCACTAACCACAAAACCGCCATACAAACTGTCAGAATAGTGACGTCACGCGAAATTTCAACTCAATATATCGCCGTTATTTTTTGATTACGTAAAAAAAGAAAAAATACGTGTCCAATATTTTTCAATAATCTACAAGACGGACTAAAAAATAAAAATTAGTCAACATGCCCATTGACCGCAACAACTCACCGCCAGTATGGGGTTCCTGGCGCGTTTCTGCACCACGAACTTGAAGGTCAGCGCGGTGGCCATGGCCGCCGTGGTGGCGGACACGTACGCGACCCCCATCTGGGCGGTGGTCAGCGGCGAGTTGGCGTTGCGGTTCGTGTAGTTCACCAGCGCGTTGAACGACTGGTTCACCCACTGCCAGAACACTATCGCCGTGCCCGTCCTGCGGGAGACGGTTCGATATCGGTACAAGGCCCTCGTCCCCTATGGCCATAAGAAAGAAAGAAAGAAAGAAAGAAATAAGGAAAGAAAGAAAGAAATAAGGAAAGAAAGAAAGAAAGAAAGAAAGAAAGAAAGAAAGAAAGAAGGAAAGAAAACATTATTGAAGCAAAATGAGACATAACACAAATACGTCGCGTTATGACAAGAATAATGGAAGCAGCCAAATCGGCCGAGTCTTGCGCTTAGCAACAATTTAATAATTGATTTTTATTTAATACTAACTGTGTCCCACGGTTTTACAAGCGTGAGTTTCGGAATTCCCGCAGGAACTAGTTTTTTTTTTCAATACAAGTACCCTAAGTTACTCCTTATAACATCAGTTATCTGCAGGTGAAAGTCCCGTTAAAATTGGTCCAGCCGTTTCAGAGATTAGCCGGAACAAACAGACAGACAGAGAAAAATAAAAAAATAAAATTTTTTTATGTAAGTAACGTATATATTATACTATGCATTTAGTGAAAAGCTGTTAATTTGGATTCACAAACAGATGATATATGTTATTTATATGCATATATTATGTACTCCAGTTTAAGATATCAATGAACTAGTCAATCAATTAGCTATCAATAAACTAGTCAATCATTGCAGGCTGTGACATTGATGTTATGGCAATCAGAATATGTATCGAGAGCGGAGGTCAATTCACTGTCCATTGCGCTCAGATTGTGACTATTAGCGTTGCAATACCTAGATAGCTAAATTGCTTCAGATATCTTTAAACGTTGTGTAAATTTTAATGCAAACTTCGCCTTATGATGGGCTAGATTTCGTTCGTTATATCTACATACCTACACATGAAAACAGTCATCGTACTATTATAAAAGTGAAAGTGAGTTTGTTTTATCCGTTTGTTTGTTTGTTACGCTTCCACGCCTTTACGGCTCAATGGATCATCATGAAATTTTGCATACACGCCAATCAATCAGGTATACAGAGAAGGACATAGGGTACTTTTTATCCCGAAATTCCCGCGGGAACTCCGCAATTCTCCGCAATTGCCGCGGGTGAAACCACAGGGTTCAGCTAGTACATAATAGAAATCTTTTAAATTTAATCATTTCATAAAAATCTGTAATTTGTGAACTTTTTTGTTTACGACTGTAATAATAGCACAAGTAACTCTAGTTGTATTTTTTAAAATACTAACATATATCAATCGATTACACCCGGCATTCTCTACCAGTTAACCATTAGGTAGACAGAGAGATATAGAGGGTGTGCAAACAAAAAACAATAATATAATACTAAATTGTAGGCTTAGGAATGAATTTGTGTTTATTTATTCGATCAAAAGTGACAATATGTTTGTTTCAATGCAACTCCTTGACATGTAACTTTTACAGAAGCACTTTTAGAGAATCTGGTTAAAATGTCATCATATTAAATAGTGTTTCATTATAAAAAGTATTGGTAAAACATAATCACCTATACCACTGCAGCATGGCGCCGGTGATGAGGCATCCACCCGGCATTTGGAACGACATGCGCCCAAACACATTCTGCAACTCACCACTGTCTGGGTGGAAAGCGGACTCGTACAGTTGTTTCGCTCGCACCAATTGTTCCCGTGTTGTGCCCGATGGCTCTTTTCCCTCTCTGAAAGAGATACGTGTTTCATCTATGCACTATGCAGTCAGCATTAAATATCCTGTACAAGTGAAATGAAATGAAATGCAATAGAGCATACAGGTGTACACACATAAAGGCAAATACTAAAACTTTACTATTATAAATGTGAGTGTGAGTTTGTTTGTCTGTTACACTTTCACACCTTAACTACTCACCCAATCGTCATGAAATTATCTACCTATACATTTCATCAGGGGTTCAGTGAAGTACATAGGATATTTTTTACTCGGGAATTCCCAGGAGAACCCTGCAGGAGTTATGTTAACCCGGGTGATACCTCAGGGAGCACCTATTATTATTATTTTTCAGTAGGTGTGGTGTACCCTATTTGTATAGTATGGGGATTCAAATCTCTGGCTTAAATTATATCCAATATTTGATACCACTTTTTTTCTGCTATATTAATGAAACTAGCTGTGCCCTGCGGTTTCATCTGCATGAAAATTTTTTATGTAATAACTTTTTTCCCGACATCCTATTTGAATGAAACAAAGCCAGGTTAACCTGAAGCTACATATAGGCTTTGTTTCATTAAGCTTAAGCTTAATCTACCTGTGAAAACCGCATACACTCCGTTCAGTAGATTCGGAGATTATCGCGAACAGACAGACAGACAGAGAGAAAATCATTTTAAAAACTCTTTTTTTGTGATTGGTTACTCTTCTTTTATCACCCCCTGTCAATTTTTCTTAAAAATATTCAATGTACAGAATCGTGGATTCTACTCTTTTATTATAGTATAGATAAACTAAATTTTAAGTTTTTTACGTAAAATACATGACCTTAAATTCTAATTGAGCATACATTACCTATATTTTATGTAAAGCTCTTTAGCTTCATGTAACTCCTTTTCAGGTACCAAAGATAATAGTGGGTTGGATATGAAAGCAAAGTGCTTAAAGCGGCCCACAAAAGTGCTTTGGTCCCATAGTGGCTGAGTGATATCAATTCTCTTCTCTGAGGACATGATCTGTAAAAACTTTTGTAATGCAAAAAAATATTGTTTATAAAGCTGTCCAATAAATAGAGTAGAATTAAAACCAATACCTAAAATATACATTCAAATACTTTAGGAATATTATAAGATTTGCCAAAGAAAGCATATTATTTTATAAATTAAAAATATTGATTAAGTTAATGAATGGAATCTACAATATTTGTATTTATACATTGGACTTAAAATAGGTGTACCAGTATCAGTGCTGTAATAATATTCATGAAATATTTTATTAATAATTATGACTCCACTAGCATACTTAACCCTCCACCTCAGACCAAATAAAAAGTTTCCACTAGCAAAAATAGTTGTTCTGTGACTGGTCAATGGTCATTGAGAAGTAGGAAGCACAAATTAACTAGACTTATGTGTAGGAAGAACAGGATGTGAAATAGCAAAAGCCTTGTGCCACCTCATAATCGTTTTTAAGTGAATTTAAATTAGTACAATAAGAATATTATGTACACTAATTCTTACATAATTTTGTTCACGTCTCGGTCTATTCACGTTGTTGCGTCAAACCCGCGATTTTTTAGTGTGTGCTTCGTAGTTCGTAGCAGAAGCAATGTAACAAGTTGCAGAACAACGAAAAAAACTACTAATTTCAAACCTTTGCATAAATTATTTAAAAGGAATTCTTCGGAGTTCGACAAATTATTTGGTAGTATCGGTCAAATGTCATTTATGGTAGTCATGTCAATGTCATCGTTCTCTTATTCGTCTGTGGTAGTCATGCAAAATCTGATACTCACAACCAGAGAGAAGGTAATCACTACGTTTTAAGAGACGGGACTTCCTTACTTGATTTTGGAATCTATTTAGCAGACCCAGCAATACCAACACAGCGAAAATTTAAATGTCAAAATACTTCATAACTCATGGGTACCAACATTAACGAGAACAATAGGGATGGCCACATGTAGTTCCTGATTAAATCGATATCGATAAATTATCATTAGAGCATCGTGGGCTTTATACCAGGTGAATTAAATCTACAACGGGGGAAAACATTTGTCGTAAAATTGAAACAATAAATTATTATTTTTATTTATTTATTATTATTCCAATATTTTAGTTTGTCATGATGATGATGTTATTAGATAAGATATTTATTTTCTCTTTAAAAATTACATTTACATTTTATGTCAAAGTTAAATAACCTATTTGGGAAAGTAAATGATTTACTTCGCAGTGCCTCCTTGTTGAGCCTTGTTTAAATTATCGGTAGAAATATCCTCCGAAAGCAAAAAACTTTCGTTTATCTTCCGACATTCGTTCCTTACATCTCCACAGACATATTTTATATCGTGAAGTTTTTCGATTGGAATGAAACTGTCATCATTTCCAATATTTTTTACCCATTGTCGACATCTGAAATTAAAATATCTATCAATCATGCAAGTACACTTAGAAACAAGATAGAGTATAATATAGTTCTTTATACAGAAGACGAGGTTCACTTTATTACAATACGATCATAATACTTAATGAAAACTGCAGTAAGTAATGAAAAAAGTATACGCAGCAGCAGCTATACAAAAATATTCCAAAATATTCACTATAACAGCATCATTCATTAAAGTTTATCGACTCACTTTATCGATAGTGAAGATTTACATCACTATGGTTTACAAACATGCAAATATTTTTTCTCATTTCAAAAAGATAGTGTATTATTTTAGTCTTGCTGATAGCTGAAGAGAACAAAATACTTTATTACTTTACTCAAGCTGTACTTACCGGTCTTCATCTATAGGAAATTTCGTGATAAATTTCCTTTTATTTAAATTTTGTCGACTCTATCTTTTTCTACAAATTACATACGTACTACACCGTCTAATCGGTGCTATTTCACTACACAATCACAATAAAATAGTTTTTAATAGTCACACTGCACTTTTCAAAGCGTAAATCACACAAAATTTTTAAAAATCACACAATTATTTTCCCAAATAACAACATGCGTCGCCATGACAAACAGATGACAGATTGTAAGAAAGATTCAGAGACAAAAGACTGAAATAGCATGTGAGGCCATCTTTGATGCCATGAAAAAAAAATTAAAAAAAAAATGAGTGCTAAATACGAACAAAATTTAATTTGTTCCTAGTTGCGTTAGACTGCTCACAACTAGACTTATGGTTGTTGACGAGTGAAAGCCGTATCGAAAACACGTGTGTCACGTTTTTCGTTATTTCAGTCACTTTTCAGCATCTATTTTGGACCCTGAGCAGGAAACTGACTTTCAAAAGAGCCATGTTGGGGAAAAATCTAACATTGTCATTGGCGATTCGCCATAATTGAAGAAGTAGATGAAGAGATTGTTATTATTAAGAAACATTGTCATTGGCAAATTATAATTATAGACGCCATTATTAAAGAAGAAGAAGAAGAACTAGACTTATGTCTAAACTGATACTCCATTTGTAAATATACTTGGAAAATTCTTATGCGATAGTAAAATAATAACTTTAACGTGGTTTTTCAGTTAGTTATTTTTTGGCAAATAGATACCTACTTAAGTTTTTTGTATAATTTATAAAGTTGTTGGTTGTATATTGTTAAATATAGTAGTTAGGTGTGAAAATTTTTTCATTGCTTAGTTCTTTATTTTATTTTGGAAATCTCATTATTTCAAAATATATCGTGTTTTTTTACTACAATCGCCAATTGTCATTGGCACAATTATTTAAAAGTTACCATTTTACCATTTAATAAAAAAGAAGAAGAAGACCAAACAGAGACACTGCCGTCCACAGATAACTATATATAAGTCAGAGACTGCCGTCTGAAGTTTGACTGACAGTAAACACTGACCACAGACGAATAAGAGAACATACTCTGACGGTACAATAGTGATGTGACTTGAGCCGTTTTTTACTCGAGTGAATTTGTCAAATTCTTATTCGAGTGAAAATAAATTTGACTCGAGTTCGTTTGCACTCGAGTTACCTAGTCAACTCGGTGCGCCGAGTAGATTCGGTAAGCGCTACGCTAGATGTCACTACGTCACTACGTTGGGGACTTTACAAGTTCAAACCCGACGCGTAGCATCGACGCGTGTACGAAGGTTGCCGAAAATGTATGGCGGAGACTTCCAAGCATCGCATATGATACCCGTATGACGTATCATACTCGAGTCGCGAGCGAGTCGACATATGGACGAAGGGCCTAAGTTACTCGTTATAACATCAGCTACCTGCCAGTGAAAGTGCCGTTAAAATCAACCCAGCTGTTTCAGAGATTAACCGGAACAAACAGACAGACAGCCATAGAAATTTTTATTTTTTTTATTTTTGATATTAGTATCATATATAATTTTGTATGCATTTAGTAAAAAGCTGTTTATTTGAAATTACAAACAGACACTTAAATTTTATTTGTATGTCTAGATATCCGCCCATCTATAGTTATAAGATATAAACAAAAGCCTGACTTAGTCTGAAATTATAACTTCTTTATTCTTCTTTGTTGTTTGATTAATGACAAGGTAAATATTTTTATGTATTTTATTTCATATTACCAAATATTACTAATTAAATAGAAAAAAAATAATCTATACAGATAAATAAAATTAAAGTGTCTGTTTGTAATTCAAAACTAACAGCTTTTCACTAAATGCATATTATGACAGCATATACGGTATTTACATAAAAATAAAAATTTTAAATTTTTTCTCTGAAATGGCTGGACAGATTTTAACGGGATTTTCACTGGTAGATAGCTAATGTTATAAGGAATAACTTAGGCTATTTTTATACCAGAATTGTTGCGGGATCTCTGAAATTAACGCGGGTTAACCCGCAGGGCACAGCTAAACTTAACTAAGTAAGTTCGAGTGATAAATTCTTACTCGAGTTGTAAGGAATGTAAAATTCACTCGAATGACTCAAAAACTCGAGTACAACTCGAGTAACGTAGTAAAATGACTCGAGTGACTCGAGTCACAAAATCCCACTCGGGTCGCATCCTCAGTCTTCTGAGGTCGCATCACTACTGTACAACAATCGTAGACGGAGAATGAATTGAAAGAAGAGTCCCAAGCGGTCCACAAACTACTTAGAGATACTAACGTCAAGCGGTCCCAAGGGTCCTATGGATCGTGCGTGAAACAATAGAGTCTAGCTAGAGGCAGCACTAGCGCCGAAGTAAGCGCTCTCAGCATAAATTTTTAGCTAAATAACACAGATTTCAGAAAATTAAGCTCATAAATTTGTGACTGCGCTATTCACTTAGGGCTTGCACACAAAACGGCCGACGTCGCATCGCAAAAAACCTGCGAGCTCGCACGTTGCGTCGCAAGAACTTGCGAATTGGTTCGAATGGAATTAAGGAATGGTCTTGGTCACCTTGTCGTAGAAGGGAGACGACTTGCCGCACGAAATCGCATCGTAGCAATTCGTGTCGCTTTCTGCGTTGCGAATTCACATCGCGTCGCATCGCAGTTTTGTGTACAAGCCATATACTAAATTCAGTACTTTTTGTGTAATGATATTTTTCGTTTCGAAAAATAAAACTTTACCATAAATCATTTTTCATTGCAACGATTTTTTTGCTCGCTGGAATAGTCCTAAGCATTCGGATTGTATATAACATAAGCTTTTTTATATTTTTAGTTATAAGTTCTCAATATCATGTTCGAAATAACTTTACCGAAAAAATTAGGCAGAGGGTTTTTGAAAGGCATCAAAGATTTTCGTGTCAATAAAAAATTGTGAATAGTGGAATTTGTGTGAGATGGTGCAATATTGGACAATAATTTTTTACAGTGATGGTTTTTGAAAGTTCTTGCAATCAAGTAGCATGGGTTTGCAATTTCAAACCGTACAACGATGTTAAATGCTAGGATATTATACATTCTAATTTATTGGCTGAATGAATTTATAGGTACAGGCGGAAAGTCTTGCTGCTAGACTAGTGCTTACATAATACGGGTAGCAGAGCACTAGGCTGTAGGCAGAGCACCATAGAGGTAAGCAGAGCACCCATTATAGGCTTAATAATATTAATCTGTGAAATTATCCAAACCGTTTTTGACAGTTTACAAAGATCATATAATCACTACGTTTTAAGATATGGGAAATGGAATGACGCGAATTGTCAAAATTTTCGCCCATGCAATCATGGCGGATTTCCACAAAAATAGTGCTGTTCTGCTTATTTAAAGCGAATGGTCGATATATCGATATCGATAAGAAATCAGGAATTCTACGGTTCTTCAGTTTTTTTTATTTTATTTTATAGCTACGGAAAAAAGCACCTGCGATGGCTTAATTGCTGTCGGTTAAGTATATTTAATATCGAACAATGTATAGGTACATTGCCATCATTGGTGCCTTTTTCAGCTGCCTCAAATATGGAAAGTAGCTGGTTAGAATTAAGATAGATTTATTTGAAAAAGGTATTTTTTGTATTTATTGAAACACCGTCTTGTGAAACGTGGTCAAGTAGACCACTTGACTAATACGGGTCACGGTTTTTCTTTTTGTGCGTGGGTGCGCAGCAGTTATTTTCCAAAGGTTTGTTTTTGTCAACCGGTCACTCGATTAATGGAATAAATTAAAAAACTCTAAATTCAAGAAAATAAAATCAAATGTAGCATAAACAAATCGTTAGGTTTATAATCAATATCGGCAAGCTGCAATTTTATGCACCCTGACTCCTAAGTAAGCAACTGATTCTTGCAGTAAATCAAGGGTCCAGCTGAGAGAGAACACTTAAACATATAACTTAGCCCATAGTTTAAAACTATTTCTATTATTATCAGAATCATTACATGGTCGCCCGGTAAAAACAGCACGAATAAAAAATACTTACTTAAATAATTATTGACTTTGGCTTATTTTTTCTAACTCAATTTGCACTATTTTATTTTTATCTGCATTCAACGGCTGTATTTTAATTGATGGAGTTGTTCGTTTGGTAAATAGGCCAAATCTTTTTTACCGGTAGCCTTAACCCAACTCTTGCACCTAAAACAAAAATAAAGGATTTATCGATATCTGTAAAAAAAATTTGGTATAGGTATTTTCCGCACTATTCACATATTGTTTCAAATCACTTAATAAATTTTCAAAACAGTATTTTTGTTATTTTAAGCACTGAATAAGAATAAAAACAACTATAAATTGAATAAAATTTTCGTAACGGACTGGATCAAGAGGAAATATTGAAATAAAAGTCCTTTTTACACCATTTTCATTCTTCGATTTTACTCCGCAAATTCACACGTTTTATAAGACATCTTATTCGATATTCGATATATTCTTATTCAGTTCACTTACAAGACAAAACAAACGTACTAAACTAAAAAAAACACTGAAATACTATTAAATTAACAAATAATAACACAATAACAATTAATTTTTCTTTCAATTGAACCAGGCGCCAAAATTTTTACCGCTAAGACAGCGACTGACTAACATTGCCATAGACTATAGGGCGAGAAGATCGAATGCCACCATTTGAACGTGGACACAATCCATACATTTTTTCTGAAGTATGGAAGTTGCGACAGCCTGACAGTTTATCTATTTTGTTTATGCTAGAATTCGCTAAAAAAAATGGCGGCTGTCGTCTCAACAGCCGCTAAAATAATGACAATTCAAAAGAACTCACAAATATTAGTGAATGTAGAAGAAGCTCTTACAGATCTAATCGTTGTTTCTTATTCTACTGAAGAAAAAACATTTCAAGGAGTTTTATTAGATTCAAACAAAGGGTCAGTACAATTGTTTCGGAGAGTACCTATCACTGGGAGTGTCTAATCGATTCCCATTTGATTTCTTAGTTTTTTTATTTTTCTATTCGTTTTTTTTCAGCAATTTACCATTTGGAGTTTACAATCTTCATCCGGCGTTTTCCAAAGAAACTTTATCCGCTGATAACAATGACGACAAATTACATTCCGTTAGTAAAAGGTTCGCCTATCAAGAGCCACAGTATGCGAGTGAAAACGTACAAAGGTCAAAGAAGCCAGGTCCCAAGGGCAAAACGCAACCGCGACCAAAGATGACGGTGCGTTTGAGGGCCCGGAAGGTTCTGTGCTCCAACTGCCAAGGCATTTGCAACGAAAACAGTGAGAACGTGGATGTAACCAAGAAACGGAAGCTAGATTCCGATGATGACATTTCCGAGACGGCTCGGTCGTCAAGAATTGAGAAAAAATATCTCATGGGCAGTACGCTTATACCGAAACTTTCAAGGCTGCAACCAAGTGAAATATCTAGTGCTATTAAAGGCACAAGCAAAATTAGTAAGGCTAGTGATAAATCTTCAAACAAAGACATTAAAAGTGAGAGTGCTCGTAGTGACAAACCTAGACAAGATTTAGCATTTGTTAGTGTATCTGATGAAATAGATGGCAATGATAACCAAGAGCCAAAAGATTTATTGACATTCAACTCTACATTCTCTAGTGCTCGGACACTTAAAATTTGTTTTGGTGAAGGTGAAGGCACAGTAGTTAAAATCCCACCGATCACCGGTGATTTTAATGAAGATTCTGGTGTTTCGTGTGATATGAATAAACCAGATTCCAAGGCTGCCAAAAAGGCTTTAAAAAAAGCACGGAAAAAGCAAGCAAAACATGTAGCTGATGAAGAAATGGACATGGGTAGGTTACCAAAGCTCATAGGTGCTTTGTCACCACATAATAATGTATCTAGCTCACTGCCAGACCCTTCAGCGAAAAAGCATAAGCATAAATTAAAACATAAAAAGAAACATAAATCACAAAATAAGGCGGACGAAAATACCAGCAAATGTACTGACAGCGAATCTATAAATTACTTTAGTGATATCAAGGACCAATGTGGGAATCAAAAACTGGCAATAAATTTAAGAAGATCAAAAAGTAATTCTTATGAAAGACTTAGTGAGCTAGATGAAAGTGGCTCAGACTGTGAGAGTGAAGCAGTACCCAATTTCCCGGTGAATAGTCCAAAAGGTATTGGAGGTAGAATATTGTGTGTTTCACCTGGTGACATTGTCTGGGGTAAAGTGATTGGATTCCCTTGGTGGCCAGGACGTGTGCTCAGTGTCACATCTAGTAAAGCTCATGTTTCATGGTTTGCTTCTCCAACAACTTCAACAATACCGTGTGACAGTTTAAGTCCATTCCTAGAAGATTACAAGGTAGGTGACATCCAAAATTTGTACCCATAGTCATTGTACTAATACTATATAGTATATTGTGTCTCAGCCCTTCCAGATTGTATTTCATCATAGAAAAAATGCAAAGGTAATAAACATCTGTAGCATGGGGTACAAGTTGCAAAAAATAAACAAAAAGGTCTCCTTTTCCCCATCATGTGCCCAGTGCCAGGCACCAAACACATTTTTTTACCTGCTACTTGTCTGATTTAATTTGACCTCAATATGCATGTAGAAATGATGTGTAAAATTTTATGTAGGTACCTAATTATTTGCATAGAATGGTTGTTGGTCATATTGAAACAAGACCCTGCGGGGCTAAGATGCGCAACACGATAAAATTATATCGAGCCATTTTATCGATTCTCGTCGACAAAACCATACAATATTTCGACGAGGATCGATAAAATGGCTCGATAAAATTTTATCGTGTTGCGCATCTTAGCCCCACTGGACCCTTATTCACTATCGGCCGCACTCAGAGTCGACTTAAATGATTACTTAGTTAAGTATAGATTTTTAAAACAAAACTGCCGCAACCAGAGACTTTCAGTAAATTAATGTTAATTGGAATTTAATGAGATGTAACTTAATTAGTTAAATGCCAATTAACATTAATTTATTAAACTTGTCTGATTGCGGCAGTTTTGTTTTGAAAATCTATACTTAACTAAGTAATCATTAAAGTCGACTCTGAGTGCGGCGGTATGACCAACAACATCCCAAAAATACAATCCCAATTACTTCAGATGCCAATTTACTAGCTGTTCCTTGCGGTTTCACCTGTGGTAATTTCTGAGTTCCTGCAGACTCCAAGTAATAATATATACTACATAGTTACTATAGATTTGTAAGATGCAGATACAACTTCCTAAGTACTTAATCCTACTGAAGGCCTAAGAGACTTTAGCATTTTTGCTTCATAGCAAACAATAACTAAAACCAGCTTTTTTATCTAAGATACACAGTTATTTCCTTACTAGCTGTTCCTTGCAGTTTCACCCACGATTCTATTATATATGTTACAGTTACGATATAACAAGAAAAAAAGAGGTCCATACAAGGAAGCTGTCAAACTAGCCACCATGGAAGCAAAGAGAAGTGAATCTCACGATATGAAAGACCCATTGGCAAGTCCCACTCATAATAACTTGGCCAATGTCTCACCCCATCCTATTGATGTGTTCTCGTAAGTTAACCTGTAAGTAGGCCTGATAGACCTGAGCATTCACTTGTATAAGAACATTGGAGTTCCCTTTACCTTTAATTATTTAATTGTAATAATAAGTAGTATACATATACCACGTTCGCTTGGTTTCCATGACACAAGCTTATAGCTTAGTGTGGGATCAAGTGGATGTGTTTTGCGAAATGGATTATTATTATTATTACATATTATTTACTTGCCGAACTTGAGATTTCTCACAGTCAGTGACCTTTCTCTTTTGTAAATATAGATTTTGTCAAATTGGTAAGTAAATAGAAAGTCAGCAACACATCCTCAGTCAAATATATTATTATATTCTGAAAGATTTGAGACGGTCACGAATGTGACTTATTATTGTCTTATAAATAAAACTAGTAATAGTTTTTAATATTTATCATTGCAAGGATGCTGCTATTCGATCAAATTCTCATGTTGTGTGAGGATTTGTAAAGTAGAAATAAACTAGAATACTCAGGTTTATCTTGCCGCCTATAAATACCGAATTATGCAAATAATAACAATTAATATGGAAATCATGTGATATTTTATGAATATTTTGTTGCACAAGATTTTGATGGCCATTTTTATTTAGTGCCTTTAGTACTGAAAATGAAAGGGCACTAAAATAGTATACCACCATTTTGTGATTATTCAATATTCATTGATAATAACATAAGTTGCTACATTTTAAGTCAACAGTTTTAAATATTTTTCCTACTTGTGCAATAAAATTGTACTTATTTTCATTGTTCAAGTCAGTGGTTCCCAAAGTTGACTGCATCGCGACCCACCTAACAAAAACATCTAAACTCGGGACTCACCACAAATTTTTATAATCAGATGCTATTATCAATTTGAGTTGATTTTAATCTCAATTAATTTGATGCATCCATTCATTATGGCATTTTCGATTTTCAGTCACTCACGACCCATACTTTGAGGGCTACTGGATTAAGTAACTGGCATCAGTTCATTGGCAAGTTAGATAATAATTTTCGGTCTACCAGGGATAAAATGCTGCTATATAGATTGTTTCTAAATGGTAGCAAATGCGGTGTTGGAGCCCAAAAAACTTAGCCGCTGAAGTGCTAATGAACTGATATCAGTAACTTGGTCAATGGCAATCCATCTTTGTTTTAAGTTTATCTAGGGCCCTTGTAAGTTGTTTGTCTTCATACAAACAAACAGATGGCACCATAATCTTAATATTTTTTGGTGTTACGTAGATGTTAATGTTATATTCTATGATTTTAAGAGGAGCTTAACTTTTCAAGGTTTAAATTGAATTTTATTAGCACAATCTATGAGTTATTTGTTTTTGTAACTCAATTCCTCACTAAGCTCGCTGATACCCATCTCCATTCGTTAGCGGTCCATAGTCACGGTAAAAATAAGTAAGCAGTATTATAACTAAGTAAGCAGTATTATGGGCGGTTTACACGGGCTTCGTAGCTAAGCGCTTAGTACTTGTCACTAATACTAAGTCCTCATGTGTAAACACGCTGATTAGTGCTTAGTATTAGTATTTGTGAATAGTGCAAGTGAATATAAAACGATCCTATTTACTAAGCGACAAGTTGATACCCCCACCACGATTTACTAAGCACTTGTCGCTTGCTGACCGTGTGTAAACGGCTCGACAAGTTAGTTAGTAACAAGTTGTACCGGGAAGTGAAAACACGTGTTTACTTACGTATTTTATGTGATCATGGCTGCGGAAATAATAATCTTTGAATATTGCTTATAGTACGGACCGCCAAGAGGGGATTTGTGGATTAGCTAAAGCGCGTCAGATGAACATAAGGGGGGTACCTTGCACCATGTTGAGTACCTCCATCAAATATAGGCCCTCTACACTGGTGGGTGCGTCTAGAATAACCGATCAGATTAGTAAAAAAAAATCGATAACTCGAAATACTCGAGCGCGTCAGATTAAGATATGGTGGGTTAATTACATAGTGAGAAGTATGTATATGAATAATCTGACCATTTGAACGTGACGTAAGGGAGTTAGAGGATCACAAACTTGCAAAAAAAAAACGCAACTTCGACATTCTCGAGCGCAGTTGATTTATTTTTTATTTTAAAGTAAATAACTCAAGGATAGCGGGAAAAATATAATCTGCCGATTTTCATAAGCCGAAGAAACAAAAATCGTCTTCGAATCGAACGAGCAGCTGCAGTGAAACATGTACCTATTCATATCTCTGTCTTTCTTTCTCTTTTACTTTTTCTCTATCTCTCACTCTCTCGCACCGTCCTCACACTACCTTCCGTCGCCATAACGTCATCACAGTATATCACGGCGCTAAACGTGTCAAATTATAACTTTTTTTGGTCGGTTAAAATACATATTAAAATAAGTTAAGGTAAGTATTACATCAAACTATAGGTTCACCTATAACCTTTCACTTTAATGTAATTATATATATATTATATAATAAAGCTCATCACAAAACAACGCGTTCATGTTATTATATGTAAAACGCTCTGACTTGTTTGTGCTTTAAAGTTAGTTTTGTGAATAATATTTTGTGAGCTTTTACATATTTCATAGAAATATAAAGTGTGTTTTTTGTGAACAAGAAATAGCTCATAAAGTTATTAGACTTACGTCAGAAAGAAAAAAAAATCTTAAAAATAAATCATAATTTTTGTTTCTAACAGTCAGATTAATAATACCCCTCAAAATTATTGTCAGATTTTAAGCCAACATAACTTGGAGTGCAAGCTGAACCTTCTGTAAAATAATCTGACACGCTCGAGTATTTCAAAATTGAGATTTTTTTTTGCATTTTCAAAAATTCGCTACTACCTTGCGTCACCTCCAAATTGGCAGATTTTCGAAGGGGAGCATTTTTAGGGCTCACTTAACATCCCCTTTGAATATCTGACGCGCTGGAGTAAATGTTTTTTTTTTTTCATTTTCTCCACTTCCGGATGGCCACCCCCACCACGCAAATCGGCAGATGAATATATTTTCGATATCAGAGACACCTTGGAGTATCTAAACTACAATATCTGACGCGCTCGAGTATTTCCATTTTAATATTTTTTTTTACATTTTTGAAAGCCTGTAGAAGCTAAACCCACCGGTGAATGAAAAAATATCATATGACCTTATTTTGTTTATATCTCCTAATCTTCAAAACCCAATAGGTCCCGACGACGCTCGAGTCACTCCCGAATTAGCATCGGTATCTCCCGTACTATTAAACACACTGCGTAAAATCAGGCGGCGTCGCTCCATTTCGAATGTCTGGTCACTAATAACTTTTACTGGCTCCAAAGTGTAAACGGTTACTTTTCACTTGTCATATTGAGGCTTAGTATAGTGACAAGTACTAAGCGCTTAGCTACGAAGCCCGTGTAAGCCGCCCATTATAACGGCCGTGTCCTTGAAATAAATGACTACAGCTGCAGCCGCGCGATACGTAAACGTGCGATAGGGCTGCCCGCCTCCAGCATTTTAATTACATTTGCCTACTTTGTGTTTCCATTTAGTTTTGTGATTGTAAATATACTTTTTTTATATAAAAATAATATAATACTTTTTGAATTGAATAGGAAGTGTTCAATAAAAATGTGTGTTGGTTTTTGATTGGTAGATTTAAGCACAATATATCCTACTCGTCATATTAAATATGTACTTGAAATTATTTTTAGTGAAAAAATCGCGCGGTTATTGTTAAAAAAAAAAACAAAACACCGTCCGTTCGTCACTGCGGCCACGCGGCCCGGCACACTCGCGACTGTCTGCATCCGGAGTGCACGCAGAGATCGAGGTGCGTAGGTATAGCTCGCGCTTCGTCCGTTTGTATGAAGTTGGAATACTGCTTACTTATTTTTACCGTGCCATAGTAGAGTAAAATAATTGAAGTTCACATCACCTTTTTATTTTTTTTTATTTAAATGAATTTGCCGTAATCCATTCAACTGCAAAGTTGGAAGTTCGTTTTTAAGTATAAACAAAAATATCTAAATATCTTACTCACTAAATTTAATTTTTTTAATTTCAATTCACCTGTTTTTTCCTCCTATACTTATATCTTGATGGGAAATAATTTTTGTTGATGTAATGTTTGGTATATTAATATTCCCCATAGTTTAACAAAAATATAAAATACATACTTTATATTTTAACTTCTTTAATAGGTACTGAAGAATATAATTTCGTGAAAGATTATTGTTAATTATTTTTAAGCAGTTAATTTTTATATTTAGCTTTTATCTTGTATTTTTAGTCAAAAATACTTTTACCTACCATATTATTTAAACTAGTTTTAATATTATTTTGTTAAATAGTTTTTTTAACATAGTTTTTAAAGCATTTATATATTTATTTACTTATTTTTGTGCAGGGATTTTAGCAATAAAGAGAAAATATAATTTTGTTTTAATTTCAGGGTAATTATAAAAAAGCTTTTAAACCTAGATTTTATTTGAAGAAACCTACAATCATTAATTAATACATATTGAAGTCGAAATTTCGTAGTTGTTGGTTACTTGAATGCATTTTTAGGTAATGGTACCTAATAATTATAAATTATGATTTTAGGATTTTATAAGTCCTTACGAACATAATTATTGCATTACTGTTTTGTCTCTGGAAAAAAGGATTTGTCGTAGTGACGTTTCATTACCCGGATCTAAGTGAAGGGGGCACCGGGGTTCCCGCCCGGGCGGCAGTTACACGGGGCGCCAAAATCATAATAAAATATGATTAAAAATAAAAAAAAAACTTGCTCCACAAAGCGCCTAGCATACGAAAGCCTGGTTGGCTCACCGTCGAGTTGTAAGAAAAAGGTGCCACGCAGGTCGACATCATAAGTTAACGATATACATAGGGGTAGGTATTGTAAGTTTTTGTAATTTATATCAAACGCTAAAGAGAGGGGCGCCACTATCAAGTTTCTGCCCCGGTTCGAAATAATCATCGATTCGGGACTGTTTAATACAACTAATACCATCGTCCACTTTGAAGTTGTGACGCGGCTCAACACCTGTTAAAAGTAATACCTACATTTTTAAATTGGCAGTGCGTTGTTCTCTCTTTGGATTAAATAATGGCGAGCGCAAAAACGCCCTTAGTAACATTTTATAAAAAAAATTGCGAGTCTATACCGTCATCAAAAATCTGTTTTTTAAAGAAGCAAAATGACCTTACACTGATATATTTTGAGTCAACAAGAGATGGCGTTAGTAATAAGTTATTGCAAAACTTAATTCAAAATCTATTTTAATATGAACGGCCTAAGTTGGTTGATTATATAAGACAAATTACTACTATTATAATAGGCCGTTCTTGCTCTCGCGGCCTCGCATAGAATGATTTGTTTTTTTTTCTCACCATGTTAGTGAAGAATTCACTGCCTATGTAACGGTGCGTACAGACTATGTAACATGTTAGATAACTTATGTTATATGTATAACACGTCCACACTGTGTAACATTGTTATTCAACATTGCAACATAAAACAAGAGTGTTGTGAACATTAGAATGTTATATAACCATTGTCGTTTCTCGTTCTTCAGTGGTGTGCTATCCACAATGTCGTCGCTACTTTTACTAGCTGCGGCAGCGACTGCTGTACTTTTAAATAACAAAAGAAAATACAAAAAAAACTAACGTAATTCCCTACTTTGTTAAAATGAATGAATAAATAAATAAAAAAATTGTAACATTCAGTGTCCACATTATCTAAAACATGTTATATAACATTTTGTTGTAGTCTGTACGCACCGTAATATTATATTGGTAGGTATACTTAGTTTAGTAACATAATATTTAGCATTTTGTTTGTACTGTCATGGTCCTCTACTCGTTTCTGCTGAAAGCTTGAAGGAATTTTAGATCTAATTGTATTCAGCCAAAGATTCATATTTAACAATATTATGATCTTTGTTACTTATACGTACCTATATGTATATCATTCATAGGTTAGAGATTTTTATTTTAATAGATTTGTATTTGACTGATGGTGGTTCATTGATGATCGACGATTATTTTAATCCTTTCAAAATGGGAGTTCAATACAGCTTCGTCATAATATCTATGTAACTACATAAAAGTAATTATAAAATGGGTAACTTAGTAGGTACCTATATAATGTTAAATGTACCTATATGTATTTTCATTAAAATGTAAGTATCTAGTTGCAGGCGACACGGTACTTGACTTTGACTTGAAGCTGATAACTTTTTGACTATTTTGGTGAGTTGAGAATTTTGTTATCAGACTTAAAAAATCGTTTAAGATTATTAATAAGACAAAAAAATCGTCAACTGTACCTACCTACCTACCGACGAACTCTAATACATACACAGACATCATGCATCAGAGCCGTCCCTGATTTATTAACTAAAATACAGATTAGGAGCATTCGTTCTTCGCTCACACCAATGCAATGATATTAAAAGTATTAAACGAGGTACCTACTTAAATATCATTGGCTCACACTACAAAGTAACATTATGAGCATTAGGAGAGTTAGCTAAACAGCTTAAGTACTTATGTCATTGTTTTATCTAAGACTTATCTCAATAAAGTGTTCCATAATAAAAAAATGTTATAAATAAATCTTTTCTAGCAATATCAAATATGTATCTGGATTTTCTTTGTGTAATCCCTTTATGCAAACGTAGGACAATACCAGGCTAGTCTACAACCAGCTAGTGGTTCAGCCATACAAAACTAACGTAGTACGTACTAGTACTTATAGTATTATATTATCTGTGACTAACGTAAGCTAACGTAGGTATTGTCTTTTTAAAATTATTTAAATATTTTCTTTAAAACTAAATATTGATAGAAATGTGAGCCGGGACAGCCAGGCCTGCTTCCAATACAATTTATGAGGTGATAACTACTTATGGGAGGATAAACCGCTTCGTTACGTAAAGCATGGGTCCATTTATATCTACCTACAGACATCGTATTCACATCTATCGCAACACGGCCGCGCAGACGCGGACAGACACGGGCCGTACCCGGCCGGTACCTATTCGCGGAAAGAATGTTGTCTGCGCGGTTCATGTCTGTACGTGTCTGTGGCTACATGCCAAGCAGTGTGAATAGAGCATCGTCGGCACCGTGCAGATGTCTTCTATCTATCTATACCTACTATATCCTAATAAAAGAGTAGAATCCGCGATTCTGTACATTGAATATTTTTAACAAAAACTGACAGGGGACGATGAAGGAAGAGTAACCAACCACAAAAAAGGGTTTTTTAAAATCTTTTCTGTCTGTCTGTCTGTCTGCTCGCGATAATCTCCGAATCTACTGCACGGATTGTCATGCGGTTTTTACAGGTAGATTAAGCTTAGCCTGGAGCTACATATAGGTTTTGTTTCATTGAAATCGGATGTTGGGAAAAAAGTTGTATAAAAACCTTTCGCGCGGTTTGTAAATAAACGGTGTCGGTCGGCTTGACACCGACGCGAACGTTGCTGCGCTGCGTCTGTCGGCCACAAATTAACTAGACTTATGTCTAAAGACTGTCGGCGTCTGTCAGGGAACGTGTCTGGCACGCTCAATGTCAGATATTTATAAACCAGAGATTCTCAAACTTGTTTCTTTTACCGCCCCTTTTGAAAATCGACGATGAAATCGTTGCAACTCAAACGAGTAAAATTTTAACCGAACAACTGCGCCCAAACCCACGGAACGCACACTTGGTTGCAACTCAAACGAGTGAAATTTTAACCGAACAACTGCGCCCACACCCACGGAACGCACACCTAAATTGCCACCAGCTCCCTAGCTATTAGCATTTTTCTGTCATCAGTCATTGGCCCATAGACAAGAGAGTAACTTATTTATCATTGGCCATCGTTTGTTCAATTTTGTTTATTTTCGGGATTGTTGTGCTGGTCACAATAGAAGCCAGAAATAAAGAAAATATGAAGTATTTATTCGAACTTCGGCTTTTCATGTCGTGATAGTGAGATTTCCTTTCTTGTAAAAATATAATATTGGGTCTATAGGTAGCTACTTCAAAATAAACGGTATCGTGATTCGTGATGCTAACATGAGACGGACTTATAAATCTAAGAAGGAAACTGGTGGTGGTTTGGACCACAGAGATGTGTTACAAAATATCGACGAAAAATGTTCTGTTTTCGATGCATTCTTCATAAAGAATATTAAACAAGCTAAAAGAGAACTATCGAGTATTAGTTCAGCTTATCATTATGATGGCAAATCCGATAAGGTTTGCAGGAAGAAGTATGTAAAGCGGTTAGTTAGAAACAAAGTTATGAGTCCTAAGGAGTCTCTGTCGCCACTAACATATTTGACACCGGATAAGTCGATGCACGTTAAGAAAGCTCCTGATCTGTTTGATCAGCTGCTTAACTCCTCAAACATGACCACTGGAACACCTATAGGAAGTAATTTTGATTCCTTTGATCAACTGCTAAACACCTCAAATGTCACCTCGGCTACAACTAAAATGAGTAACATTGATCCGTTTGATCAACTGCTAAACTCCTCAAATGCCACCACGGCTCCAACCAAAGTGAACAACATTGATCCCTTTGATCAATTGTTGAACTCTACAACCACAACCACGGAACAGTGTAAAGCGAGCCACATCAATCTCTCCAGGGGATTTCCAGGAAAAAGGTGAATATAATACACAAGTGTGGGTGAAAGTTTAATAAAGATATTTTGATACATTCATTAGTTACCTATATTTTATTGTTTTTTAGAGTAACCAGGGCCTTTAGAAGAAAGAAACCATCTAAGATGAAAAGATACAATTACAGCAGTGATAGCAGTGGTACGTTTAGGGTTTAAGGTTTATGAAACAAATAAGTAGGCAACAATTTCAAGAAGGTGTTAGAAAGTTCAACATATTATTTTATTTTACAGATTCTGAAAAAGAAAATACGTTCAGCAACAAAACATGCAACATATCGGATATAAAAACACACAACTTGGTGATAGAAAAAGAAATTAAAACTAGTCCAAAACAGTTCGATGAGTCCATTGCTAATATTGTTAAAAATTTACCTAAACTAAACAGTGTCAATGGTCACCAAAGCTTTGATAATTCTTTAAAAAATAATCTTAGATATAAAATAAACAGATTATCTAGGAATATAAAATCGCCAACATCGAAGAATTCACCACTAAGTAGCACTCCATTCATAGTAAAGAGTAGAAGCAAATCTATTTATAAGATTTCACCTATTAAATTTGATTTAGATAAAAGTCCTAACTTTGTGACTATACAAGAAAATGTAAATGATAAAGATATGAAAGTAAATTGTAGTAATGATTCAGTTACTGTATCATTACAAGAAAATACAGTAGAATCTCCAATCATTCACTTATCAAAAAAAAGTCTGAAAATAAAAAATGACCGTACACAACATAAAATTTCAAGTATTGGCTCAACACGCTTAAGTCATGATAATGCCACAAAAAGTAATGCCACCAAATCAGAAAACATAATTTTTGTTGAAGACTCTTTCCAGGTGACTGAAACTGAACCATTTCTAGGATTTACTGATGTTAAACCCTCTAATGATAACAAAGATTTGAAGGCTTCTGTTGTATGTGAAACTGAAAACATAATGAAAGTGAAAAATTGTAGTGAAACATCTTTAGCTGAGTCAATGCTTAGTCAGCCTTTCTTAGGTTTCAGTATAGCTGATTCTTATGTTGATATTAGTTCTGAAAGTGATGTGAGTCAAAGGTTTTCTGGAAACAAAGTAACATTAACCGAACAAAATTGTTCTGGTATTACTGCCATCAAAACAAAAGAAAATGATGTTAAATTATGTCAAGCTAATTATAGCTTCCATCGAACAACAAATAAGTCAGTATGTGATGACTCATCAGCTTTTACAGGTAACGATGAAGACGAATCCTTATATGATACTTGTGATAGTGAACAAAGTATTAATAACGAAGAGCATAATTTAAAAGTAAAAAAACCTATCGTAGTTATTGAAAGACTTGATCCTTCCATATTCCAAAGATACTACAATAAAATCATAGAATCAGATCCATCTATAGCAGAAGTTGAAACTAGTGAGATAAGCAAATCTACCAATGATAATTTAAGTTACAATTATAACACTGAGTATGTTAGCAATAATAATGCAAATACAGATAGTGATATTGAAGAAGACCAACTGGAAGAAGAGGAAGATAATATGATTATTAATTACACTAAATATGAAGATGCAGCTGATGCAATAGAAAATATAAGTTCTGACACCATTAATGATTTTTCTGAATCTCAATTTTCGTTGAATAATACAGTTAATTTTGACAAAGAAGACACTGATCATGATAGTATTAATGTTAATGAAGATAATATCGAAACAAACAGTAATGATGAAGAAGAAAGATGTTTTGTAACTACTAGAAAGCGAAATAATAACACAAATGATCTAGATCTAGTAGTCACAAGTAACTCTTATTGCAGTTCTAGCAGTGATTATAATAACACTGTTTTAAGTAAAACTGATATAAATTTTGAAAGAACATCTGAAAGTTATGACAAAACTCTTCATATAGAATCTAATAAAAAACTAGAAATGGTTGATAATGATGAAGGTAACATTCTAAGTGTCATAGATAATGAAAATAGCCTAAATAACGAAAATGCTACAGAATCTTCAAATAGGTCAGAAAGTACATCTTTTGTCTCCATTAGAAAGAGTTCAAGGATTTCTAGAAGAAGTAATGTATGTAAAATTCAAGATGATTCTGTGGAAACAAGTACATTCGATGAGAAACCAGCTATCGTATTACTCCCTGGTAAAAAATGGGAGAGATCACTTAGCATTTACAGAAGAATGACCATGATGAATGACTGTCTTGACCAATCTCTTCTACAAGATGACACTTTAAAAAATAAAGGAAGGAAGTACAGGCAAAGTGTTATTAGTACCATGGAGATGCAGGATTCAACAGGTGATTTTCCTAACAAATTTTTTAATTTTAATGAATATGCAACCTCTAGATGTTAAATCCTTTTTTTCTTGAATTGAACTGGTAGAATTTCAATTTGTTAAAAAAAAACTAGGTTTTAAATAAAAGTACGTAAAATGTCACAATCATTCAAAGTTTCAGTGTAATGTCAGGTTTGTATAAAAATAATCAATAATTATTATTTTGTAAAAAATCTTTCGAATAGATGTGTTACAGTTTAGGATAATATGTTGTTTCAGGTTTACAACACAATGAATCAATCAATAGTCGCAGAAGTACATTTGTTTCAAAACCTAGTAGGTCAACCATTAGGATTGTGAAGGTAAATAAAAAAAATACAATCTCATTTTAATTTTGTATTAGGTACCTACTTTCAGTTTTGAAAGTGTAAAGTTTTTTTATAATTTAGAAATGTGGTAAACCATCCAAATATTTTTGGAACGAAGTTCCTTATTTTATTTTATTCATTTTTATCAGAGATAGCAATACCGCACACAGTATGTACATACATAGTTGATAAAAGATAATTTTACAAAATTGTCCTTTTTACTAATGTTAATGTAATCAAGATTCCGTTGGTACAGCTAATTTAAAAAAAAATCTGTAATTACTAATTTCTCGATAGATGGCGTCAATACCGAACCTGAAATATTTTAACTTTTCTCTTCTCGGTCAACGTTTTTTGGACTCTTCATACTTTAGTTTGTTTTTCTTTGAAATTTTACTCAATTTATTGTTCTCTTATCTCTTCGGCTTATCTTATCGGCTATCCTTAGCGTATTCGACTATTAAACTTAATTCTAAAATCTATTCAGAGAAACGAAGGGGAAAAGGGATTTTCGATCTAATCATTTCTATTTTCTAGGAACCATACAATTCCCATACGAGTTTATGCAGTGCTACAGTGTTAGAAGATTTTAAAGGTAAGAAGACGTAAGGTGAAACAAAAAAAAAAAACTTTTTTTAGGCCTGGCAACCCCATACAATAAAATGTCAGTGGATTGACTCAGTCTGTACTGCCAGATCGAGGTTTACTTTCGCAATGTTAGGTAAAAAAAATCTTATTTGGTCAAATTAAAATTTACCTACATGTCATTTTGTACGAATACTGAGTTATACGGATAGTGATTTTTGATATATTTAATAGTCATCGAACGCAGTTTGATTAACTTAAAACAAAATATAATTATGTTATTTTTTTTGTAATTTACAAAGCAAAGAAATACGCTACTTTAAGCTTAGAACGTGAAAAGTAGTAATAGGCTTGTTTCCGGGAATTTAAAAATCAAAATTCTATTTAGTCCGTCTTGTAGATTAATAAAAAATATTGGACACGTATTTTTGCTACAGTTTATAGCACGTGACGTCACGTCTCATCTCCGTTATTTTTTGATTACGAAAAAAATGAAAAAAATTACGTGTCCAATATTTTTCATTTATCTTCAAGACGGACTAAAAACTAAAATTTAGCTGACAAGCCCATTATGACTTTTCGTATTTCAAGTAAAGTTATTTATTTCTTGGTTACACTTACAACGCATTTATGAAGAAAAATGCATTTTCATTACTCATACTCGGAAAGTAGGTCTGAAGTTGCCTGAGAAGCGGGTTGAAAGTAACCCTTTTCAGCCCTAGGGAGAATCGCTTTCAACTGACAACTGTCAAATTATTAAAAAAAAACTAGGTCTATTTTCACATTTCTATTGAGCCATGTTTCAACTTTCTATACAGCCAGCGCGATGTAAAATTGAAATAACGTAAAGTTTAAGTAGGTATTAATTAAAATAAAATTCACTCACTTTTTCTTAAGCTAATTCCTATTTATATTTTTTTATTTTCTTTAATTAATAATTAAAGATAATATTTTTTTTTAGGTCGCCACAATGTAAATAAAAAATACTGGCTGAATAGCTAGCCGGCCAAAGAAAAAGAAATAGGTGGGAAAGTGTCAAGCGACTATCCGACTATCACTCATTTTTTCTTTAGCTAATTCCTATTTTTATTTTGACTTTCCTTGCATTCGTAATGAAAAGCACAGTGTTACCCTCGGGAGAAATTTAGTAAATTTACTTTCACCCCTAGGATAACAATGTACTATTGCACTCTGATGCAGACAACTAAACTGGGTAATTTTTTAAGCACTTATCTGGCAATTCGGTATCCGTCCGTCGCGTCGGTGTGAGTTGTGAACTTGTGAGTCATCAAATAAACTAGCAACACCGCATCGAGGCTAAAAACGGCTTCGCACTTCGCAGTTCGCGCGACGAGTGACGACGTTGCATGTTGGTCTTTGTGCTCGGTTTTTAAGTTTTTTTTATTTTAATTGCTAATAATTAATACATTTCGTAGTGAAATAAGAACTAATAACCTACTGGTAGGTAGGTAAAGTATATTGACATTACACAAGTGTAAAATTATAGTGTTTTTTTGTGACTAGACAATTATCCCTTGCTAACGGGATATTAGCTTGGTTCTGCGCCTTTGTCGGTTATAAAAGTGTCGAAAGCCAAGTGCATGCATCTTCCTCTGAAATACCCAGGTTAGTATTTTAATAAGTTAACGTAAATAATATTTCAAGTTCTATTGTATCGTGTGATTTCTCGATACAATTACGTAGGTACGTAATAGGTAGGTATGTATACACGCGATTACGCATAGGGGAAAGTTCGGTTTGGTGGGCATTCGTCATTCACTTCCTAGAATCGTGTTGTGAGTTGTGACGCGTGCCATTTTTTATGTTTTAGAATTTATAAACGAAGACTGTGATGTTACTGTCATCGATTTATCCAGACTATCGATCACCGATCACGAAAACGACGTCACTGTGCTGAACAAGTTCCATGACACTTCTGGTCGACTGTCCGCCGCTCGCGACTACGTCCTCAGGCGCTGCAATCAGACAGAGCCGATATTGTTTGATGAATGCTATCCGGATACGTAAGTACCTACTTTAGACTTTCAGATTTTTTTTTTCCCCCACGGATGTAGAAGTTGAATGCTGTTTACCTCCATGTCAACACTAGTTGGAAACAAATAATTATAGAAGAAGTAAGTAAGTAAGTATAGAAGAAGTAAGTTAATACTTTTTCATTGCTCATACTCGGAAAGTAGGTCTGAAGTTGCCTGAGAAGCGGGTTGAAAGTAACACTTTTCAGCCCTAGGGAGAATCGCTTTCAACTGAAAGCTGGATACTGCAGAAACTCAAGTTTTTTTTATGTCAAAGGGGGCATACTTACTGGCCAGTAGCACACCTAATGGTTGATTTATGTAAAATAAAATCCACTCATTTTTTTCTTTAGCTAATTCCTATTTTTATTTTGACTTTCCTTGCATTTGTAATGAAACGCACAGTGTTATCCTCGGGAGAAAGACTTATTTAGTCCCTCGATCTATTGGCCAAACCCTGTGTCGGGACTAAATAAGTTACTTTCACCCCTAGGATAACAATGTACTATTCAACATGAATGAAATCAAAGAGTATATTTACCACACGTGATGAAATTTCATAAATATCAAATGATAATGGACAGTGCAATCTTAGAAGTTAATAAGTACATGGTTTCCCTTTGAAATCTATAACCAAAATAATGTGAAATTCTTTTGTATTCTATTAATTTATTAACCCCCAGGATGTTACAGTACCTACATCTAACATACCATAACATAATCATGAATTTCTGATTGTTTGTCAGTACATCTTTGATGCATTCTTATGTCATTACAATGAAATTCAGGTAAACAGGTGCAACTAACTTATTAAAGTTAATAGTTAGCAAAATTATGTTTTTGGGTCTTTTCTGACATTTATATTAATTTTAAAGTGGAGATAATAATAATTTTAGTATAAACATTCTGCTGCTTCTTTATTAATAAGGGGGTTAATGTTATGTAAACTTTGATATTATGTTTCATACTGACTAGTTTATTATCATCTGGGTCCAACACTTATTTAGCATTATGCAAATGTGAACATGACGTGTGATTTTAGAATAATTTCGCTCTCAATACAGATTCTATGTCTACCTGTTTGAAGTTAATTTGTTTGTAGCAACTTTAAATAATATGAAAAATATATAGTTTAATTAATTTAGAAGTAGGTGTTATGTTTTAAAATGTAAACTATTGAACAGGTTTGTCAGATTCGACTGTAACTTGAAGTTTTGGTAAGTAGGTACATTTAAAGTTAAAATTGTTCCAAAGGAATCTCAAAAATTAATGCAATGATAATCAAACAAGTATTTTTTTTAGAATTGATTAGATTGTGTTTAGATTTGTCCACAATGACTCAGGTGTTAAATGCCTATTTACTTGAAGAGTAGCAGATTGTTTGTTTCGCATTGTACCAGGGTAGTCTACATCTTTGTGACATGTCCTACTGAGAGTCAGGCTAGTGAAATTATTAATAAACTAGGAGTTTCTTGCGGTTTCGCCTGCAGATTTTGAAGTTCCTGCGGGAATTCGGGATAAAAAGTACCCTATGTCCTTCTCTGTATTCTTGACCACGTGTAGGCAAAATTTCATGATGGTAGTTGAGGTGTGAAAGCATAACAAACACACAAACTTACATTCGTATTTACAATAGTTAGGATTAACAGAGTACAATTTTATTAAGGAGCCAGTGAGTTATATGCTTTAATGTGGTTTTTTACTGTATTAGGGTCCTGAAGAATTGCCGCAAGATTGGCGAAGGAGTCTATGGGGAAGTTTTCCTTTGGCGTGCTGGAGATGGGCGCGCTCGTGTGCTGAAAATTGTGCCGATCGCTGGAGACATTAAAGTCAATGGGGAGCCCCAAAAGGACTTCCACGAGATCATATCGGAGATTGTGATTGCTATGTAAGTGTGATTATGAATAATAACTTACATTAACCTCACACAAATGATGGCATTGGCATAAACATGAGTATACAATGAATATAGAGTAGCCAATGTACCAAATGTATGGATGTATTCAAAACTAGCTGTGCCCATGTTTTCACCAGCGTGAGGTTAGGAATTACCGCAGGAACTCTGATAAAAGTAAACAAGTTACTCCTTATATCTGCTAGTGAAAATCTTGTCAAAATACCTTCAACCGTTTTTGGAGATTAGCTGGAACACACAAACAGACAGACAGAATTTTTATGAACTGATTTTTTGTTATGAGTACAGTATGTACTTTTACAAGCATTTAGTAAAGTGATATATTGACCTTGAGTACTAATAGATGACACTAAGTTTAATGGAAAGAAAGAAAAAAGTGAAAATGTTCTTTTATTAATTTATTTTAAACTAGCTGTGCCCCGCGGTTTCACCCGCGGTAATTTCAGAGTTCCCGTGGGAATTCCGGGATAAAAGTACCCTATTTCCTTCTCTGTACCCCTGACAACGTGCATGCCAAATTTAATTAAAATCCGTTCAGCCGTTTTTGCGTGATTGAGTAACAAACATCCACACTTTCACATTTATAATATTAGTAGGATCTGCCACTAGAGGAAATAATACTTCAATTTGAGTTTAAAAAAATAAAGCCAAAGAAAGAGGTCTTGTTCGAGGTGCCAGTAGGTCACCTGTCCAACTCACATGTGCCAGTTATGGGGCCACTTGTATAAATACAAAATAATTTAATGTGAGAAATAATAAAATACTTAGGTAGGTAATAAAAAATATACTACTCGCACACAGGCCTCTGCTTGTTGCCACCACCACCTGCAGGTAGTCAAATTCAAATAGGTACATATACATATAGAACAAACTCATAAGCTCCGGAGTTCCCAAGGGAATTCCGGGATAAAAAACCATATGTCACTCAGAATCACTGTAGCTTCTTATAAGTGAAAGAATTTTTAAAATTGGTCCAGTAAATCCAGAGATAGCTGTTCCCCCGTGGTTTTACCCGCGGGAAAATCTGAGTTCCCGCGGGAATTGCGGAATAAGAAGTACCATATGACACTCAGGATTACTGTAGCTTCCTATGAGTGAAAGAATTTTCAAAATTTGGTTCAGTAGATCCAGAGATTACCCCTTACAACGTCTCAAACTCACAAACTTTTGCTCTTTATAATATTAGTATAGATATAGACAATAAATATTTATTTGTTTTAGTTAACACGCTTATTTTGATAAAACTGCCTGACACAGTGTTTGTGTTGCAACTTGCAACCATCATTGATTTCTCCACACGCACCAAGGTCGACTGAAAGACAATGTCTCATGGAGTTAAGCTTTCCTTTTGTATTTATTTATTAATTTGTTTTTTTTTTTTAAACCGTCTGTTCTCCGCGGACTCGCCAGTGTCAATTTCAGAATTCCCTCGGGAAACCCTATGTATTTATTCAAAGCGTATTGTGTCTGTGCACTAATGTTTATGCAAATCCACTTCATGCGTGATTGAAGGAGTTGTCACGACTCCTATTTTTCCGTAAATCGATTGTGGTGTAGTTAGTCTTCGAGAAATCTGAAGACCCGGTTCAATAACATTATTGTCGTAGCGGATGATGGGTGTAAGAACACTCAAACAGGAAAAATTATCTAAAAATTGTTATTTTGGATGCTTCTGTTGCGTTATAACCTTCTACATTAAATATTTTCTTTTTACCAACTAGCTGTTCCCCGCGGTTTGACCCGCGTTAATTTCGGAGTTCCTGCGGGAATTCCGGGTTACAATATAGCCTCAGGGATAATGTAGCTTTCTAATGGTGAAAGAATTTTTGAAATCGGTCCAGTAGTTTTTGAGTTAAATCGTAACAAACAATCAAAAAAACAGAAAAACAAATCTTTCATCTTTGTAATATAGTATAGATAATATAATATTAGTATAGATTAGCCTTAATTAAAAATCTGCGATTCTGTACATTGAATATTTTTAGTAAAAATTGTCAAGGGGCGATAAAAGAAGAGTAACTAACCATAAAAAAGAGTTTTTAAAATTATTATCTGTCTGTCTAGCTATAATCTCAGAATCTACTGAACGGATTTTCATGCAGTTTTCACAGGTATATTGAGCTTAGCCTGGAGCTGCATATAAGGCTTTGTTTCATTTAAATCGGATGTCGGAAAAAAGTTGTTATATAAAAACCTTTCGCGCGGGTGAAACCGAGGGGCAAAGCTTGTTGTATTATACGAGTAAAAATTTGCACAAAATAGGTCTTTTCATAATAATATTATTATTTATTATGTTTGAAAAGTATTTGTTGTTACGTACACACGTAATAGTCTATCAAGTAGTCAGTGTTCGTTCTATTCGGATCTTTTTTTCTGATAAATAATACATACAAATTACAACGCTTTTATCAAGCGTCGTTTCCTATCAGAGCCTGCTCCCTGACCTTCTTTTGCAATTGGCATTAATTCAGAATAGAGAAGTCTTTTATCAAATTATTTCACTAGATGACAAAAAAAATACTAACTAGGATTCTGAATGGTATACCTATGTTTTTTTTTTTTTAAATGAATCTTCTTTGGATACGAGGATAAACATTTGTTGTGGTCCGCTATCGTATTCGTAACGCAATGACTTAATATGGTCATAGTGAGTCAGAGCCACCAGAGCCATGGCATTGAAACGTATGCTGAGCCCACGGTTTCACCCCCGTTAATTTCGGAGTTCCGGTGGTAATTCCGAGATAAAAAGTACCCTTTGTTACTGAGGCATACTGTAGCTTCCTCAAAGTGATTTTTTTTTAATCTGTCCAATAGTTATCCATTACAAACAAACATACAAAAAAATCAAATTCATTTCCCTTTATATTATTATTAGTATAGAAGTATAGATGTAGAATAATATACACAGTGTTGTTCTAAAATGAGTCGGCAAAAAGAGGATCAATGTGTTTTTTTCCGTATTTGAGTTAAGATGGCGACAAGCGACCGGTGTTTGTAGAACTCACCTTGCTTCAACCCCCTCCCCATAACTCCCGGCAATGTTGCGGGAACCGCCGCGTCGCGCAGTGACCACACTTGCGCGCGGCAAAGGACGGAGGTACGACGTCGATATAGCGTTGTCCCTTTCTCACCGGTGTTTTCACAACCGAATTTGGACTACCGTAGCCTTGTAGTACACGGGATGCCGCGCGAGCGTGATATGGCGAGCGTCTGCGGCCGATTGGTATTAGAAAAATTCTTGTTGTTGCGCACCAATTTTATTTAAGTTTACTTTGAGTCGACTCTAGTGACTGATGTGTGATTTTTTCTCTTTGGCTCCCACAGGGAATTGAGCGCTCTGCGCTCCCCAATAGATGACTTTCAACGACGCATCGACGGCAAGGATGCTGACGGATTTGACTTGCAAGCTATAGAGTACGCAACTGATATATTTAACGAGGTAAGTCGTTTTACATTCTTTTTTAACCGACATGTTTTTTATGTATGTTCGGGCATAACTCCGTCATAGACGGATTTGCAAAATTCTTTTTTGTTCGAAAGAGGTTTATTCCGATCCTTTACATCTAAACTTCGACAATATTAGTACTTAATCGTTGGAGACTTAACCGATTGAAATTGTTTACCATCCTGTGCTCAGAACAGTTATTGTTCAGAGATCCTGTGTCATGCAATAAAATAAAAGATGCGAGTTGATGCATCTCCAAAATCAAAAAACGTTGTTCGAAATCAAAATCCGAAATGTTTTATAATGCCTTTAGTTTCCATTTATTTATTGTCAGTAGAGTTTTATTTTATAGTTCGAGTTTCTTTTGTTATGAATAAGCCAATTATTTATATAATCTCATATGCAATCATGAACTTTGGAATGTTCTAGTAAGTTTTCTTAACGTAACATTTCCCAAAATTTTATTTCGATCCGTAATTCTGTTCAGTTTCTAGTCTCTATAGTTATGATACATAAATAAATAACAAACCTGTTAAAGGCCCTCACTTCCTAAAGCAACAAGTCGTCTCAGAATGTGTTTTTGCCAGTCATAACTTAAATATCGTCTCTGCGTACAGATAAGAGTTTGTTGAACCTTATTTCATCATTGCTAGGGTTCAAAACACTTTGCTCAACAACTGTTACCTGCTTCGTAATGGACCTTTTTTTGTCCGTACAATTTTACCTGGAGGCCGTCCCTTGAACTATTATAGTCAAATTATTATCATTATTCCGTTCCTAGAAAGAGATGGATTTATGTGACCCGCATAGCGTCTTCACTGTCCTTATTTAATGGAATGCTCGTGGTCTTATTAACTCCGTGGCACAATAGAGCCCCCCTTGTCTGATGAAGAAATCTATTCACGCACCGAGGCCGGGGAGATGATGCACCGTGAAATGCAACCAAAGGACCGGTTTTAAATACATTTCTAACTACGCATCTCAAACTCTATTGTAATAGTGGCTCGTTGTTTTGTTACAAGTAAAAATGCTCTAGTTCTATCTATACATATGACATACTCATCTTTAGATATTTTATGTTGAAACTTTATTATGCTCTCGGTATATATTAAATTATTTAGGTATCTTTGTGCCTACATCATGTGTACATACGCAGACTGCTATATTTCATGGTTTTGCTCGCGTTTAACTTGTATCCCGCCACATATTTTGAATCCTGCAAGATCGAAACCTACCCGTGGATTTATTGTTATTTTATACTTGTGTAGGTACATCGCAAAAAAAAAAAACTTAACTAAACTTTATCCCACCGGCATTAGAACAACAAACAACAACAACAATATCAGAATTCCCTCAGGAGCTCTTTGGATGCATGGACGGACTCAAGTATCATTCAAATCGGTCACAAACAAACTATGGACAGCAAGAAATATGTTAAAACGGCTACTTTGACCCTCCATCTTGATAAAGATGTCCGCTGCGGTCGTAATTTACCAAAAATATGTCATTTGATATGTACCTATAATAACTATATTATGAAACATTAAAACTATGAGTACTGTTATACAATATACAGGATTTATCTATACAGGGTGGAAATGGTTATCTTCCCTTTGGTGTCCTGTTTAAAGTGTCCACGAGTAGACGCTTTTTAAGGCGCGTCTCTTCACAGCCCCGCCATTCGCTAAATAAAATCATGTCCTCTTCGAAATTTTATTTATAAAAGAATCTAACGTTCTTTAGTCTAATAAATCTCTAATTTGATAATGTAGTAGACGAAAATTTAACGTTTTGTACATTCACTCGACATCATATGACATTAGTCGCGAAAAAATTGCGAAACATTCGCCTGAATCACCTCCATTCATTGATGCGTAGTGATAACTGATAACGGCGCGCTGTATATTGGGTGTGTTTGTTCGGAGGTAAATGATAATTACGTACTGTGAGCTGCAAAAGACCACGAATCCTTTGTGTGCGCGCGTGTGTGTGTGTGTTAGTGTGTTTGTCTGTCTGTACGTAGGAATGTAATGTATACTCGCTTCCAACAGAAAGGTTTTTCATGTAATTTTCCATATACCTACTTCACATCAATTTTGGGTTTCTCTCGAGAACTTAACAAAGAGTTCCCGATGAAACCACGAGTAGTACCTAGTTATAATTAATTTTCTTCCTCAACCTCGCACTGTCTCGTTACACGGGGTCGGCTTTCCCAATCATTCGGCGCCATTTTGACGACCCGATTGGCGCAATGGTCACCATGCCTGCCCGCTAATCAAGGGGTTCCGGGTTCGATTCCCGGTGGGGGTGGACTTTGTGTGATGAACACAGGGTTCCATTTTCCAGTCTGGGTGTGTTTATATATCTATAGTATAATATATAAGTAATTCTATGTAGTATATACCACGTTTGCTTGGTTTCCACGACACAAGCTAATAATAGCTTACTGTGGGATCAAGTAGATCTGTGTGTTGTGATGTGGATTATTATTATTATTATTTTTCCGTTGGTGAGCGTCCTCCTCCTTCAGACCCTTCCTTCCCAGACTTCTAGACAATAGTAGTACTTTACCGATTACGGAACGACCCGTGGTTTTATAATGCCAAATGCTTGATTGCAGTTTACAAGTCATTCAAATGGTGATAACTTGCAAAAAAACTTTATTTTTATCACATTATATTTTATTATTTGTAACATCGCGTCGGCAGGTCAGACACTCCTTTGCAAACAAAATATTTTATCTTGGATTCTGCTTTGATACAGTTTTTAAGATGCCGCACACTTTTGCAGTTCATTGTAGGTACTCAAACTTACATGTTACATATTGTCGTTAAGTTGGACGATAAGACCAAAATGGGCCAGACAGAGTTATCGATCCGAGTTATCTTTGTAAACTCGGAGTTCAAACCGGTAATTTTGCTGTTCAAACATGATCCAAAAATTTTGAACAAAAACCTCGAGACTAGTAGTTTCCCGCGGCTCTGCTCGCTCACGTCACCTCCAATTAAACTGCCAGTTTTAAAAGGAAAAAATAATGGTGGATGAAGTCGAATTTATGTTTTAAAGTGGTCAATTTTTAACGCACGCCCTTTTCCCATGCGTGTCATGTATATAATTATTGTATCATTATAATGTCATTATGCACCTGCATTAATGACACCGATGACATGCACTCATGGCCCCTCACGAGTTACTTTCTATTTCATTTCTACTTTCATTTCGTTTATACACGTATCTATTAACATAGCTATCGAACAACCGTGAAACCCACCTGAATGTATGGTTTCAAAAAATGTAGCTACCTAGTTAGTTACTTTGTTCTCAATTCGCCTGGTTCTTATTATAATGTACTTAAATTACATTACATGAAATATTTTGTCTGCGGTGCGCCGAGTTTGTCCCAACTTTCACATCAAGAGAAATGTTAGTTGATTTTTTTAATTTTTATCCCTAACAGCGTGTAACAAACAGACAGACAGACACGCAAACTTACTTTCGCATTTAGAATATATCAGCCATATCACAGTGGCTGATATTTTACTTCATATTTTAATGGGCACAGCGCATAGCATTAAAACTACTATTTAAGTAATCTGTGGTTACCGGTGCTGGTTGCACATAGAATTATAATTATTTTGTTAGCTAGATTAAGTAATTAACTTACACGGTTGCACTCGCGCCAGGTGTTAGCCGTCCGGTGCGTGTACGGCCCGTATCCATCCCGGCTGCTCGACCTGTGGGAGCTGTACGACGAGACCAAAGGCTCAGAGAACGACAACCCGGCGTCGCTGCCCGACCACCAGCAGTACATTGTGCTCGAGCTCGCCAACGCCGGCGAGGACTTGGAGAGCTACCAGTTCAACAGCGCCGAGCAAGCGTACGCGCTGTTCGTGCAGGTACGCGCACACTCTCTCACACATACACACACACACGCACGCACATACACACACACACACACATACATATATATTACATACACATACATATACACAGAAACAAACACAATATAAATACATCTGGCACAAAAATACACATAATATGTTACACTTATACAAACCACGCATACCTATACACACACACGCACAACACACACAATATGCGCATACGCATACACACACGCCTACACTTTCATACTCGTAGGGCCGTATTAATAAACACTACTCAAACTGGATACGCTCTCAAGTCTCAGTCTATCTTCTTCGTTTTACAGTGCAATGAGCGTGACAGTCGTTATCTTGAGAGGCTCCACTGACCGGCTCTTGACGCCATCATAACATCGCTATTTGTTTGACGAACACTTTGTATTGCTAGAACTATGTAGATTACAAAAATAACTGTTTCTTATGTTTAGAACTTGTTTTTTTTTGTCTTTTTTGTTTCGTTTTTGTGTCGGTGTTTTGTTTTTTGTTTTTGTTTTCCAGCCTCACCTACATATAGCCAGCATGTGCCGGTCGAGTCCCCCGCCCTGCGTGTGATGAGTGACTCTCTAGTGCAAGTCGTATCGCCTGTATCTTGACTAGATTTTCACTTATCGCATGCGGTGGCTTCCATGCCTTTAGCACTTGCTGCACCGCTTTCGATGTATTCTTGAAGTGAGACTTTTGGAGGGGCGTTGGGGTTAAAATTTACGAGCTTTCAAAACGCCCCCTCCGACCTAGTTGACCACGATAACTCGATATCCTTACTATTTATTATGAATGCGAAATTAAGTTTGTTTGTTTGTTACGCTTTCACACCTCAACTGCTGAACCGATCATCATGAAATTTTGCATACACGTTGTCAGGTACAGAGAAGGCCACAGGGTACCTTTTATCCTTCTCCTAAATTACCGCGGGTGAAACCGCAGGGAACAACTAGTATAGAATATAGAATTCTCAGCCATTCAAAAGTCTTACTTCATTCGTCTACGTCCTACGACTTTATTTGCTACATTTTTATTTTTTTTGAAATTATCCATTGCATGTGTATTTTCTTTTTTAGATTGTATATTATTAAAATTTAAATTTGGTATATTTTTTTTCAATAGACACGTATGAAATTTAATGTCTGTTTGATACTTGTTTGTTTTGTTGTTGTTACTAAATCCGATACCTTATTCGGATCTAGGTGCTAATGCCTCATGGTAGGTAACCCCTGTAGGCATTATCATGAGATCAAAGGCTTTGGCCTAATGACGATGAAATGAATATCACCTGGCCAAGGCAGCTCAGGAGTGGTCATCGTGGAGTTCTTTGGTCGTGAGACCATGGTCTACCAGTGGACCTCTGTCGGCTGGTACGATGAGTTGAAACGTTAAAATCTTTCCACGTTAGATCTGGTTAAGTCCATGCCTAAATTATAAAGTTGTGTTTTGTAGCGTGCTGCTAAGGAGTTTAGTGCGTGACTACTCCCTGACCATAGGTGCTAGGAAGCTGTATTAACTGGACATAGATAAGCAATAGTGTGTTAACCCACACTGGAGAAATTTTGAGTAATTAAAATTTTAAAATTATAGCGCCATTTTGTGTTAAGAATTTTTTGTTTAATATTTAGTTACATATTTAAACAATCTAATGAGGTAAACACATAATTAAAAAACGTTCTCTAAATCTCAATAAATCGTCCTGAATCAATAACTTCGTTTTGTGGGTTAACATGTTATTGCTTATCTGCGTCCAACTATTATTGATGTCGAAAGGATCCACACTTATGGCCAACTTTAAATAAAGATAATTTAACTTTGACTAAGGTACCGAATTTTCCAATCGAATATAATTCCCCCCCTTCCCCATACCCTGAGGGAAACGAACGTATGGGTAAGATAGGTACTATACGCGCTCTCTGGTTGCAGGTAGCGTTCGGCTTGGCGGTAGGCGAGGAGAGTTACCAGTTCGAGCACCGCGACCTGCATTGGGGTAACGTGCTGATAGCGCCCACCGACCAGAAGGTGAGTGCACTTACCCTCAATGTCCAATATCCCCTAGTGTTCCAATGTTGACAGCACAGAGAAAAATATAAATTAACTAGAGAGGACAAGGCGGGGCAGGCGCGCCACGGTTGCCAAAGAGTGTGTGTGTCCGGAAGTGCATATACAAGACCACTTTTTACAATTTAACCTTTTGACATTTTTTCCCATATTAATATTTTAATTTTATTGTATTTTGCACTTTTTGTGAAGCTTAGAACTTTATATTATAACAGTATAACGAAAAGAATTGTTAAGCAAAACCACTCCACAGTTTACCACTTAAAACACAGACACACAAATCTTTACCACAAAATATAACATAAAAATACCCTACTCTTTAGACGTAACAATACGTCTACAATGTAATTTAATAGAAGAAATTGTAGATAAAGATTGAAGTAGATAAATACAATAGAAATATTGCACTTACAATTAGATAACAATCGACTATTATGACTAACTATAATAACATCGTGCCTATTTGCTCAAAGCATGTGAATAAGACTCACGCGCCGATACAGACACGTGTCTAGATGGGCAATCACCCGGTGCTTGGGTTTAAACCCAATTTAAACCTGGACGTTTACGGACTTTTAAGGTCCATTTATGTCTACAGACATTGAGCGTGCCAGACACGTGCCAAGAAATAAATGTGGGAAAAAACCAACTTACACCGTTTATTTATAAAAGACGACTGCTCGGTTCTGATGCTCCATTCACCCTGCTCGGCATGTAGCTACAGACACGTATAGAAATAAACCGCGCAGACAAAATATTCTTTCCGCGAATACTTGCCCGTGTCTGTCCGCGCCTGCGCGACCGTGTTGCGATTGATTGTTCTTCTTCTTCTTCTTCACTGTATAGGAGAATATTTTGTCTGCGACGGAACGTGTCTGGCACGCTCAATGTCTGTTGATATAAATGGACCTTATCCGGTTTAAAACTCAAGCACCGAGCTTAAACCGGGCGGATTGCCCATCTATAGACAGTAGACACATGGCATTTGTGTTAGAGGACAATTCTCCTTTTGTTTCGCACCCGATTTCGATTAGGTACGTATTGTATACAGTCACTCTCGAACTCTATGAGCATAATGTTATTTGTTTTGAACTCAATGTTGGTAATAATAAAATTACTATGACTAGTATTCGTTTATGATTTCACTAGCTGTTCCCCGCGGTTTCACCCGCCTTAACTTCGGAGTTCCCGCAGTAATTCCGGAATAAAAAGTACGTATCCTATGTCCTTTTCTGTAATTAGGCGGCTTGACTTTTTTCGACTCTTCCGACAATTATCGTTATATTTCAACCAAATCCGGTCAGCCGTTTTACACAAAACCTTACAAATTATATACCTAAACCCTCCGTATGGATCACTCTATCTATTGGTGAAAAACTGCATGAAAATCTGTTCAGTAGTTTAAGTTTTTCGCGGACAAACAGACAGACGCGGCGGAGGACTTTGTTCTATAATATGTAACGATGATTCCACTTGTGTGTGATGAACTTTGGTGACTTCGGTAAAGCAATAGCATAAATTTAAAAACTCCCGTTGATCAATAGACCATAGAGTTACGTAGTTGCTCACCTTGACGCGTTCATTAGTCATGTTTTTTATCCGCGCCTCAAACAGTCCCAAGAAATTATTGTTATCAACTTTAAAGTGAACTTGTTTGTATGCGTGTTATGGTGTCGTGTTACCTTATAGGAAAACCCTTTAGAATATAGGAAGTTTAAAACGCGTTTTCTGGCAGAAATTACTGTAGAGTTTTTTGTGAATTGAGAAATCATGTCCTGCAACTAATTGCTTTGCTCGGATTCCTTAATCAGTATAATATAATTATCATAAAACAAAGCCCTCCGCAGCGTCTGTCTGTATGTAAATTGCCGCGAGTGAAACCGCGGAGAGCAGCTAGTATAATTATGCATAATTAGTAGCTTATATATGTATAATTTTTTTAATAAAACTTATATGAGCACGGTGGAAAAACTCGTTTTAGATTTTTCGTAAAGATAGTAGGATAGTATAATAAGCAGTTGTAGTCAAATGGTTAGACATGGGGCTTGTGCCCGCTTGGGAACCGGTTCGAACTAGTGCAGGTACTCTGAGAACTTTGTTCTTAATATGTTTTAACTTCTTTCGCTTGTACAGACCGATACACGAATCTTTTTTTTTTCAGTTCAAGAATGTCATGTTTTTCATTATTTTATTTTTTATAACATCGTTGTAACTAGCCTATAATTACCGGAATCTGCTAAAATACTAATTGAAATTATCAACCTCATATGAACAATAATGGAGGTTTTTGTTTAGTGGAAAAAGGTTTTTAATAAGCTACGATAAAATATAATTTGCGTAAGGGAAAAGTCCCGTTGCCCTTGATCGGTACCTACCTCCTCGTCGTCTTAAGTACCTCGTCGTCTTAAGAGAATCGGAAATGACGCTCACGATGGAAAAAAAAGGAAGCGAAAACACTGCGTTTACGGATGTAAACATGATGAAATATATTCACCGGTTGCTGTTTTGTTGGTCCGGCTGTCGTTTCTCTGACGCAACTGTTTGTTGGCCGCACTTGTTGATTGTTTTTGTGTTACGCAAATGTCTCGATACGCGTCTGCATTGGTTTTACGTAACTGCATAATTCGTAACCGTTTTAATGATTCTAGAGTATTCGTAGGGTTTGTTATTAAAACTAGCTGTTATCCGCGTTAATTTCGGAGTTCCCGCGGGAATTCCGCGATAAAAAGTACCGTCCTTTCCTGTACCTGTGACAACGTGTATGAAAAATTTCATGATGATCGATTGAGCCGTTAAAGTGTGAAAGTGTAACAAACAAACTCGCTTTCGCATTTATAATAGTGGATGATATTAGGGGTACTCGCCATGCCTACCCGCTGATCAAAAGGTTCCGGTTCGATTCCCAGTGGGGATGGGACTTTGATGAACACTTTCCTGTGTGGGCGTGTTTATATATTTATACTATATACTGTATGAATATTCACCGCGTTTGCTTGGTTTCCACGACACAAGCTTATAGCTTAGTGTGGGGTGATGTAGGTCTCTGTGTTGGGAAGCGTTAAACTGTTGTTATGGGCGCGATGATTCCCGAAATTCGCACGTGTAAAATGGCGGACAACGACTTGTAGCGGGAGCGGGATGGTTGATATGGCTCTTATTAAAAACATGTTAGTTAACTTTCAGAGAATTGATAAAATTTTAACAAAATATGCACGTTCTTCCTTTGTCGTATAAATCTTATCAAGCGATGACTTTTTCGAAAGATAACTTTGTGTCTTGACCTGTACTTTCTTAAGCTAGGTTGTTAATTTGATAGTGTTTTTTATTTACCTGAATTATGTACATTAATCCAAACCTTAACTATATTATGTACCTTATAAATACCACTTACCGTTAGGTATAGATGAGCGAACAATTTTCTAGGTGTTTATCGGTTGAAATGCATTTATGAAATGCAAATAGCATTATGTGCGGTAGTGAGTAGTATCACAGATGATATAAATGATCGTTTTTTTTTATGAGTATGATCGGCAATATAGCCCGTATAAAGGCTATTTCATAGAGTCATTGAAATAAAGTCTCAAATAACTTTATAAAGAACAGTTTTTGAGTATTAGTTCCATTGTAAAATATGTACAGTAAAGGCTATAGAAGCCCCCTTTAAAGTCACCGTATAACCCCAGGAACACGGTGTATACTGTATACCTCAAAACTTACCATTATTTGGACATAGATAAGCAATAGTGAGTTAACCCACACTGTAGAAATTTTGAGTAAATCGTGTTTTACAAGCAATAGCGCCATTTTGTGTCAACAATTTTTTATGTCCAACAATTTTTTAGTATTTAAACAATGTAATAAGCTAAAAACATAATTAAAAAAACGTTCTTTATCTCTCAATAAAGCTATCAATAACTTAATGTTGTGGGTTAACATGTTATTGCTTATCGGCGTCCATTTGATCGTGCAGTGTTGAACTCGGTTTGTGTGTGTCCATCGCCAGTACGCGACAGTGGTGATCCGCGGCCGCTCGTACCGCGTGCCGCGCTGCGGGGTCGCCGCCACCATCATCGACTACTCGCTGTCGCGGCTGTCGCTGCCGCTGTCGCAGCCGGCGGGCGCGGGCGGGGGTGCGGGCGTGGGCGCGGGGGAGCGGGGCGAGCGCGCCGCCCTCTACAACGACCTGGGCGCTGACGAATCGCTGTTCGGCGCCGTCGGCGATTACCAGTTCGAGGTGTACCGCCTCATGAGGGACAAGTTGGGGTGAGGGCTCGTTAATCGCTAAATAAAATAGTACACAAACACCAATCCCATGCACCGGCGGAGCTAAGCTTTTGTTGTTGTTGTTGTTTTCTTTTTGTTTGTTACCACTGAAGTGATGAGTTTAACCGCCGCACTCAGAGTCGACTTTAATGATTACTTAGTTAAGTATAGATTTTTAAAACAAAACTGCCGCAATCAGAGACGTTCAGTAAATTAATGTTATTTTGCATTTAATGAGATGTAACTTAGTTAGTTAAATGCCAATTAACATTAATTTATTAAACTAGTCGGATTGCGGCAGTTTTGTTTTAAAAATCTATACTTAACTAAGTAATCATTAAAGTCGACTCTGAGTGCGGCGGTTAGTTACTATTATTAATTTAATTTTGGTATCCGCGGAAGACCAGCGTTGTGGTTTGCGCCACAACAATGCTGAGCGGAGACCTTTTTTGGCATAACATAATGTATAAAAAAATGTTAAACTAGTATTAAGATTTTTACCAAACTAAACTTTATTATTATTATTATTAGATGCGCAACACGATAAGATTGTATCGAGCCATTTTATCGATTCTCGTCGGTATATTATATCGTTTTGTCTGCCAGTGGTGACATGGCAGCAAAAAATGTTTAAACGAATCTAGTCTTAACTCAATACCCCACTACTGCACTTTTTTGCTTGGACGCCCACAAATGTTTGTCGTATCGACAATTTTATCTTTCGTTCGATAAAAATATCGTGGCGCGCATCTTAGCTATGCAGATTGATTGCGCATTTATCTAGGGCAGACTAGGGCAAATTACGGCCCGCGGCGGTCTTTCAAAATTGAATTTTGACGGTCATATACTTTAGGATTAACGAATTTCAAAACAAAATGCAATTTTTATATACTAATTACTAGCTGTCCCTCGCGATTTCATCCGCGGTAATTTCGGAGTTCCCGCGGGAATCCTGGGATAAAAACTGTCCTATCTTTTAAGTTGGGCCAAATACAACATAGTGACCAAATTTCATCATGATCGATTCAGTAGTTTAGGAGTCCGCGGACAAACAACGTGACACGTGATTTATATATTAAGATTATGGCCCTCCTCCGAAATTTCATAAACTTTCTGGCCCTTCATGAAGGAAGTTTGCCCACCACTGATCTAGGGATATTATATCGAAAAATACAAGGAAACTAAACATAACAACTTAAAAATAGTGAATTTTATTCTAAAACAAATACTTAACTCTATTTTATTTCAATTTTACATCGCGCTGTAATTGAGTGGCTGTATTTCTAGAAAATTGGAACACGGTTCAATAATTGTGAAATTAGCACTAGTTTTTTTTTTATAATTTGACAGCTGGCAGCTTCGATCAGGTATTGTTGATCGAAGGCTGTCAGTTAAGAACGATTCTCCTTAGGGCTGACACCGCGACGAGAAGTTAGTAATAAAGATGTCTAATTTTGTAATATTTTGTCTACAGCAATGATTGGAAGAACTTCGAGCCGTACACGAACATATTGTGGCTGCATTACACGCTCGATAAGATGATAACGGCCCTCCGCTACAAGAGGACCAACACGAAAATACACAAGCAGTACATAAACAAGCTGAGGGGCCTCAAGGGCCGCATACTCGAGTACGACAGCGCGGCGCAACTAGTCCTCACCGACAACGAATTCCACACAATATTCTAAACGAACAAAACTATGCGTAACAATATATTTTTGACAACAAAATTGTTTACCTCATTGTTGTAATTTACTCGCACTCGCACTAGATAGATATATTTCATAATGCATATCGACGTTTCAAACACTGTACGCTGTTGTTGTTGTTGTTGTTATTATTATTATTGTAATAAAACACACGGAAGTATTATTACCTCGACCATGGATCACATAAATTATAATGTACATAGAGATTTTTGTTTGGGTATACACAAAGCAACCGTAGACGCTGAGAGGTTAATTTCTTATATTGTAGTTGCATTAGAACAATATCAGCAGGAAGGTGCCTTCTTAGTTAAGGTAGTGCCTTTGTTCAGATTAATTAAATTCATAATATATTACATTGTGTTCAAGCGTGTTGTTTTATTTGTTATTTCTGAACCTATCCTACTAATATTATAAACGCGAAAGTTTGTATATATGGACGGATGGATGGATGTTTGTTACTCTTTCACGCAAAAACTACTGGATGGATTTAAATGAAACTACAATAATATAGCTTATACATCAGATTAACACATAGGGTACTTTTTATCCCGGAATTCCCGCGGGAACAAATTAACGCGGGTGAAACCGCGGGGCACAACTAGTACCTTATATTGGAGAAAAAAGATTTAAAAATACCAATAGGTTTTTATTACGTAAGTCCTGATGTTATATTTCCGGAAATGAATTGATTATGCTTTCACGCCTTAGCTATTTAACCGATGTTTATGATAAGGACTGGTGCTTTTTATCCCAGAATTCTCGTGGAAATTAAAATTGTCTTAAAGAGAACGGAGTATATTAAGTACATTTCGCTTGACTGCCGAAGAGGAAGGCAGATCACAGTTGATCGTACCAAGAGGAATTGAGAAACATTTCTAATTGATTTTAATTCAATTAATATTATTGTAGGTACTGGCTATAACTGTTATGACTTCAAGCTCTGCTTGGATCACAAGATGGTTTTCTTCTTTTTTTTAATGGCAACAGGCAGGGAGTCCGGCGTTTCAGAACGATTTCTGTCACGACTCGTCAGCTGTCATCTGTCAATTGTCATTGTCATTTCATTGTTACTTGCGGACTGCGGTTTACTTTAGTAGCCATATCTTTAGAGTTCATCGAATTTTTTCGAAAAAATGTAAATAATTCACACGCAAACTAAATGAAAATGTGTTAAATAAATTCATAATTAATAAAAATACCATTTTGACGGCTTATCGATCGTCTATTTCGTTGAAACAGTAGTGTAGCTGTATCTGAACGGGTTGACTCGTAAAATAATATTTGCGGAACAACCGATTTGTAACTATTTGTTGGAATTGATTATATTTTATATATAAATACGTATAAAAATGGATAGCAGCAATGATTCTTTGTCAGGTAAATCTTAGATTTGTATGTTAATTATGCTAGCAAGGCGTGTATATTAATGTTAGACTCAGACGAAATAACTGAGATGTTAGAGTGAAAAATTAATAAGGTAAAAATTTTAGTCTTATCGCTTCCGAGGAACGGGCCTCCTGCTGTCCTCTTGACTCCTGGTCGCACGAGAAACATCGCACAAGACATGGAGGCCTTGCGGCTATCTAGGCAAGATAACCCTTACTTACAGGTACTTTATTACAATACACTCGAAATAAAAAAAAAATAGGTGAAATATTAATTTCTTAAATATCTATGTAATTTCTGTATATTTCATTCCAGCATGTGATGGCGAGTAGAGAGAGCTTAATTGATAGTCACATGAATGAGTGTGAGTCTGATGACACCATACTGATGTCACAGGTACCAATGGTTTATTACAATTCTGTATTTTCTTTACACACAAATTTATTTACACTCTTCACAAATATTTTGGGATCTCTGATATGTTTAAATTATCATACTTATTACAGCAATTCTGTGGTTTGATATAACTGTGAGTTTGACATGTGGTTCTTAGATTGTTCTAACACTGTTATTGCCTCATGTCAAATATTTATCTTTTACCACAAGTTTCTCACCACACTTTTTCTTAATTATAGGAACTCTTTTGTTCCCTACGATAAAGAGTTTTACAGTGGTAGTGTCTAGAAAAGTGATGTGTGTTTTAAGCACAAGATAATTTTTAGCACTCCTTGTCCTTAATTTTTTTTTGTAATTTCAAGGAATTTGGCAGCACAGCATTGGATTTCGTAGAAGATGATCCTTTGACCCTGAAGGAGGTTCATGAGCACATGATAAGATCCCCACCACCCACCAGTTGCTGGCCCCATGGTAACACAATGTATTTTGATAAAAATAAAATTAAAAAGAAAGTTACTCGCCCCGTTTGTCCACTGATAAAATTTAAAATGTTATTGGTGAAAATAAAAAGGGTTCTTAGTAAAAGTTAATGTTGAGCTACCTATATAATATGCTAAATCTCTTAAGATAATTAATTTGAAGGTGATGCTTGAATAAAGCTTTATATTTTTCTTCTTGAAAATCCTGTTTTAACAAAATTTCCAACAATGATGTGCTTTTTAACTATTAATAAACCTTAGAGCATTCTATATTATAAATTCTATAATTACATAATATTTCTTGAGCTTTGCATAACATTCTTTATTTACAGAAGAATAGTGAATGATGAATTATTTTCAAATATAATACTTGAACAAATTTAAAGTGCATACTCATATGAAAACTAGCCCTTAGTCTTAATTTTTTACTAGTTAGAAAGGTTTAGGTTAGGTGCTGGAAAAAAATGGCCAATTGCATTTTGGACTGTGCCTAATGAAGGGTTCCACAGTTGAACAAAACAATGACAATAGTCTCCAAGGAAAACAGCCTTGATATACAGACAGACGGATAGACACGTCATATTACCATTTAGTTTTCTGCCCTTTTTACATGTTGTTAATTCATTACAATACTTCAATGTGAGAACATAAAAATATACCTACTATATAGCAATTTACTTTTAGATCTTTTTGCAAATTCACGGAATAAAGTCATAAAATTCCATTTTCTTCATGTAAAACCTGTAAGTATATGGTTTGTTTTTAAGTAAACTTAGTACTTAATTTTATTCTAATCTATTTCATCGATCGAAAGAGTGGTTTGTATTTAAACTGCCGTAAAATCATGTATCCAATTCAATATTTCGGACGAACTCTAATCGAACCGAGTATAGGCTTCGATAGCAGTTCGTCAATAGACTCAATATCGGTGTACAAGGAAACTTGAAGCTCGCACTTTGCGCTAGAAAATCACCCTTCGGGCATTTACGCACTGCGGCCGGTACGAATCCGTGATAATGGGGATCTAGAAAACTCGGACTGAATATGGATACAGCTTACGCACTGCGCTGTGATCCATCTAAATCCCAGAAACTTCGATCAGAGGTATTTGTATTAGAAGTTGGGCACTAGATCCGAATTCTGTCATCCGATTACTCTCCGTATCCGTGAAACTGACGGATCCGAGCTATGTCCGGGTAGCGCGGCGCAACAGCGGGGCGGGCGCGCGGGCGGTCCGAAATTTCGGCATCATCCATGAATCTCCGTGGATAATGGAGAGAAGTCGGATGACGCTCCACAGAGTTCCGATAGAAATATAGTTCTGCTGCTACCCAGCTGGTCTACGGATAGAGCGAGAGGAGCAAGAGGCGCCAAAAATTAAAAAAAAAAAAAATTTGATGGCGCTTTTTGAAAGACGCGGTGCAATGTTGCTAGAACATGTTGTGAAATTGCATGGGTGGCAGCCCTTTTGCTTTTTAATTTTAACTATATAAAAATAGCGTTATGTAGTGTTCCATAAGCATTTTGTTATGTTTTAAAACCAATCCTTAACGAAATTACTAAAGGGCGCTGAAAAACCCTACCCTACCCTGATCAAAGGCTAGGGCACTGTTGCTACCCCGGACTCACATTTCTCGGATTCGGATCGGACGCAGTGCGTAATACCCTTAACATACTGTTGTGCCGCCACCGTCGGGCCCGAAGACTCGCTGTCGCACCGCGCGTCGAGCGTGTTCGAGTTCGACGCAGACGGCGCGGACTCGGCCAGCGGTTACTCGGTACAGTCGCAGGAGAAGGTTACTAACCACGCCCCGACCCTAAGCTTGCCGGTGTCGTCTTGTGCATTGTCCTTTATATAATTATATACATATTATGTGTTGATGTCGAATCTTTTTACGTTGTAGGTACGTAGATTCACAGACAGTTTCATAGAAATGTCCTTTGAAAGAGTGGCGGTGGAAAACGAAAAATTAAACAAACTATCGAAAAAATTTGATTGTACGTCAAACTAAACAACAATTTGTTTTGAATTTTTTGAGGACATTTTTGCGTCTCTGACTGTGTTTCTTCGGTATTTATTCGGTAGTATATCATTGTATTATCTGTTATTTTACTGACGTTTCTCCATCACACGATAACGGGACTAACGGGAGCTCACCATTGAACGAACTAGGGAAGCCGCCTCAACGATAAAAACCAGCGACGTCTCTGGATCGCGTGGATCTGGTTGAGAGGGGGAGCGGCAGTTTTGGTCGCATCACGAAATTTTTTTGTTATAAAAAACAATATAATCAGAGATTTTTCTAAGGTCTGATTAAAGTACCTACAATATCTGACTTGATAATGTCGCGAACGAAAATGAACACGCACGCTGCGCCGTGTCGTTACCGTCACGTCCGCGTTCGGATCCCGTTGGCTGATGAAGAAACGTCGTACAGCTTTTCATTCGTATAGATATGTCTGTGTTGTCTTTGTTAGTGGAAATAGATATTTTTTGTGCTTTCAGTTATCTGTGCATTACATAAAAAATATTTTTATTTACTTATTAGTCTTATTAGTCTCATAAATTAGATTCATTGGTAATATAAAAGGTTCCCGTAGAAATAGTGCCGACATTTGCAATTTGATATTTTCTTTTTAAATTTATGAATTTCTCTATTTTCTATCAAATCACCATTAAAGGTTAAATTATTAAAAAAGTCGAAAAAAGGCTGAAAATAATATAATTCATGCGATTTCGTGATGTTATGACGTGATCTGCTTGTTTACTGACATTTATTCTATGGAAACAAGCAGGTGACGTCATTCCAAATTCAGTCAATCCAGTAGGTACCTACGTTTTCAATCACGTGGTCAAACATAAAAACGTATTTAATTTAAAAAGCATACACATTTTAAAATGATATGTAACGACAATCCCTAATGTGAAAAATTCGAACGTATTTCTTTGTTACGCTTTCACACCTGAACTACTCAACTGATCATCATGAAATTTTGCATGCATGTTGACAGAAACAGAAAACCACACAGGTTACTTTTTATCTCGGAATCCCCGCGGGAACTTCGAAATTATGCAGATGAAACCGCGGGCAGCAGGTAGTTAGTTGTGATTGCGTTGTACAGGAGCTGCTCGGGAGTCGGTCGGGGCGCCGTCTCGCGCGCAGCACCCGGCCGCGCCCCTCGCGCTCCGCCTCCCCGCGCGCGCATGACCTCGCAGTGTGCGGGCGGCCCTTATCTCTGCCAGGTATGCCACTTGCAGAATATACAGCATATTACAGCATGAATATTACAGCATGTCAATCGCAGAAACTGAATATTACAGTGTGTCGCTCGCAGACACTGAATATTACAGTGTGTCACTCGCAGACACTGAATATTACAGTGTGTCACTCGCAGAAACTGAATATTACAATATGTCACTCGCAGAAACTGAATATTACAGTGTGTCACTCGCAGACACTGAATATTACAGCATGTCACTTGTAGACACTGAATATTACAGTGTGTCACTCACAGACACTAAATATTACAGCATGACACTCGCAGACACTGAACATTACAGTATATGACTCGCACAGATACTGAATATTACGGTATGGCACTTACAGACATTGGATATTGTAATATAATATGATAATATTAGGGAATTTTTGATGTCACGATAACTCAAGATGCTTCCTCAAGAGAATTCCCGCGGGAACTCCGGAATTAATGTAGGGAACAGCTAATCACCGTAAACTACTGTCAGTGCAGGGGTACAAAGAGGCCGTAGAGTACTTTTCCCGGAATTCCCGCGGGAACTCCGGAATTACCGCGGATGAAATCGCGGGGGACAGCTAGTCTTAATATATATAAATCACATGTCACGTTGTTTGTCCGCGATGGACTAAGAAATTACTGAATCGATCATGATGAAATTTGGTCACTATGTTGTATTTGGTCCAACTTAAGAGATAGGATAGTTTTTACCGCGGATGAAATCGCGGGGGACAGCTAGTACTTATAATAAAACTGTAGAGAGGTCAATTCTGTACATTGAATATATATTTAAAAATTAATATTGGAGGATGAATGGTGATCGGTACTGATGCCAAAAATGCAATCAGTAAATGTCTGTCTGTCTGTATGTGCACGCATGGGTCAAAAACTAAGGTGAAACCAACGCCACCTGCTGTAAAAAATCATATTTTTTAATATTTATTCATTTATTGCAAATCAACTTTATAGAATTTTAAATCAACGATAACAATTATTACAAATAGTGCTGATAATTTCTCATTTTCACTTTTGAAAATTCACAGTAGGTATTATTATAATAACAAAGTGACACAAAGTCAGATTGTTCATTGTATTAAATCCATTAATTCAGATAGACATATCTTAAAAAAACGATAGAAATACTAATTTTTTAATGCATTTAAACCTTATATCAAAACCTTATATCAGCCATAATCCATACTTACCAAGAGTTAGGGATTTGTCTTGGTCTTGCGAAAAACTAAGACTGACTATCATTAGACTAGCAAGACCAAGACCGAATGAACAAGAACAAGACCAATAGCAAGACTGAATAGCTAATGATAATAAATAGGCTAATTTTGCTCATCATTACCGAGAGTATAGCTTCTTCCTCTAGTAAAAGTCCTTCTGTGGAACCAAAGTATGGTACGTAAATCGAAGCGGTAAGAACAAGAGGTTGATCCCATTTTCAGGGGAGAGCCACCTTAGAATCGCCCTCAACAAGAAGCAAGGCCAACAGACGGAGCGCTACACCCTGCTGCAGCACCCCCTGCCACTCCGGCGGCCCCACTCCGGCCGGCGCGGCGACGACAGCGTGCACTTAGTGCCCGAGTGCGACAAGTAAACACGACTGTGTTACTATGTATTAATATTATCATAATCGAGTTACAAATATGTTCATCAGTTGAGAGAATCGAAATCGTCGTCAATGTTCGCATTATAATTATGTAATTGATGTGTCGTTAAGGTGATGTTCCTTTATGGAATAGCGAAGCGGAGCTGTGAAATGAGATGTTTGTGTTTATGTTTGTGAAAGTAATATAACCGATATGTGATTCGGTTTTTGATGTTGGATTCGTGGGATGGGCTCTTTGATTTTTGATATAATTATATTGTTATTGAGAAAGAAAGGCGAGAGATTTCTATTAGGTAAGTTCGAGTGAGTTTAAAAAGATGGCTTTCTGTATAAGAGAAAAAAAAAGTTGTGACATCGGAAACGTTTTAAAACAAGTTTAACTCAATCCAACTATGTGATTGAATCTTTTATAGCGCCCAAAGAACTTTTGCTTTAAAAATGTTGCTCACTTATGTAGTAGAGTGTGTGTATCAGCGAAGCAGGCATGAAACTAATTTGGAACTTATTTTGAAGCTATAAAAACAGTAAAAATTGCATTAAATTTTTATCTGTAAAAGTACCTAAGTATTTTTTTTTGATAGATGCGCTAAATAAACTGCCACTTTACAGTGTCGGTATTACAGCTCCAAACACCTTTTGCTTAATAATAATAGAAACAAAGTATCATAAGTGAAAAAAGTTGCGCACAAATTTTATTTTGAGTGCGGCTTATAGCTACGCATTTGCCAATCGAATTAATGTGAAGCGAGCCTTAATTTGGTTAACACATTGGTGGAATTTATATTCGAAGATCTTAGGTGTAAAAGCCAGAAAGAGGATTAGTATAATTAATGTAGAATAGATTAAACTCGTACTTGGGGTAAATAAAGATAATTAATTAATTAATAATTAAATTAAAAACAGAGCTCAGCAGGCGATTCCACTAGAGACTCTATGGGTTCATGCACACGTTCTAAGTTTTATTGTGCGAGTGGATTTTTCTCTCATTCGCTCTTCCCACGTATCTTTACGCTCTTTAGAGCCGAAATTCGCCTATTGCGGTACGGTTTGTGTTGCAAATTACAACTTCGACTATATCGGCTGAGCTAGTGTAATGAAAATAATATAAGGATAGGTCAAAGCGACCTTCCTAGAAAAAGTCTTATTGCGCCATATTGTAAAATAGTAAGATCGCGAATCGCGAACCGCATTCACTTTGGACTATCTTTGGATTTTTTTTTGGTTAATTACTTTACCCTTTTCATAGAGGCAAGTAAAACTAAGTCAATACAGCCAATCTCATGTGCATATTTTCTAAAGACATTGAAACACGTTGTTGGCACACATTCCAATGGTCCTGATTTTTAAAAGAAATTCACTACAGCTGATATAGGACGTTCTGTTATAGAGGGGTTGATTAATAAAATGATGACCTTTCGAACACCCCATATATGAACTTATTTCACTATCCCATACACTGTTTATCAATTGGATCGTTATTATGAAAATTTTACCACATTTACACAAAATTTCTGTTAAATGTCCCTTTGGATGCTTCCACTGACTTTCATAAAATTCAAAATATGACGCAATAATGATGGTTTCTATTCAGGTGGTCGCTTTCTTAAATTATGCAGCTATGACCAAAAAGTCTATTTACATTATAGACATAATATATATGTATATGTTATTAATTTGAAGAATAAATATGAGAAATAAACAAAATTAAATTAAAAAAACCTATTGTTGGCATAGGATTGCATTGCCATTATTTATAGCAGTTTCTAAGAAAGATCGCACATTGTTTCAGTAATGGATTTGTCTTCTAACTTAACGATTGGTTTTCTTTTTAGGTGAAAAATTAAAATTTTCCATTTGTAATGAAAAAAGTTTAAAAAAGGTGCATGCAGGTATAACCAATTTTGTATTTACTACCTATCTCACAGGTATAAACATGTGATTACCAAAGTATATTTGCACAATAAACAATGACTATTTTTTTTTAGTCCGTCTTGTAGATTTATAAAAAATATTGGACACGTGTTTTTTCTTTTTTTACGTAATCAAAAAATAACAGCGATACATTGAGTTGAAATTTTGCGTGACGACACTAACTAGTGCAGTTTGTATGGCGGCTTGTAGCGGTAAGTGACGTCACGAGCCCCCCCCCTAAACTTCAATGCGCTTTATCTCTGTGTATTTTCATTTATTTGAAAAATAAAAAAATACGTGTCTAATGATTCTTAATTTTCTAAAAGACGGACTAATTAAAATTTTGATTTTCAAAAGTTGTCAACATCCTCCCTATTATGTCGAAAGGGTCATTAATGGTTCAAAAATACTCTCCAGTGTAACAGCGGGGTACGGCTAGTAGTGAATTAAAAAATATGTTGTTATTACGTCTATGTCAAATGGACCATCTTGTATTATTGAATGAAGAATTTATCAGTGTTCTGATCTAAGATTTTTTATTGTTGCCGATTTTTTCTAGGCACCAATTTTTTTTTAATTCTTGGCTATTAATTTTCTTGTTAAATAATTATATTGTTCATGTGGATGTTGTTAAAACAAAATTACTTTGTTTAGTTTTCTTAGGTTGAACGCGAGTTTAAACAAAAACTGATATACCTATCTATTGGGCAAATTTGGTTACCAAACCCCATTGAAATATGGTAAAATTAAAGTTTTTATTGATAGCAAATAAATAAATTGTTGTTTTATAATCGGTAATATTTTAATGTTAATAAATGAATATAAAATATTGTATCTAAATGATAATGGGTGCAATGAACGAGCTTTTGTCGAATATTATTGTAGTGATAATTATAATATTATTACGAATTTTTATACTACGTGGAACGAAAAAGTGTAGATTCAATATTCTAGGTTCTGCTTCAAAGAAACATGGTTCTTTTTTAGAATGAAGTTATTATCGCACGATACGGATGGGATGCGTGAAAGAAATTTTCCGTCACGCAGTCATAGGTGCGCGCTTATTACTTCTTTTCTTTCTCGGAAACTACGAGGTGCAGAAACTTAACGTTCTATCCGGGTGTGTCACGAAACTCAGGCATTTTTTTAAACAACTTTATTGACGGATTAAAATGAAATAAATTGAAGATTCATTTTTTAACTTTTCACCTCTAATCTCCAAAAATATAGGTTTTTTTTTAACATAGGCTAAAAAGCTACAACTAGCATAAGCTATTTTATAAGCTACTGTTAGCATTAAATGCTCTGATAATATTATCATTTAACATATTTCTAATTTAATTTCTATTCGATACCGATGCGACCGCACAGTTGGATGGTTAACGAACACGACTGCTACACTAAGTGTTGCGGGTTCGTTCCCTGCATCAGGGTAAACATTCATGCGATGTCCAAACATTATTAGTTTCGTTCCACGTTGTATAATTTTTGCATATTTACAATTAATTTGTTAGTATCTAAATACCTATGTTATGCCCTTGACTGTATTGTTATGTACGTTGGGTTCTGTTGGTATTATAACGGGTGGTGACGACAATACGACGTAAATGAAAACACCAGCAGTACTAATATATAATATACTATTAATGAAACTATAAAATAAACCCAAATATCGGAATCTCGCGCGAAATCGAAATTACTTTATAAAAGTTTTCTTTATCCTGTATTTTTTCCTGGGTAACTCCTAATTATCACGGACAGGTAAACGACCTCCGTATTGTAAAAATACGCCACGTTGCCAACTCGCAGCGACTTTCAGCGCACGGCGCCAGATGATACCACGCGCGCGCGCTGTTGCCGCTCTTAGCACGGGTAAAATAATGGTCTTTTTTTTTTCAATTTTTGTCTTATTTAGTTCAAAAAAAAATATTTTTCTATTTCGACACTAGGACTTATTTGATAATTTCATTATACTCTAATTATGTTAGTACTGCCGTTGTTTTTATTTATTACCATACTGTCTCGTCTCCACTTTGTATAAAATATTTATAAAATTATTAATACGATATTGTTCACATATTTTATATTTAGTCGATGGTTAGTTTTATTTCTTTCCTTTTTTGTTTCATAAATATTTATTAATCATTTGAAAGTTGAAACACTCGAATAAAAATTACAGATTTCAATAATAATTGTTAGTTAAGAAAGTAGAGATGCTAGTTTAAAAAATTGTATTTTCACAGTGGGATGTCCCGTAATTGCGTCGTAATTGTCATGTCTCGATTTAGCTTCTTGACTTACTGGGACTCCTAACTTTGTCGACATCCCGTGAAAAAGTGTAGGTACCCTATATTTAATAAGTCAAATATACCTATTAGCGAAAATATTCCAGCGTATTGTACTAAAATATTTTGTAGTCACTACCCATATATTTTAGTAAAATTATATTTACATTTGGGGCCCTATTATACGTATATTAAGCATCTATTGGACGCCGATAAGCAATAACAAGTTAAACAACAAAATAAATTTATTGACACAGAACGCTTTATTTAAAGTTACAGAACGTTTCTTAATTATTATAAGGCAAACGCCTTATTACATTGTTTAAATAAAAAAAAAAAATTGATCATGAAAAAATGTTAACACATAATGGCGCTATAATTTTAAAACACGATTTACTCGAAATTTCTCCCGTGTGGGTTAACACATTATTGCTTATCTGTCCTATTATGAATAGATGTTTGCGTTTTGGGTAAAGCACACCAATTTAGAAGTATGTAGACTTAGATATCTAACCGCCGCACTCAGAGTCGACTTTAATGGTTACTTAGTTAAGTGTAGATTTTTAAAATAAAATTGCCGCAATCAGACAAGTTTAATAAATTAATGTTAATTGGCATTTAACTAATTAAGTTACATCTCATTAAATGCCAATTAACATTAATTTACTGAACGTCTCTGATTGCGGCAATTTTGTTTTAAAAATCTATACTTAACTAAGTAATCATTAAAGTCGACTCTGAGTGCGGGCGTAAGTACTTCTGTTACCTCTCTCAAATACTCTGTAAATAATCATGTCTGTAATATTGTGGTTATTTTTAATACTGTTTGCACGTCGACGCGCGACGCCGCAAAATGAGATAGCCACGATTTTAAAACTTAATTACATTAAAGATAAGTTGGTCGCGTGTCTCTTTCTCTCTATTCTATTTTCTCTATATTCTTTAATTTTCCTCTATGACTTAATAATTCTATCTTCCGGTTCCGTTTTTGGAGATCGTGTGCCATCAAGGATAAAACTAACTCAAATATCGGTGGGTGCCATCTTTTTGGTTATGTCTTGTAGTTCCTCGATAGCAAAAAATGGGCATAATGACTAAAGTTTAATGTTTAGTCTGTCTTGTAAATTATAAAAAAAAAAATATTGGACGTGTTTTTCCTTTTTTTACGTAATCAAAAAATAACGGCGATACATAGAGTTGAAATTCCGTGTGACGTAACGCCTAGGCACACTTTATACTTAGTTATGTCGTCACGAGTCCCACTCCTAAACTTGAATGCGTTTTATCTAAGTATTTTTGAATAATTTTAAAAAGCAAAAAATAAGTGACTTATTTTATAACTATTGACGGGCTAATATATTTTTTTTATACCGTGCGCTGCCCATTGCATCGTGCGATCTCGAACTTATCACCTGTGACTTCACGACCTCGCTTTGGTTTACTTATTTGGCGTTTATTTTTTGTGTAAATATTCGAAATTAAAAAAAATATGGGTTAAATAAAATGACATGATCTTCAATATTTCTGTTACACCCTACTTGAGCACTATAATAAGCTTTTCCTCTTTTTTTGTTATATGTAGGTATAGACACGCGGCTGTCGGTGTGCAAACGGTTGACTTATAAAAATCCCTGCGACCTCGCTTCAAATCGCAACTAAATAGGCCAATGTTCTTAACGCATTTTTGCCGTTGTAATTATTAAGAGTTACTGACAAATATATTGTCAGGTAATAGGTAGGTACACAATAAAAATTCTGGTCATTCGCTGGTCGAGGGCACAGACTATGTCGATATTGAAGTAATAAAAGAATATTATTTGAAAATATGCAACTTTCTTTCATTTCTTTCCTTAGCGCACGGTCTCACTGGGCTAGATTGCGACTGACTATGAGCAGCAACTCAACCGGTAATCGACGCATACCATCGCTGTACGGAGCGAATTGGATTGTAGCGAGCTGTCAGGCGTAGTTTTCGCTTCGCTTCAATTCAACAGTAGACTTTTTTTTATCTTAGGTACTTACACTAATTTTGACTGTCAATCGCAACTAAGCCAGCCTATTGAGACTGCTTCCTTATTTTTTCAAAAGAATGATAACTGTTTTGCGTTGCTTTTTTGAGTCCTGTTTTTCATTTAGCGATTACAGAAAATAATAGGTATATTAACTAGAGATAATGTAGGCAGGGCAGGCGGGCCACGGTTGAACAGGAAGTTAGAGAAAATGCTCTTTCTCAAAACTTCTTTTGTTGGCATCTGTTATATTTTTCACAATTGTCTTAAAACTGTGAATTATGTAAACAGTGACTAAGCAACAAAATGGCGGTTAATACATTTATTATTATTAAAAGTTTTCGTACTAAACTCATTTGATGTCCATTCCATTTGTTTTGTTCTGTGGGCCTTACCTACTAGTTATAGTTTCAATCGAAACAAATAGTTGATCGGTCCAGTTGATCCACAGACCACAACGTGCAACGGAAGAAGCGATGAAAATAATACAAAAGTAATATTTTTTTTATAATTTTATTAAATTATGTATGTTTCTATAACTTTTTTTTACATAAGTTTTTTTTTGACAATTACATTGAATAATGCTGCCAATTCAGCAGTAGTCACAATTATAGTACCTAATGTTTGCCTCTACGTTTAGACAACGAATGACTTCAAGTGGGCCGGCGCCGGCGACAGTGCTAATTAGTTTTCGAACGTTAAAAGGTGCGTTCGAAAATATAGACGACGACGATCTTTATTTTTTAAAGCGGGAATCCCGTCATATTTTGAATGAATCGATTGCCATCTACATTTATAGATGTGATAGCATCGAGATCATGCACTGTCGCCGCGACGGCGTCAGTCTGCGCCCGGCCGGCGTCGCTCGCCGCTCCACACTCGACTTGGTCCAAGAATATATTTACGAAACAAAATTTTGTACAAAAATTTTTGGCTTCAATATTTACAATTCCACTGACATATAATTTTTTTTTTACAACGCCGGACTAATATAATTTACAACGAACTAAGTTGCGTGCTTGCGGAGCGGCGACCGCTCGCCGCCGGTCGGCTGAGGGCTGTTTATTGCAATTTCAATTTCTAAAAACACATTTTCTTATCTAACGAGAAGGTGCGCGCGTACAGTGCGACACACCGCTTCTAATACCCTATCGTTACAGTGGTAGTGTCGTGCACGAAAGTGCTAACACCACGGCCGCTCGGTATGAACCCAGTTGAATATGCGGACAGTAACGACAGTACGGTCGGAAGAGACGGCAAAACAAACACACTGTAGCGATAGGATAGACAGATTTATTTAAGGAAGAGACAACACCGAAGGCAGAGATGAGTGATCAGCTGGCCACTACTGTCGCCCGCGCGCTTAATTTAATTTTATATACGAGTACCGGTCTTGTACTCTGTCGATAACCATCTCCCTGTTTCGTGTTTTAAAAATTAACATTTAGAATTAACACTCAAGTAGGGGCTTATACAGAATTTGTACTCTTTAAGCGTCCCGTCGCCGCTTGTGTACCCGCTTGTTTACACCCGTTCGCCAAATGAAAAACGCGAGTGAAACACCGCAACTTGGTCATATTGCTACACTATACACTTAACACTAAACGATTCCCAGCAGACAACGTCTGGAATGGAGTATTTATTCAACAGCAGACACGGGGAAATGTCGAGTTGAAATATTGCAAAACGCCGGTAGGTACAGCTAGTAATTTATATGCTTTTAAAGCTCCTCTAAAATAAATAAATAGATCTTTTGTGATATTGGTAAATTAGATACGACAAATAAGTTTGTTTTTGTTAACATTTAGGCAGAATTCGACGAACGCGTACAGGTCCTAAGCAGCTCCTAGCTCCTATGTATGTAAAACCAGATACTCAATGGCTGTAACTGTGGCGCACGGATACGTTAAAGTTACGGCTCGCGGATGAGGATGTATCTGGCTTAAAACAACACGCCACCCCTCGGTCACTAGGCAGAGTAGATTTTGGAACGCAGTCTCGTCTCGTCAAAACAAATGTCAAATTCAAATGACAGACGATAACGCCAAGATAAGACACAGCATTCTTGTACGGGCTCCGCCACCAGCTTAACGTTTGACAGTGGTTGAACTTTACTATTATTGCATTAAAATTCCGCAACTGTCAAAGTATAAGACAACTTTTGAGGTCAACTGTACGTTTTAATTTTAGTTTTGACTTTATTATATTATTATTGACTTTATTATATTCAAATCTGTCATGGACGTACAAGTGGCCTAGGACACCTTCCAAATCCTTTTTTTTGTTCAGGAATGTTTTCGCCCATCGCCCTTTCGGTAACTGCAGAGATTATTTATTGTCAAATCAATATATTAAACCAGCAGAGCATCGCTTGGACAAGTGAGGATCGCGTCCGACGGAAGCGCGGCGTTTGTGCCGCAAATCGACCACATGCATCTATTAACCTTAAGAGATCAGACTGACATTACTAAAATAATCAAGTTTTATACTTACAAACATGACATTTATAAACTATACTTATCATAAAATCCATAACTAAAACAAATTTACAATAAATTTCAATTAATGCAAACATGTGTAATGTGTAATGATGTTTCAAGAAAAAATTGAAATTACATTTTTTTTTATGGTAGAGCCAGAGAGGAAGTGATTGACAAGTTGACATTGATGGCCGTGGCCCAACGAATTTAATGACGCCATAAACAACGAGCTCACACAATGAAGAACCAATCATGCATCTCCACAAAAAAACGAATTAACAATTTATTATTTAATTACAATAATGTAAGATAAAAATAAGTTGTAACAAAAATATTTGTGTTCTCTCTGATTATTACCTATATATTTCTTCCCCTCGTAAAGTAACTGTTGTAACACAAAAAGTGCCCTGTTTTACATTCCATTTTATAACAATAGCTTTTTGGTATGTGAATGTCATCAGAAAATATAATCCAACAAAGTAATTGTGTCATTCGACTTCGTTAATGATAAAGTATCTGAATATCGCAATAAGATGGCCGACTTTAGAAAGTTTTTGCATAGCCTGTGTGTTACTGGGATCAAAATAATTCTTATGTTACATGCTAGCTGGTTAAAAAGTACGAAATAACAAATTACTCAGATGGTTGTGTGACAATGTAGTGAGATCAATAATATTGAACATTAATACTTAAAAAGAAAAAAAGGCACGACAGTGTGTCGTTGTGTCGGAAAAGTGTTACCGTCTAAGTAGGTACCTCTAAAATTCACTTTGTCTGCAATATTTTGCTAACACCGTTTGGCATATCCATTGCGAAATATAGGCAAAAAATAAATACAATTTTAATCTGTAAACAATAATGTTGATAAATATTGTACATTTTACGTGTAGCAAAAGAAAAAATATAATATAGACACATAAATACTTATAGTACCTAGTTCTAAGTGTGTGTCTACATATTTTGGTGGATTCTCAAACCCCTCTTTTTGACAGGACATAATCGATCCTACTTCGAAAACAATTTCCTTGGTGGGTTTATTTTATTCCAGAAAAAAAGTCAATTCAACAAACATAAAGTAATAATTTTACGATCGCACAAAATTCGCAGTTTTTTTTCTATATTTCATAAATTTATATAATAATAATAATAGTATGTATAATATATACAGTAATAATAATAATTAATAAAATTGTAATTTTATATACATTTGTTGAAACCAATAACAATATATCAGTACCAAGACGACAGTGTGTAAAGTGTCTCTCTCATAACATTCAATAGAAAAAACAATTGCCAAAGAATATCGTTATTGGCTGATAATATAATACAGGTATTTCATCTATGATGAAATCTTGTCTTATGGAGCTTGCATACCGAATACGCGTGCGTCTTCCGTCAAGTCGTATTTTGTTTAATTCGAGTATAACTTAGGTTAAGTTTAAGTTATGAACACTGCACTGCCTGCGCATTAAGTATGGCCATGATCCATCCCCTGGCGTGAGTCGTATCTAAGACGGGAGGAAACTTTATAAGACCGAAGCTTACGGCTCGACTTCAGACGGAGACATATTTCGGTAGGTGCTCCCTTAGAATCAAGACTCAATCACTGCTAGATATGTCGAGAGGTACCAATACCTATTATTAAAATATTGTATTGTGTGACTATAGATAATAGAAATAAAATTTTCAATTCATCACTTATTTTTTCCTCACAAGAGATAATCAACATAATAGGATGTACATTAAGGTAGAAATAAAAACTGCGTTGAATATATTAAGAAATTCATAAATTATATTTTTTATTGTGCTTTTAAAACACAAAGGAATAGTGATATCGACGCAAAAATTATAGATAATACTCGTACACATAAAATAATAATATATTTTCATATCATCTTTAACGCAAAAACATACATCGACACACGACAACAAATATTGCAACATATTTTGAGCTTAGCTCTTCAAATTTACAAATGTATTAACACAACAAGTATAGTACGGATAGTATAAAAAAACCCATCGCGTGTTACTGAAAGTTTTTGGCAATTTTGTACTCGGTGACGGTTCGCGGAGGTGTGTATGTGTGCGGTACGTGTGTTGTGTTAACATTGTGTGTTTGTGTGAGAGTGTGTGTGTTGTGTATGTGTATGTGTGTGTGTGTGTGTGTGTGAGCGGCGCGGGCGCAGGTCTCATTGACGCTAACAAGTCACTCTGTCACGCGTGACGCGTAGAGTCCAGACACAGAAACGACTCGCCATCAATACATACATGTATCAACAAAATGTTCTACGATTGTTTACGTTTGCGAAGTTATCAACTTGCGGGTGGCGAGCGGCCGCACTCCGCACTCGCGCCGCGCAACCACCACCTGGAACATGCAACACCGGCGTGTTAATATCGTCATGCAGCTAAGAACTGGCTTCCATGGCTATGTAATGAATTAAAAACAAAAAAAACAACATATTATAGCTATCTTATATTCCACCTAAAATGTGGCGTGAGAGAGATCGCTTTAAGCGATAAGGTCGCTTTTTGTACTTACTACCTACCTGTACCTACTTAACATTTTAAGTAAATCTTAAGATTTGGCAAACGTATTTTTTGGTTACCTACAATCAACAGAAAGCCATTGATGGACGAAAGATACGAAAGTAAAGTTGATGATTTAAACCATATTTATGAATTACTACGTGAAACTAGAGGGGGAGGGAGGGTCTTGGCATATATACTACGGGTGGTCACCAATGGGGAAGGGGTTTTTTTTTATGTCATAGGGGGCAAACGGGCAAGTGGTACACCTGATGGTAAGTGATTATCGCCGCCCATAGACATCTGCAACACCAGAAGGCATGCAGGTGCGTTGCAGGTGCGAATGAGGATGGGAATTGTGGGGGTGGGATGGGGTGAAAAAATTGTATGGGTGTAAGGTGGATACTCGGGATACTCACCTAGACCCTCGCGGGGCGCGCGACGCGGCGCGGGCGGGCGGCGGGCGGCGGCGAGGGCGCGGGCGCGGGCGGGGTGTGCGCGGCGCGCGGGGGCCGCTGCGCGCGCGCCGGCGAGCGGCGGCGGCGGCGCGGCCGCGCGGGCGCACACCCCACGCCGCTGTCGCCGCTGGCGGACAACAGAGATTCGCTGTCGCTCTGGTTCGACGTGTACCCGATCACGTCCACTTCGTCTGCAATGAGGAGAATAAAGAGAATAAATTACATGGCCTGCTACTCACACGTACGTATTCTTTATGGGTAGATACACAGTGCTCCCTAGAGAATCCCGGAATTCCGGTTAAACCGAGCGAATTTGGGAACGAATTTGGGATATGGGCATCGCCAGTGGTCCGTGCACGAAATACTAAATAACATTTCAAAAGGTCATTATTGTTTTTTTTTCCCTATTTTGTGGCAACGACTCTTATAAAGAAAGAATTTGGTAAGTTATCTGAACTCTACAAGAACGCGCGAGAGCTTAAAGGTAACGTCACTTCTGCATAGATGCAGACCTTCTTAATTATCAAAGGCTTTAAGGTTTCATGGAGAAAATATCTACCCTCGCAAGAGAGTGGGAAACTCCATGAAACCTGGCATGTATAAAGCCTGTGCTTGTTCAGCACCTACAGAGGTTCGACGGAGCCGTCTCGTGCGACCAAGTGGGCAACGAGGAAGAAACTTATCTGACCTCTGCAGGGCAATTATGTAACTTTTGTTGCTATCATATTTCAGTTCCAATCAGAAAGTAACATAATAGCCGCTCAGTACTAAGGAGTTAGGAGTTAGTAGGTATGTTTAACATAGAATTTCAGCCCTCCTTTAATATTTATAGTATCATTGATCTTAGGATGCACCACACAGAGATCGAAGTCGTAGATGTACTGTATATTTTTGTGTTTGAAGCAGTGTCGTACGCCTTACAGTTTGTAATAAGTTCTATTTCTTACTTCGAGTCCGCCTAAACGTATAATGTCACTATAGTTGCATATTCTTAATATAATACACGGCGTATATCAAAGACCGTATTTTCGCCAGCTCCCTCCGCCGCGTGTCTGGGTGAAGATTACGCGGCACGCGCGGCGCTCACACGAGTCTTCTCAGATAAGCCGTCGAGGAAATTTAATCCCAGATCTATTCCTTGCCACCATCAAAATATTATGCATACATTTTGGAATGATAACACGAAAAAGAAAATCGATCTGCATTAAAATTAAATTACACATTATGTATCTAATATCTATGTAAGTTGACGGTAATAGACGATGTTACGAGTAAAGACAACTAAAGATGAGTATTAAAGATTCAGCAGCCATTTTGTTTTTCCAAGATAGAATCCAGTTTTTGGGTGAGAACCGTGTTTTGTCTTGTCAATGTAACATTGTCGTAATGTCACCATAGTAATTGGACGCAGATAAGCAATAACATGTTAACCCACAAAATGAAGTTATAGATTCAGAATGATTTATTGAGAGTTAGAGAACGTTTTTTAATTATGTGTTTACCTTATTACATTGTTTAAATATGTAACTAAATATTGAAGATAAAAAATTTTACACAAAATGGCACTATAATTTTAAAACTTTAATTTAATCAAAATTTATCTAGTGTGGGTTAACACACTATTGCTTATCTATGTCCAATTATAGTAGTTAAACTTATTATAATAGGTAATTAAAACATTGTCATTGGAACAATGAAATATAAATCGCGATAGATGCCATAAATAAAGAAGAAGAGTGTTAAAGAGTTGCCGAGATAATAATTAATGAGGAAAAGCTCACGTATCACGAAAACGTTTATTCGCAATCGCGTTTCATAGAAGTTTGTATTGTTGTGTTTATATTTTGAACTAATGTAAATAGTAGTGGGGAATTTCTCGCAGTGCCAATTATATTACAGAAAGTGGACGTATTGGGATGTTCACGAATGCACCACTCCCCCACGGGTCGTGTCATGCGAACAGTTCCGTTCCGGCTTCGATACAACTAACTACGAGCAGAATTTGGAGATTATAATTATAACAGCGGCTGTAGACTGTTGGATTGCGATGGCGGCGCCCAGGGTTGTCAGTTGCCATGCCATGCCATCACATTCACATCACATCATCGCAGATGTTTTGTTTTTAACAATAAGTGTAACAAAAGAGGCGATTCGGTTACTACTGTAAGCCAGTTTTGTTTTGTAAATGTTTGTTTGTTTATTAAATCAATGAATAAAGGACGAGATGAATCCAATATCTGACCTTAAGGACCTCATTATCTACATTTATTTATAGCTTTTGTCACACAGGAGCCTTAAACTTCAGTAGATAAAAAAAAATTGATAAAAACCATTTAAAATATTTATTCTGCAAATAAACCACATTTTTATTTTCATCCGACTAATATTATAAATTTGAAAGTGTAGATGTTTGGATGTTTGTTACTCAATCACGCAAAAACGGCTGAACGGATTTGGATGAAATTTGGCATGCACGTTGTCAGGGGTACAGAGAAGGACATAGGGTACTTTTTATCCCGGAATTCCCGCGAAAACTCCGAAATTACCGCGGGTGAAACCACGGGGCACAGCTAGTATTTTATAATATATCAACTGCAACCACTTTTTTTGGCAAAATGAAAAATAAACACGCCGGACAACAATTTCAAATTTCTGGATTCTCTCTTGGAGGTTGGAAGACGTGAGATTCACCATTCGGCTTTGGATAAGGCATTGGCAACCCTAGGTGCTCGCACAGCGCACCAATTTCCTGCAATACATGTTAAATGGCGGCCAATCGAAGTCCGCCCCCCGCCGCCCGCGCCGGCGCCGCCCCTTCCGGCGATCGTGCCAGGCTCTCAGCAACGGAAATTGATGGAAAAAGTAATAGTAGTTAAATGATGGAAATTGATTAAGGTACCTACGCGGACGTTACGTCACTAAGCTTTGTGTACACTGTGCCACTAATTTCTATGTAAAGCTATGTTGATAGGCGATTCTACATACGAAATAAGCTATTTGACTAATTTTTTTTTAGTCCGTCTTGGAGATTAATAAAAAATATTGGACACGTATTTTTTTCTTTTTTTACGCAATCAAAAAATAACGGCGATACATTGAGTTGAAGTTTCGCGTGACGTCACTAACCAGTGCAGTTTGCATTGCGGCTTGTAGCGGTAAGTGACGTCACGAGCCCCACCCTAAACTTTAATGCGCTTTATCTCTGTGTACCTTCATTTATTTGAAAAATAAAAAATACGTGTCTAATGATTTTTAATGTTCTATCTGACGGACTAATTAGAATTTTGATTTTCAAAAGTCGTCAACATCCCTACTACACAGAACAAATAGAAGGCACTCAGTTTAGTATAAAAATGAAAAATGTTTATTACCAGAAAAACAATGTTGGCAACCGGTGTCGCCGTGTGATTTTCGTACACAAAACTATTTATCACGCACCAAAATATTCATTAATGGAACGAGATGTATTAACGCGGTTTGGTTACGTTTTTACTTGGACACTGTTTTCATATTTCAATATTGGTAATATTGGGGAAAATATCCTTCCAATTGGGATGCCAGCAAAGGAAGTTTTGGGAAAGTTTGAGAATTTGCTCTGACTTCCTTTGAACGCGCCTGCCTGTCTCACCTACATTGCCTCTCTAATTAATGAAAATATTATTTTTCCTGTGTGAAATTTTTAACACCGAATATTGATCTACTAGCTGTCCCTCACGGTTTCACCCGCGGTGAATTCGGAGTCCCCGCGGGAATTCCAGGATAAACTACCCCACCTTCCTCTTGAATTACTCTATTAAAAAAACCGCATCAAAAGCTGTTGCGTAGTTTTAAAGGTTTACATAGGGACAGACAGACAGCGGGAAGCGACTTTTTCATACTATGTAGTGATGAATTTGTAGAAAAAAAAATCAAAACTTTGTTTATTTTTTAAGGTACCCACGCTTAGGGTACGAAGAAGAAACACAATGGAATTAAAAAAACATAATTAATTGCATAATTATTACGTCGTTTTACATTTTTACTACATTTATGAAAATCACAATTCAAAACTTTAGGCACAATAATAGAATAATAGAACCGAGTTAAGATTAGTAGATAGGTATGTGTTTAGTATCACTATTTTTGGAGAGTAAAATTCTGCTTAGTGCTAGAGAACAGCCGATCCACTGTACTACCTCGAGATTAAATTAATTCAATCGTCACGTACGTCGTGCTGTATTATAATTAATTATTGTACATAGACTTCCTATTCATTAGCAGCACGATGTGGAGGAGTTGGAGCGTGAATATACCAATTAATAGCAATCGGCACCTATACGACGCGCGACGAAGGGATTCCGAACTCTGTCTTTGATCGCGGTACATGGATTCCGACAATCGCCCTTATTCCTAACGTGTTGGAATGCAGCGGTACAACCTCATTTCGGATATGTCAGTTGATTTAAACCAATCCAATAATCATCTATCGTTCCATATCGGAGAGCACGTCTGCAGTTATCCGACTCGAAGGACCAAAACACCTCACGGGTTTCACTTCTTTGATTATATTTTAAGGACTACATTAAAATATGTTTTCCCATTATACTATAAAAAATCATCATAAGTAACAACATCTTATGCAGTTTATCTTGCAACTCATATGATGCATAAGCGGCTGAACAGATTTTGAATAAAATCAGGCACAAGCACAATGCAAACATAAAACCGAAATCAGAACCAAGAGCATAAAAAAACGAAGTTGTGCCCTGCCAGACTTGAACTTACTATCGTAAATTATTGTTAAGCTTAAGACAACGTTCTAACCAAAGGTTCGAAGGTCATTTCATGGTTGAAATACCTAACCCGTAGAAGAATTAGTGCAAATTGCAAACAATGTAAGCTAAAGAGAACGAACACTCCGCCAGAACCCACCGTGCCGTGCCGTTATGGAACTTAATGCGGAACGCCCACTGACAGATTGCAACACACAGTTCCGTTTCGACAAGCGAATTTGTTTCCGCCATAAATCGAACAGGAGCTGAGCGCGTGCATACAACTTTCGCAACCAGAAAGAACGATACAGATTCGCACTAAATTCCCAAAAGTACCTAGTAGCATAAATTTTGCTTACGCCAATCGTCAATGCTGCAGGGAACAATTTGCACGTTAGAATTTAAAATTTCAATTCTTCAACATTCAAACGTTTGTTTTTACTCTTTCACGTCTAACTGATCATCGTATACACGTTTTCAGGTGTATACAAAAGGACCTTAGGGTACTTTTCAGAAAGAAAAGAGTATTGTTTCCGAGGAATAGAAAGTTGATTCATAAAATCTTTAGTGTCAGCAGGTGAAAGTATCCGAAAACATCCCTAAAACCGTGCAATGATATTGCAAGCGTTAAGTAGCAAGTTCAGAAATTCATCGTTATCTTTAATTTCAAAGTAAAATATAAATCTCAACAACCTTATATCTCTTTTGACACACGGATCATTTAACTTTATTATCTCTTATAAAAAAATAGCCCATTAACCTTTATAAAGCGAGCCATTACAGTGCGCTGTCGCCGTGATCCCTGCTCAAATGAATCGTAAATGTTGCTATTTGTACTTCAGCCTATTGAGAATTTTGGGATTGTCTAGGGAACTCTGATATACCTACAAGGATAAAAATTATCATCGACACGTCTATCCGTTGTCCAGTAAGACAAATAAATATTTTTTTACATAATAAAAATTATTATAAATAACATTCAAGCCTGTCTTTCTCTGTCTTTCTGCCTTATCTGGCAATTTGACTGCGACATACAAAGTATAAGCTACGTCATATTGTATTTGATAAACTATAATTTTATAAAAAATCCTTATGCGAATGTGAGTTTGTTTGTTACGTTTTCACGCCTTAACGGCTCCACCGATCACCTTAAAATTTTGCATTCACGTTGTAAAGGGTACAGAGAAGAAGATAAGGTTGGTACTTTTTATCCCGGAATTCTTGCTGGAACTCTGAAATTTAAGCGAGTGAAACCACAGAGAGCAGCTAGTATTGTAAAGAATTTGTATCTAAAATTGGTACTATTTTTAATAGAATTAAAAAATCTAGGAGAAACTAAAGACCATAGAACGAAGTCTCAAACACCGCTAGCTTTACAATAGATAATAATATGTTTCCAAGGATTAGGCTCCACGTTCGAAATAACGTGAGCGCGTGGTTACAGAGTAAGTTGAGTGGAACTTCGGAGCATTCCTAGTATGTTAATGTACGCGGCCACCGGGTTATTTACGATCGGCCCCGTAACGGTTCGCCGAGGCTTCGCCGCTGCCCGGGAAATTAATAACTATAACGAATAACGATGTACGAAAACGTAGATACCTACCTTTCTTATTATGACCATCAGAAACGGAATTGATTTATTTATGCCTGCCATTAATCTTGCGCCAGTAATTATTGGGTACATTTATTGTTATACATTATTGATGAGCGTTTTCGCTTTCGGAACTCATTTTTCTCCAGCAATTTGTTGCACGGTGCGAATTGAAATTTGTTTTCACACATAAGGATGATTAAAATTAATAGCGAACTCGATCCTGAATAGCTGTTGCGATCGCCGTTTCATCGATCCGAAATCCAAGATTTCCCTCAAGGTGCGAAATTTTCTGAGATTAAAAGGTTTTTTTGACCTAAAATATGAACTAAGAAGAATAATAGATGTTTATTGGCAACCAAAAATACGATCAATGCAATCAAGTACCTACATTGTAGCTACATATTATAGCATAAATCCAAATTTTTAGTTCATATATCGATAAAAAACTGTTACAATTTATGCTTTGTGGAACTTAATGACAGTACCTAGGTACGTGTCAAGTTTATTTATTTATTGATTCCACATTCGTTAACATAATGTGCAGCTGCGCCATTATGAAAAGTGTGAAACATAATAAGAAAGATAAGGAGCTATGTATCTATCGTTACTGTTGTAGATGAAGACTGCAAGCAAATAAAGAAAGCAAGTAATAAAAATATAATACATACATTTAAAATCATCCAGTAGTTTTTGCTTGATACGCGTCCAAACTCCAAACATACTTATTCAATAAATTAGGAGATAACAGAAAATAGAATAAGAAAAATGTGAATTTTTAATGCGGCACCAAAATCAACACAAAGTCGGTCCCTTTTCCCACGTTCAAATATTAATGTTGCCGATAAAGAGAACTCGAATACTCGAATATAAAAGATATAAATACCACGTACACAAATCATCCGGTGCCTGAAAGATGAAAAGGTTAGAGGACGTCAAATCAAAGTTGGGGAAACTCAAAGCTTGTAGAGCACAGATAACCGAGGGGGGGCGGCCCGCGGGGAGGGGGATTAGTACAATGACCGGAATATAAGGAGTTATTTGAACAGTTTTCAACACAACCCCTTTTCAAACTTCAAGCGAACGCTCTTCAGTGAGCAGAGATTTGACATTACGAATTATTTTATCAGTTCACGATTCTAATGAAATTGAATTGATTCAAATGAAATTAAATTTCCCGATTTCGACAAATTAGGCATACTTGAATTAGTTCTGCGAACATACGACATTTTGTCCTGATAGTGTCCTATTCTTTTAATACATACTAAGTTATAAGTCGACCTCTTTTTGTTTCCATCTGACCCATAATCATGACAGTATATCCTATAATAAATATTACGTCATTCAATAAGACCCTCAGTTAACTAAAAATTACGTTTTTATCAGTCTGTATGTTTGATGGCGAATCGTGCAAACACTAGTGAACTGGTTTGAATATAGCTTAGCATTAAGGTAGCTTATGTTGCGGGTCAGCATATTTATGTTATTACCTACAACAAATAATTTCCGACAAAATCCCGGAAGACACGCAGGTGAAACCGCAGTCATCAGGAGGCCTACCATTAACTTTTAAAATGCCTGACATGTTCCGAGCAGTTCAATTAACTTGTCTTAAATTGACCTGCAAGAAATCGTACCATGTTCATAGATTTGTTGACCTGTTTTTGGCATGCTAAGGGCTAAGAAGGGTCATATATCATTGTCTCTGAAAGGTTGAGCGAAAGAGATGGCGCTATACGAGTTTTGTATAGCTCTTTGTCCTTCTTATTTTGTTTGCGTTTTGGTGGCGTTCTGAAACTTAGCTATAAAACCGGTAAGTGTCCGGTTTTTTTTTGTATAGTTTAATTTATATATTTGCATCACATTTCACCACTAAAAAATTATATTTATGCTTTATCATCCTTGGGAGATACTTTAGTGATGATATTATGATGAAGTAACATATTGACGGACTACATAGATTTTGTGAATAATAACCAAGGTTTAATTTGAAAGAAGAACAATGTTTCTGAACGTACTACATCTGATTTTTAAAAAGTAAACTTTTATGTTTTGTAAACAAAAAACAAACTCAACTCTAACTCAATACTTATCTCAGAAGTTTTATTACTTTCAAGCTTCAGATTTTATTCGGGCATATCTTTATTTAAAAACTATGCGTTGGCTCTTCAAGTGGCTTTTATTACCAAAGTGGATTTCAAAACATAGTTCTTATTCATTCGAATTCAAATTATGTCGATGTCGTCTACACCTTGCCGTCGTGTTAGTAAGAAGTTACTTGGGATAATAATCATAGAGATATGGCTATGGCTTTTGGAGAAGGTGCATCCAAGGACTGGAAAGGTTGGTCTGCGGTAAGTACCTACCTAAGTGTTATTTATATAAATTACTAGGTGTTCCACACGCGGTAATTACGAAGTTCCCGCGGGAATTCCGGGTTCAATATACAACAAATACAATAACTTAAGTTACTCAGGGACAATGTAGCATTTATGTAAATGGTGATTTTTTTTGATCTTAAACAAACAAAAAAAAAACGTTTCCTCTTTATAATATTATTTTAGACTAGCTGTCCCTCGCAGTAATTTCGGAGTTCCCGTGGGAATTCCGGATTACACTATAGCCTATGTTGCTCAGGGGTATGTAGCTTTCAAATGGTGTAAGAATTTTTGAAATCGGTCCAGTTGTTTTTGAGTTAAATCGTACCTAACAAACAAAATAGATATTATTATAGATAAGAACAATACATATTATGTAACCACACCCAACTGGTAGTTTTACAGGAAAATTATAGATAGGTATATTTGGGTAAATGAAAAACTTACTAAATAGGTATATTTTTTTAAATCATTTACATAATACGTTTAGTTAATAACCACAAATGTCCTATGAAATTACATCTGAGCTTTGAATAGTGGATGTTTGTGCCTCCACTGAAGTGTAGCTTAAATTGGTGAGTTGCCGGCTGCGATTGAGCTTCTTGTAAGATTTCTTCAAGTGTTAGATCTTGAACAGGTGCACAAGCAACTCCCTAAGCCCAATGATGATAAGTGTCATCATATATTTCCTTAGTGCATACCCAGAATCACCTAAAAAGATATAAAAAATAACATTAACACCAGTTTTAAAGTAAAATTGTATAGAAGTTTTAAATATTTGATGATAATGAGTTATGGTCTACCAAGAAGCTAGAAAGCCTCATTGTTATCTAGTTCTTCTGTGGGTCTTCAGTGGGTGATTATTCCAAATATATGATGATCCCCTAAAACTTGCATCCACACTTATTATATATATGATGAAAATTACTTTTTTTTCTTTACAGATTGGCAACATCATGTGGAATTAGATATTGAAAAAGGGCATGTACCTACCCAGGGCTGAAAAACTATTAATAAAAAAAAATTAGATATTGAATTAGAGATATTCATTTATATCTAATGCTAATTTTATAAGTATTTAGTTACCTATAGTTTGAAGTTACTTAAGTAATGTCTTTGGCAAAGAATAAAGAAAGTATCTGGAAAATGTATTTATATACCTAGTTTACAATTTTTTATGTTCACTATGTTTAAGTTCGTCTTTATGTGTGTTATGCTACGAGGACTTAAATACTATTAAAAACTATAAGAAACTAACCAAAGAGTTTACATTGATTATGTTGCTTCCTACTCACCTTGGTTTCAATAGAAAGATTGTGTTTTGGTTGACTCGATCATAAAACGTCTAAGCTCTTCACATAATTTTATAACGTAAACTTAAATCTTTTGTGAGCCTATACCTTTTAATAAAATAATGAGATTCTTCAAAAGCAAAGAGATCGATTTGATCTCTCAATTGCCTTCTCTAATCTTGCAGCTCGGGTGTCTCGCTAGATAGTCATCTTCTAAAAACTCCAATATTTCGTATTCGTCCATTTTTCAACAATACACTAGGTTTTTCACAAAATATAGGTAATTCCAAGGTAATCCGGTCACAAAAAGCTGCTTTCTTGCGCCTGTTGTTGGCCGGTTTATTTGACAGATCAGCTGGTCAATCGAGGAAAATGAAATGTCAAAAATCACAACATGGTACGATTAGGCAGGTCAATTACAGGCCGCCCTTTAAAATGGCCGCTGGCCGGATAGGTGACGTGTGGGCTGCAATTGGCTGGCCTGCAGAGGCCGTCATGGTACGAATTTGCAGGACAGTTCAATAAAACGCCTGAACTGCCCTGCTATAAGGCGTTAATGGTAGGCCTCCAGTTAGCCAATGACAAAATTCCTATATCCCCTTAAAATTTAAGACCCGTTAATAGTAGAATTTTGCACAAAACACGGCAGCAGTCAATACAAGCATCGCCAATAAAATACAAGGTAACAAAGTTAGAAGCGGAGGCGCGTACCGCAGGGAGGGTAGCCCGATAAATCTTCAGGCGATAATTTACCGATTCTTTGTCTCGGAAGCCCATAAATTCGAACGCAACGCTGCCGGTGACGGCACGCACCTAGCCCGAACGGGATTTATCCCGCAACGACCAGCACTAGAGGTGACCGCACGTTTACAATCCGTTCAAATGAATCCCATCCGCTGTATAAAACCTTAAATCGCTCCAAAAATTCATCTAATTTAAAGATAAAATGTGAATATTGAAATTGGAAAGAATGGGCATGTGGGTCTTTTTTTTAGCCCGTCTTGTCTATTATAAAAAATATTGGACACGTATTTTTTCTTTTTTTACGTAATCAAAAAATAACGGCGATATATTGAGTTCCAATTGCGCATAACGTCACTATTCGGACAGTTTGTATGGCGGTTTTAGCGGTTAGTGACGTCACGACCCCCTCACCCTAAACTTTATTGCGCTTTATCTCTGTATATTTTAATAAATTTGAAAAAGCAAAAAATAAGTGTCTATTGTTTTTTTATTTTCAAACTGACGAACTAATTAAAATTTAGATTTTCAAAAGTAGTCAATATCCCCATTGATGAAAGCATATAGTATCTAATGAAGAAGTGAAGTGTGAAAGGAGGTTGCAAAATTTGGCGCCTCATAAAAAGGACTTAGGTTTTGAGCTTATATTGTATATTGAAAATAACGATCGTATAAAATCTACATTTATCTAAATTCACTTACCAGGATCCTATGAGACATTTGACGCGCTATCGGATTCAATTCCGAATAAATTGGCAGGCAAATTAGATTCTTTACGGGAGGTTGACGGTAGGAACAAGAGGTCGTTCACTCGAATATTCGTGAAATCAGAGTAGGTAGGTACGTAGGTAACAACCTTTTTTTTTTTCAAAGTAGGTTTTATAGCTAAACAGCAAATTCGAGCATTCTTCATTGGAAATAGGCGACTTTCGGTAACGAGCTTTGTGTGACATCATTTCAAACGAACAATATAACTTTTGTAGCTAATAAGCTTCTCAACTCTAGTTAACTGAAAATACATTTTCTTTCCGGTTGCCTTGTCTGTTTTTTAGAGTTGATTCAGCGATAAGAAGCAGTCTATAATGCCCTTTTGCACTTACATAGTAGATGTTTAAAATGATGTAATTGTATAAAAGTTTAATTTTTAAGAAATAATCATTTGTAGTACTAATGTTGAAGGAGGAAAATTTATTTAACCGATTTTAAAAATAGCTTATTAGGACAGCAGCCTGAGTAACATAGAATACTTTCTATCCGGAAAGGTTCCTGAAGGAGTCCCAAAGTCCACGCCCGCCAGTAGTACCCCGGGAAACAGCTGTTTGGCGTAAAGTTACGAATCATTTAGAGGTCTTGGCATTCCAATATTCCACTACTTAGTCAATTTTCCATTAAAAGTAGAGTAGGTACTTTTCATTCCAATACATAGTATTGCATATATACGTAGTATTGCCACGTGTGTGGGAGTTGACAGCTATTAGTTTTTTATTATATCACATAACAATTTGAATATCACAATTTCTTTTTCATAATTTTTGTCGCTTTTATTTATTTATTTACCAATTTACAAACATTAATAATAATAATCCACTCCACAACACACAGATCTACTTGATCCCACACTCAGCTATAAGCTTGTGTCGTGGAAACCAAGCAAACGTGGTATACACTACACATATTATTACATTTATATTATACTATACATATACATACATACATTGTAACAACTTGACAGTGCTACATAAACCTTTTTAGATTTTTCCGCGCACCGACCTATCCGTCGTTATTCGTATATAGCTGTATATAGGTAGGTATATAGGTTTAATTATAAAATTATTATTAGAGTAGTTACGTACCTGCTTTTTTTTTCTAATTACACTCCGATACATTTTTATTTTATTTATTTTAAATTAGGTTTCTTTTTTTGGATTTGAAATTTGGCGTTTCATAGAGATCTATGTATATATTGTATAACTATGTCCTGTTAAGGTAACTGTACTAAAATCGTAAGAAAGAAATTCAAGGAAATCTCCTTACACGTGTCTGTACTTGCGTATCATTATTTTCCTTTCATAAAATAGACCCCAACAAAGACCAAAGGAATTTCGCAGAAATACTATTCTTCCTTTATATAGTATCCTCCTTGTTATATTTTAACGTTACCGACTTGGTGTTATGTTGTCTGTAAATATGCCGAAAATGATTTGTGATTTTTTCGCTATTCCACATCGGTATTTAACAGGAAAAACCCGATGCCACCTGTTTTATTGAAACCCCTAATTATTACTATCAGTTGAATATCCTGACATCATTCACAACTACAAGGTTACAATCACAATAAACTCTGGTTGGTCTTTCTAATTATAGTTTACCTCGTTGTCTATTATAATAAAGTGGTAAGGTTTGTGAGTTTATAAATTTTGAGTTTTTAAATTTGTGACGTTGTAAGGGGTAATCTCTGGATCTACTGAGCCGATTTTGAAAATTATTTCGCCAATAGAATGCTACACTATTCCTGAGTGTCATAGGGTACTTCTTATCCCGGAATTGGCTACTTGACAAAAAAAATTTTTTTAGTCCGTCGTGTAGATTAGTAAAAAATATTGGACACGTATTTTTTCTTTTTTTACGTACTCAAAAAATAACAGAGATACATTGAGTTGAAATTTCGCGTGACGTCACAATTCGGTGCGGTTTGTATGGCGCTTATAATGAATATTGACGTCACGAGCCCCCCACCCTAAACTTTAATGCACTTTATCTATGTTCATTTTCATTAAATTGAAAAAGCAAAAAATACGTGTCTATTATTTTTTTGTTTTCTAACTGACGGACTAATTAGAATTTTGATATTCATACCTTGGAGAATACCCAATTCCCGCGGGAACTCCGAAATTACCGCGGGTGAAACCGCGGGGGAATAGCTAGTTTTGTTTAAGGACAAAGGAATAATAACGCTACTGAAACATTATTAACCTGTGCTCAATAAACTATATTATTTTCAGTTCTTTGATAACCCTAAAAATGTCCAAAAGAAAGAAAATATACTACGTATTTCTCTTCTCAAAAAATAAGGATTCCAAACTAAATTGAAACTTAATTGGGGGTCACTGAACCGTATACTACTATTTATATTCATTTTATCGTTTTGTATATTTACTTACAATTGAAGTATTTAATCAAAAGAAACAAAGAAGTCAGCTACTTTTATAGAACTACTAGCTATTTCTCGCGATTTCGCCCGCTTTAGTTTCGAAGTTCCTGCAGAAACTCCGAGATAAAAAGTGCCCTATATCCTTTTCTGTACCCCTAACAGCGTGTACGTAAAATTTCATAATGATAGGTTCAGCAGTTAAGGCGTGAAAGCGTAACAAACAAACGCACATTCGCATGCACACATTCCACATTCCACGGCACATGCTTAGTGGCGGCCATTTTGGTACCTTGTCTATTTTAAAATTAATTAATTAAGTTTGTGTTCAATTTTGGTACCAAATAAATCTCTATTCTATTTTATTCATTCGTGAGTATAGGTACGTATTCATGAGTTAGGATACCTATCCTACATATATACATACAAGTAACACACGGTATCAGTGTGAATACAATTTTTTATCGCATAAAAGTTAACCCCTGTGACGCGGGGATCGAACTCGTGACACCTGACGTACGTCGCTTACAAAACCAACAGTGCTCGTCTCATCTATTTCCAACACGACGAGGCTTACCCGCCACTCGCGGGGGATTTGTCTCGACAAATTCATACACACCCTTGAAAGTATGAAGGGTTTGCATTTAGCAAACATCGCCGGCCAACCCTGCACGGTCCCGAAGCTAATTAAACTCGGATAGTTGGAGGTAATTAGCAGCCGCGCCACCCTTGGAGCTGCCGCCCCCCCTCCCCGGCCCCCTCCCCGGCCCCCTCCATCACGCCGATAACAGCGGAACACGGAGGAGCTTATCAAGAGGCGAGCGAGTTTATGGCCGAACGTTGTACCAAACGAGATCACAATGGAGATTGCCGGCGCAATAAATTCGCTTATAAACCGTGTATCGATTACCTAGCGACCGTTGACTTTCAAATGAACATTTTGCTGCAGGAGCATTAAATAACGAGTACCCAGTGAAATTTTCGTATATGACAATGCCTGTCATTTCTATAGTGAAATTCCCAATAGTGCATTAAAGACGGGCTCTTTTAGAGCTGCTTCCATAGTTAATTTTTTTTACGAAAATTAATATAAAAACTGTAGAATATAGTTTTTGGCCGTTTCGGTATGTAGTATGTAGTAGTAATGTAGGTATGTAGTAGCTATGTACGAGGATTGACATTACCAAAAATAAACAAAAAAAAAAATACACAAAGATAGAAATAATAAGAACAGCAATTAGTGTATACAATTCGTATAAAAACAACAAAACGCCTTAAACAAAAACAAAAATATCGTCAAGAAATGGGTCCCGTATACCGTATACGACTGAAAAATAGAATTATACGAAAAATCCATCGTGCCCTTTACGGTTGTACATGATCCCCGTCTAGCTCGAAATGCTATAAACAAAGACCAACGCCTCCCTACTTCATGAGTGAGCCCCCTGTAAATTTCATTATACTAAACTAGCTGTGCCCCGCGGTTTCACCTGTGGTGATTTCGGAGATCCCGCGGGAATTCCGGGATAAAAAGTACCTTATATCCTTCTCTGTACCCCTGATAACGTGCGTGCCAAATTTCATCCAAATCCGTTCAGCCGTTTTTGCGTGATTGAGTAACAAACATCCAAAGAAGCACACTTTCATATTTGTAATATTAGTAGGATGACCAGCATTTTTTTTAATATCTCGAGTTCCAGATGGAATTTCGAAAAAATCGAAACATGAGTATCTAAGTTAGACCCTTAGTAATATAACAAAAAAAACCGCATTCAATTTGGCGCAGCAGTTTTTTGCGTAGCACGAATACAAACATACAGACAGACAGACAGAGAGACAAAAATTCTAAAAACGGTATTTTTGGCTTCTATATCACTCATAGAGTCGCCTAAATTTATTTTCTATTATTTATCTTCCATGTACAGACATCCACCTGTTACAATTTTATTATATCTATAGTATAGATTCATAAACGACAGGTACCTATACCTAACGACCACTTCACAGGGAAGTGGTGAAACCGCCCCGCAACGATAAGTCATTTGTGATTTTCATCATTACAATGATGAATTAAACGGTTGACGTTTTGGGATAGGATAGGTACAGTTGATGAGGAGGTTCCACCGAGTGTGATTAATGATTTCACGCAGCGACGTTACAATAAAAAAGGGGTAGATAGGTTACTCGAATATTAGAGCCAAGTCGGAAATATGATCGGAAGCTGAACAGATAAGTACATACGCATACATATGTATATACTCCGGCACACACATTCCGTGTCGAGGCTGCTTCGGTAAATCGGGTAAATACCTATTTTACTGTGTCGTTTTCAGATACCAATGATGTGTCTGCATTTTTTATTGGAATATCGACGGTTGACACTGCCTGGATTAGAAGTCAGCAGGGCAATTATGTTACTTTTGTTGCTATCATATTATTTCAGTTTCATTTAGAAAGAAAAGCGATTTTGTAATTGGTTGATTGCTAAATATTGTAGGTTTCAAAACGTGCATATTGTAATCGCAAAACCGCCAGATAAGATAAAATATTTCATGAATGAAGTTAGTCTCTCCCGAATTTCTCCCGTGCACCGAGATTACGGTTGAATGCTGCACCGCGCCGGGTGCTGGATCCAACAGGCACGAAAATGTGCTGGATCCAGCATTGCAATCCCTACTTGTGTGCACACATCGGCTGCCCCATTCCAAAACCTAGTGTGGTACCTAAATTGGAACTGGAAAAGAGAGCTACTAGACTAGTGAGGGGCAAAGTACGGCCCGCGGGCCAAAGGATTTAATCCGGCCCGCGGCGCTCTTTCGAAATGTATAGTAATCAAATTTTGACGGTTATTCATAGGTAAAGGAGCCAGATAAGTTAAGTTGCGTAAATTTCAAAACAAAGTGCATTTTTTCTGTAATTATGGCCCTCCGAAAATTTCATATGGACATAGATAAGCAATAGTGTGTTAACCCACACTGGAGAAATTTTGAGTAAATCGTGTTTTAAAAGTTTAGCGCCATTTTGTGTCAACATTTTTTATGTTAAGTAAATATTTAGTTACATATTAAAGCAATGCAATAAGGTAAACACATAATAAAAAAATGTTCCCTAACTCTCAATAAATCGTTCTGAATCAATAACTTAAGTTTGTGGGTTAACATGTTATTGCTTATCTGCGTCCATATATTTTCTGGTCCTTCATGAAGAAAGTTTGCCAACCACTGTACTAGTTTTTTTTGTATAAATTTGCCAGTTCCAGTTTCTTAGACATACTAGGTTTTGAAATAGGGCAGCCGTCGTGCGGGGTGTGTGCGTGTGGCGTAGGGCGACGGACTCCGAGTTCCAAATTCAAGTTTATAATGTCCAACACACATAGACTGTAGACAGCAACAGCCTACATTAGGGTTGCCACCCGTGTATAATATAGTATCGTACTATATTTCAATCAATTGTGCTATATATTATAGAAAAATAATATAGTACGAAAAATCAAACGTCGCACTTTTTTATATTAACTGTGACTGGTCTGGAACGCACCCGCAGTGCGGCACGGGGAATTCCAGAACGAAACGCAAAGGTACCTACGCGGCAATAAAACGTCAACTGTTAAACTATAGCAAAATTTGTGCCCGATACATAATGATTAAAAATAAATACTCGTATGTACTATTTTTTTCCCTGCATTTCCCAAAAGTTAGTTGGTACTTTTAGTACCTACTTATGTATATATTTTTATCTTTTTTCAGAAAAATATTATATTTTTTCCAAAAAAAAAGGTGGCAACCTTAGTCTACATCGCAATCACCTCTAGGCTTACCGCTACGCCGTGGCGGGGCGTGGGGAGGCACGAAGTCGACGGGGGTTGGGGAGTATCGCTTCTTTATGTGGTTACTATTATTTGCTACTCGTGTTCGCTGAGCGCACGCCCGCGTAGGTAGGTACAGCTGGAGTCATTAGCGCGGGTGATTTACAGCTGGAGCGGCGGTCGGCGGCTTATCGCGCCCTCTCGCCGCCTCACGGCTTATTAATTACACGTACGGCACCGAACCCGCTACACGGCGGCCGCCCGCGAGCCCACGCCCACGCCCACGCCGCATTATCGTTCCCCGTGCGGACTGAGAGCGGAGACGTTGTTCGACTCCTCGATACATTAGGTATGGGAGCTACAACACTAGAATCCCTTTTATCTCTCTGTCAACCCAATGGTTAACTGTCAGAGAATGCCGCAAGGCATTAAGTTCGCCATTTGTACTATTTTGTGCAAGAAGAATAAATAAATAAATAAATAACTTTATTTACTAGGTACTAGCTGTGCCCCGCGGTTTCACCCGCGGTAATCTCGGAGCTCCCGCGGGAATTCCGGGATAAAAAGTACCCTATGTCCTTCTCTGTACCCCTGACAACGTGCATGCCAAATTTCATCCAAATCCGTTCAGCCGTTTTTGCGTGATTGAGTAAACGTATGCGAGGATAAGAGCTCAAAAGCGCATTTTCATCCGACTTGCTTTAAATTTATCGTCACTGCTCAACTCCTATGTGTCTTAGCGTTATGTTATATAGCCTATAACCTGCCCAGGAGTATGGACTACAATCGTACCAAGTTTGGTTAAAATCCCTTCAGCAGTATTATATTATCTGACCCATGCGGGCATATACAGACAGACAGACAAGTATACAGGTAGACAGAGAGATAAGTATATATAGTATAGCTGAAATTGCAGGATAAAAAGCGTCTCTTGTTAGTTAGCTGTGTTTTGCACGTAATTTCATTCAACTTTGTCCAGTTTGTGTTTGTGTAGTTCTAAATTTTTATTTATTACATCTACTATTATGTGAAAGCTATAATAAGTGGCCTTACTTCTAAATATTCTTCTTATTCTAATGTAAGCTTTCCAAAAAGTGTAAAATAAAATAAAATAAAAATAATCAAAGATATCAAATAATAATCAAAGTTGCTCTCTCGTAAATTTCTGGACTCTTGGGACCTGGGATAAAAGGCATCCTATCTTAACTCAGAGATAATAATATATAATAACGAAAAGGTTCTTTTTAAATAAATTGTAGTTTAGTTAATCCAAAGATTACCAACCTACATAGAAATATATACAGCCTCTTTATAATGTTAATAACGAGTAAAATGGTTTCCTAATAGCCATTCCGTTGGGCTGCCTTAAGGGTTGAATTCCCAAAAACCCTTTGTGGGGCTTGCCTTACAGTAAAAGGTAGCCGGGCACAGATAATATAGTATCTACCTAATGCCTTAGGTAAAGTTTCAAGTTATCAGTGGTTTGGGTCTAGCTTTGATGTACCCACCAGTATTCAGTGAGATGTAATTTTTATATACGAATTATATAAATGATTCCTGACTAATCCTATTAATATTATAAATGTGAAAGTGTGGATGTATGGATGTTTGTTACTCAATCACGCAAAAACGGCTGAACGGATTTGGATGAAATTTGGCATATACGTTGTCAGGGGTAGAGAAAAGGACATAGGGTACTTCTTATCCCAGAATTCCCGCGGGAACTCCGAAATTACCGCGGGTGAAACCGCGGGGCACAGCTAGTACCTACATATTATAAATATACGAATGTGAGTTCGTTTGTTTTTTGTTCGTTCGTTACCCTTTAACGCCTTAAATACTCATCCGAGCATCATGAAAGTTTGCATACACGTTGTCAGCCGTACAGAACAGGGCTTAGGGTACTTTTTTCCCGGAATCCCCGCAGAAACCCCGAAATCCAACCGCAGGGAACAGTAAGTAGATAAAATAAGTCGTATGTCAAGGGCTGGGTTAGTTTATATCAACAGACATTGAGCGTGCCCGACACGTTCCGTCGCAGACAAAATGATATTCTCCAATACAGTGTGTATTAACATATTCACATCTATCGTAACACGGCCGCACAGACGCGGACAGACACGGGCCGTGTCCGGCCGGCATTCGCGGAAAGAATATTTTGTCTGCGCGGTTCATGTCTGTACGTGTCTGTGGCTACATGCCGAGCACTCCGAGCAGTGTGCATGGAGCATCGGCACGGTGCAGATGTCTTTTCTGTCTGTCGGCGTCTGCTACGGAACGTGCTGGCACGCTCAACGTCTGTAGATATAAACTATTATAAACGAACCCTAAAATGTAACTAAAACAGAAGCTCAGCAACAATATTATCTCCCTAGCAATACGTAAGTAATGTTAATATAACCTTATTATTCCGGTCCGCATGACTTTGTATCATGCATTAACCGAAGACCAGCGGCGGTGTATCCCGTGCGATCAGTGCGCACCACTCCACACGTGCGATCCGTGTAATGTAATTGCTTTCGCGCGCCGCGGGCTGTATCTATCTATGTCGATCCCAATTAATGCACCGTCGGCCGTCTCTATACTCGTACAGTGTACACGATATTGAATCTTTAGTGAGTGAAAATAAAGTTCAGTTTAGCACGTACGATCGTGATGTATGTTGAGTGTGCAGTATTATCATAATGAATTTCGTGTACTAAGGCATCTCTACCTAGTAGTTTTAGTAGAAATATATGTATATAAAGGAAAAAAAAGTGGGCGTCCAAGCTAAAAGATACCAGTTCTCGGCATTTAGTTTCCGAGATATAAGAGGTTTTGTAAAATTGGGTGGAAAAATTGCGCGCGCGATTTTAATTGATTTTATTAACAAATGCTCAATTTTCTACAATTTTATACCTTATCTTAATCTACAGTAGGTAATATATTGAATCTATGTAACAAGCAAGTATAGTAGTGTGTTTGTTGTTTTCACTCAAACTTTTATAATGCTTTTTCTCAAATCAAGCTTTTTCAGAATTTCAACTTCAAATGTCTGATAAAAAAAACTGTGCTAGTTTTTGAATATTTTTTCAATCCTTACTATCAATTGACTATTCTAGATACCGAATCTAGTTTTAACTCAATACCCCACTACTGGTGTCTTTTTGCTTGGACGCCCCCACATATCTATTGTAAACAAAAAATGCCAACGTTCGCATTAAACTAGATATTGATGTTTTTTTTTAAATAAAATACAATACAAAGCTCACAAAGGCCACGCAGGTAAAAAAAAAAAAACGTAATAAATTTCCTTCACGCGTTCATAAATATGGTATTTTATCATAAATTTCAATACGATCAACGCGTATAATGTGTACCAACACAGATTTTCCATCTCGCAAGCCACGACAGACAGTTCCTCAATAAAGGTCGAAATAATAGACATCACCGAGGCCGGGGAAACGCCGCCCAGCTATTTGCGCTGAACGTTCAATAGATATGCAAATATTTATTTTTACGACACTCGCATCACCATACAAACGACCGGGGGAAGGCATCGGAGAAGCGTCTACGGCCTCCCAACATAGATTATCATAAACACAGCCCCGCGGCGAATTATAAAGACGGAACGGCGTAAACCGATCCAACGAGACGACTAATCGTCGCAAACAACTATGTATATCATACGCCCGATAAACCACCTCGTTTACCATATCAATCCGATGCGAAGCGGGAACGGGCCGACGAGCCACTAGCTGGATATAAACCGGAGAGGAAATGAAAAGTTTTCCGAACGACAATGGATTAACAATTTATGTGCGTCCGCCGGCTCGGCCCACTGAATAAGTGTGCCCGTGACAGTTAAATTGCAAAAGTTAATGCATAAATAAAAGGTAATAATACAGCGGGGGCGGCCGCCTCTGTAACCAGTAAGCCTCTTATAACGCCGCGCCGGCCTGTTTGTGAGACTGTTCGTCCCAATGGCCACAGAGACGCAAAGCCCGTTTTCGTGTAAATCTCCCAGAATTCACTGTACATTGTTACCACAGCCGATTGTTCCCCACAAGCCGAGCCGGCCGACCGTCAGACGTTATAATTTCAACACAATGAAGCAATTATGTAAACGTCACAGAGACAACAGTAATATGTTTTCGTTACGTTCGTTGATAAATTAGATCCGAGGCGGGCGTGGCGCGATACTGGACACGCTTCTACTAAAATATGTGTACCTACTATATTACCTACATTAAAATTTACACCATTTTAGAATTAACGACCGTCACACTGACATTATACCAGTCTCAGTCTTTTTTTTTTTATTTTTCGTCTTCCGTCTCCAGTAGCGGTCGAGTTAAATTTGTATCTCATTTGCATAGCGATGTTATCTTTACGCTCCGTGTGTGTGTAATTGGGCAATTAATTCCTAGTGGAGTTCATAAAAATTTGTGGGTTTTATTTATCGCTTGTTGAGTTGTAATCGGTAGTGCAAGTGTTGGAATAATCAACAAATCTGTTATGTGTACGAGTGATTTATAATTTAGCTTATGGATCGATCAGACTACACGGTATTCAGGGAGCCTAACTCTGATTTAGGGTGGTGTGATCGGATTTAGAGAGTTAGGGTCCCTAATTACGGTGACCGGACGGACCCGGTGGCCGTGCTGTCTAAATCGGGCGGTGTGATCCGACTTAGGGCAGTTAACCCGGTCAGTGTTGCCATAGCTGGTGAAATTTCACCAAATCGAATGATTTTAGTGTTATAATAATAAGAGTTGTTATAATAACTTTTGGCGATTTGGTAAAAAACTTGCAGAATATTTCAAAAACCTTGTTATTTTCTAATAAATAGGTATATAAGATTATTATTATGTTTATTTTCTTTCTAATTCATTTATAGTTTCTTATGAGTCGAGAGATTGTTATCTAAAAAAATCTATTACTTAAATTGAAAATATTGTTATTGGTAATAAGTATCTTATTATTTGTTTTATTACTAATTTGTTTATTTTCTGCTAACTAAAGGTTCGTAGGTATAGGTAGGAATTATAGTATTAATTATTAATTTCTTGATTTGTGATTTTTTAATTTATGGTTTGCTCTTGGTCAGTAAAATATACTTATTTTCATTTTTTTCTCAAGAAAAAATAATTCGAATCATTTCATTTCCAAGGAAAGCAAAACACATATAAAAAATGTATGTTTAAAATCTCATACTTATTAGATATATATATAGAAAATTATAATATTTATAATTTTTTTTAAGTTTTATCATCAAATCACCAAAATGTGGTTCACCAGCTATAGCAACACTGGACTGTACACAGAGAGTTAGGGTCCCGGTATTTAGAGTAGTGTAATCGCTCGCACCCTTGGAAGGGGCCACGCACACCCTAAATATCGGGCCCTGAATACCGTGAAGTCTGATTGCTCCTTTAGTATCACTTCAAGAATAAAATCCTACAGTTAGAGATAAAGAACTGGAAAATTGCTTCAACCTTTTCCGTAAAAGGAATAGGGAATTATTTCTATAGCTTAGTTTTCTATTATTATTGTTAATGATCTTAAATTGTCAACTCGTCGAGGAGGGCTAGGAAGATACATATAAAACCGAAGAGGCTAGGTAGGTAATCTTGGTTGACTCACCGCTTTCCGAAACGGACGACGGCGACCGGTCGGCGGTGGAGACGCCCGAAGAAGACTCCAGCGAGGAGAGCGAGTCGGCGCGCGTCGCGTGCGCCCGCGACACCGAGCCGTCGGAGCGGATACGCGGGCAGCCCGCGCCCACGCCCACGCTCACGCTCACGCCCACGCCCACGCCCGCGCCCGCTCCCGTGCCCACGCCCGCCCGCACCGTCACACGCAGCTGCGCGAGCCGCCGCTGCAGGTAACGCTGCTCGCGCTCCAGCTGCTCCCTATGGTGCATTTGCCGCCTATCTCGCTCTTCGAGGCTCTGCAACAAACCGACAGGAGACTGATTATAGAACAACAAAAAAGCACAGAAAACCCTTCGCGTCATCGATCCCACGTAATAAGAACATTTAGTCGATGATTGAAAAACCTTCTGTTGGATAATGTGTATCTTGACGAATATTTCAAAATGAAGTTTGAATCGATTCAAACTTTATTTGTTGTTTTTCGACTTTTTAGTTTTTGATATTTTGAAAGCTCACCTGAAGGGAAGGAAATGAAAACCCGTGTGTCGGTTTAAATACTTTATTATCGTGGCAATACATTATATACGTATATACGTCCAAACGCAGACATAATTAGAAGTATTCATACTCATATACTCATATACTTCCGAGTCACCGGTAACGGAAGATTACGTCAATCTCAATATCATTGGCGGAAAAGCGATCTATTGTAAAGAAAAGAAGTCTTCTAGTTAACTATACTTTTATTCTCACTATTATAGTTATTACAACCGCACATATACTATATATACAATAGAAATAAAACACTTATTATGACCACTTAAGTCGAGCAGAGTAACTAGAATGAAGCTCTTCTGTGCTGACACTAGTATTTATACCCACAACCCCACCAATAATTGTGGGCGTACACTACTTTAATTTATCAAATGGGAATGAGGGTACCGACTAAATAACAGTGTTGCCATGACATAATGCTAGAATTCCCTGAAATAAGGAACGACTTAATAGAAAACATGACACTATCTGTCGAGTTGGCTTTGTCAATCGACTAGTGCTATAGATAAGGCGTAAGATAAGATCGACTTACAAAAACCTATTTTTAGTGCATCATATTATTACCAAAAATATAATCCTTTCAGTTGTCGCGCAGTCAAGGATGTTTTGTGCAAACTCTGCATTTTCTTTACCTAGCGCAGCGGTTTGGGCTGCTATTTTTTTTCTTATCCTTTATTTTTTATTTTTAATTCGATTCGATTATAAAATAAAAATAATTTTACTTTTCTTTTGTAATATCTGCCAGACCTCGCGCATTATTAGCTGCCGGATATTCATAGAACTGAGAACATCGTATTATTTTTCTGCAAAAATCACGACATACAAAAGTATCCGTAAATTTTTGTTGCCTTCCCGAAAACTAAGCCACTAACACATTGTGATGGTACTATTGAACCCGTATCAATGTTAAGCTGGAGTTTCGTGACGTCAGTGCCTATTTACCCGCGTCGGGGTCGCCGGTGAAGCTGAACGCGCGTCGGTTAACGAATGATTCGGATCATATTCGGTAATGGAGTTTAACCACTTTTTTTCCAACGCTCTCTCTGGTCACCGTCCGGGGGGCGGCCGGGGGTCAGTTTGGGGCGAGCGGGGGTGTCAGGGGTGGCTATCAGGCTATCGCCGGCGGCCGCGGATGAAATATCCCCTCCATAAATCTGCCACATCTCGCCGGCGACGCCCACAGTTATGTCTCTTATTTTGTGCCTTTCGAAAACTTTATAATACGTATAACGCTTGTCGAAAAGCGAGTGTATTACGGCAGTTGCGCGCCTCACGTTTGTGACGCCTCGCACCTTCGCCGCTGAAATTGATTAATACCTATGTAATACTAGCTGTTTCTCGCGGTTTCCATCGCGTTATTTTCGGAGTTGCCGGAGGTATTACGGAATAAAAAGTACCCTATGTCCTTCTCTGTACCCCTGACAACGTGTATGCAAAATTTCATGATGAACGGTTGAGCTGTTAAGGCGTGAAAGCGTAACAAACAAACAAACTAACTTTCCCATTTAATAGTACTTAAGGATTAATTTGAAAATTTATTTTATTGTACGTTCCATAGATTTCTTTAAACTTTTAAGTACCTATTTAAAGTTAACTTTCATTATGCTTCACATCTTTCATAACAGTTAACAGTTTCATAAGTCAGACTAAATAAGTTCTTTCTTTAGAAGTTTTCTGATATTTAAACAATAACGGAAACTTAATAAGCTTAAGATCGCACGGTGGAAAGGAAAACTTATGAAGGCATTACCTACGTGTACCTGCTATGCAATTTTGTTTGATTTTTTTTCTTAAATATGCTGTCGAAAAGGTCTTTTAGCCAAAAATAAAAAAAGGTACATAATTTTAAAATGTTTCTATATACTGGACGAATTTTTTGAAACAAAAAAATAATAAGATAATCATGACTTCTTATGATAAGTTGGATTGTTAATAAGAAATAGATTAATTTAGAAATAGGTGAACACGTAAATATAAGCTCCGAATTTTTGCTATAACCGAAAAGGTTCACTATAAGTTGTTAGCACGAAATCTATGTAACACCTGAAATGTACACTTGGTCGCAATTTATATGTATTCAATTTGATTTGAAGGCTTTAGCCTGCTTCAATACCTACCTATGTACTTAACCAAAAGCGAGTCACGCTTCGCGACGTGATGTATAACGCTAAACCCGCTAGATTTTAACCCAGAATTTTCATTTCTAAAGTCTTTTTTCGTCTCAGTTAAAAAAAATCATTTTAAATTCGTTTATTCCCATGAATATGATAGGTACACTGAGAAGCTCCATATTAAATTGGATACCTACCTACGGGTATACAGAACCAACGGCTTGTGACTTACTCCTTGCACCAACTCTAAATGGACATAGATAAGCAATAGTATGTTAACCCACACTGGAGAAATTTTGAGTAAATCGTGTTTTAAAATTAAAGCGCCATTTTGTTTCAACATTTTTTATGTTCACTATATAGTTACGTACTTAAACAATGTAATAAGACAAACACATAATTGGACATAGATAAGCAATAGTGTGTTAACTCACACTGGAGAAATTGTGAGTAAATTAAAGTTTTAAAATTATATCGCTATTTTTTGTCAACAATTTTTATGTTCAATATAATTTAGTTACATATTTAAACAATGTAATGAGGTAAACACATAATTAAAAAACGTTCTCTAAATCTCAATAAATCGTTTTAAATTAATAACTTCGTTTTGTGGGTTAACATGTTACTGCTTATCTGCATCCAAATAACAGTTGGCAGCTCACACTGTTTCACCTCACATTATTAATCATGTACATGATTTGAGCGAAACGGTAATTCTAGTGTTGGAAGCGAGGCGGGAGGCGCCCGTGGCTCTCGCCAGCCCTCCAATAGCTGGGAGCGCACCAAAGCCCATCGATTACCTGTCAACACGTATATTTTGTGATCCACGAACGCGCGCTTCAACTATTAGTTCCACATCGACGGCGCTCTATTCGCACTTATTTTCGTACGCGACGACACGACGCGACGTTATAACGCAACCACGGCCGTATATTCTAAGCGGGGAGTCTGTTTATCTGTTTAGTACCAATAATCGGTTTTATTGAGCCAGAAAAAAAATTGAGTGTGTCAGGTGCAGTAGTGATAACAACGGCTAGAAATAAATACCTACGTTACGTTTTAATTTGCTCGATCATAATAACAAAAACCAGCAAATACAGGGAATTTAATGTTTTTTCTAGTTTATTTTTTAATAAATCCTACTAATATTATAAACGCGAAAGTTTGTAAGTATGTATGGATGGATGGATGGATGGATGTTTGTTACTCTTTCACGCAAAAACTACTGGATGGATTTAAATGAAACTTTACAATAATATAGCTATACATCAAATTAACACATAGGGTACTTTTTATCCCGGAATTCCCACGGGAACTCTGATATTAACGCGGGTGAAACCGCGGGGCACAACTAGTATATACTACATCTGAAAAAAGTACTAAAGCTGTGTGAATTGAAGTTTGACTCAGTTCACTCGGATCTCAGTTGAACCTTAACTCAAGGCTGTTGAATCTTAGAATTAATCAGTAAGAAGAATCTTTTTCTTCATAAAACCGAGCGGCATAATTGCGTTATTGAAGAATAATAAAAAAACTCAAAAAAAAGGTGTTCTTTCACAGCACTAGTCGCAATTGACTTCGTATTGGCGTTGACGTGATTTTTTTTACTCTTAAGTAACTTATCCTACTTATAAATGTGAAAGTGTGAATGTTTGGATGTTTAGAAGTTTGGATGTTTGTTACTCAATCACACAAAAACGGCTGAACGGATTTGGATGAAATTTGGCATGCACGTTGTCAAGGGTACAGAAAAGGACGTAGGGTACTTTTTATCTCGGAATTCCCCCGGGAACTCTGAAATCACCGCGGGTGAAACCTCGGGGATCAGCTAGTCTAAAAATAATAATAGGTACGTGTAATGCGTAGGTATATTTAAATTAATCTACATATGAGTTGGAGGGCCGAAAACTGCCACTTTTGTATTTGTATTCCATATTTCATGCGGGCGAAACCGCAGACAACATGAAATTTATTTTAGCAGCCGAAATTAATGTGTAAAAGTTCCGATCCGTACGAAACTCGTTCGGAATCAAGGCATGAATATGAAAATCGAGGACATGTATCGTATGAGTTGTATCGTATTCATACAGAAGTATGAATACGATACAACTTGTCAAAACTGAATACTCATAGAAATGTTTGTGTGTAATCGATCTTTTTTCTCAACTCTGTTACGAAGGTTTATGAAAAAAACGGAACCAAAACTGAAAATAGTTATTTTATGTTTGCTTACACAAACAATTAACTTTTCAGATGAGCAATCACTTAAAGACCGGTGCTAAATATAATAATTTAGTTACTACAACTATACTGTTGATTACCTATGCTTTTTATCCGTATTATAAATAATTACTAATTCACCATTTCCGACGGAACAAATTTATTCATAGACAAAACATAGAATTGTGTAAAGAGAAATGGCGTACCATCCGGTCCGTGCATCCTTTCTCGCGGTCGCATTGAAATAAAGTATAAGCCGTACAATTTCCGCGGCGCGCGGCGTTCAGTCAAGAATATAATATAAACATGCAAATTTGTTGAACTGTTGAATTTTAAATATTGTAATAATTTTAGATACGAGCACAGGGGCACAGTCATCGGTTGTACGTATAATTTAATTGGTTATCCGCGAAGTTTTTCAATCAGCATCGGGCGGTGTAATGCAGTGCCTAACTGCCTTCTGCCCCGCGGGTGTTTGAGGGGCAGGGTGGTGTGCGCGCGGGGCGAGAGGGAGGTTTCGACTTTTTGTTGGCCCGCACTTGAATAATAGATATAGGGCAGAAAACCGCTGTGATTTACTCACAGCTAGTTTAGAGATAGCTTTTGAAAATCTTTTTATACAGGCTGAACACTTCAAGTGTGTCCATGTCCACATTGAAGTGATATAGAATTTGCATCGCTTATTGCATAAAATGAATAAAAAAGCATTGGAAAAAATATTGTTATGTGTTCCGAATTAGAATTCAGAGTTCTTTAAAATTGGCGCTTCATCATAATAAAAAGAAGTATAATAGAAGTGATTTTTATTAATGAGAAACATAAGGTATCATTGGCAAAATTATAATAATAGACACTATAAATAATGAAAAAGAAGTAGAAGTGAGCAAAGCAGATTGGGTCTCAGTTTTCGGTTAATATGCAAAACTATAATTTGCGGTGGTTCTGAGCGCGCTGAAATGCGACATAAGACGAGACGGCAGATGTATGTGACACCAAAGATATAAAGTATAACAGACTACGGAAGTTGTCTCTTAGAACGTACCTACCGCAATTAAACTCTATTGCGGGTTGCAATTGCATTCCTATTCAATTTTGGTTGAAATAAATTGCAAATTGAACGAAGTCGCTCGGTTTCATAATACGGCTGATATTCCACCTATTTCAATGAAGCGTTTTACTTCCTTTCACTATGTAAAACGGTAAGGACTAAAACGGTCCACCAGAGTTTGTGATCTCTGAACGTTGTGATTTGGCTATTCATGACTAGTAGATTAATATTTTATTAACTGACGGACATCACGGACATGTAACATCAGTCTATGCCTAGCCGAAATTATGGACAAACGTCTGATTATTAGTGGATACAAAATAATAGAGTGCAATTCAGTAATGCGTGAAGTCACGTGGTAAAATTGAAACTTTTTGCGTCATAAAACTTTCCACTCGATCTTGACATGTTATTTACTCTCATCGCGCACATAGAAGTTTCACTACACATTACAAATGTTACAAACTAGCCTCATCTGCTCAAATATATATCTGCGGTGACGACTGTCAAGTCTCGAGACGAGGACTGCGATATAGCCGGCTTATCGACTGCGAACGGCATGTCGGAGCGCGCCGTGCTCATTACGACTCGCAACATCACTAGCTGATGTTATGACACCAGCGAGGGATTTGATAAGCTGCTTAGTGCATACATCTGAATCTACACGTACAGGATGTAACACAAAGATGTAGTCAGATTTTAAGATTGTCTACACGGCATTGGCACTAAAAATAGTATTCCATTCATCCATTCTATTTTTTTATTTTATCTTACAAAGTGTCAAATGAGCGTGATGACTAAATTTTAATTTTTGTCCGTCTTGTAGATTAATAAAAAATATTGGACACGTACTTTCCCTTTTTTTACGTAACGCAAAAATATCGAGCAGTACATTGAGTTGAAATTCCATGTGACGTCACACCTAGGTACACTTTATACATAGTTATGACGTCGCGACCTCTCACTCCTAAACTTTAACGCGTTTTATCTAAGTATTTTTGCAATAATTAGATAAAGGGCTAATGGGCTTACACGACGTGTAACTGTGTTCCTAGTTCAAAGTGAGACCCACGATCTCTGACTACTGCAGTCGAGTTTTTGTGGAGACGACCAGACGGTTCACTTTGCGCTCGTCTATTTGACCGTGTCAAGGCGAGCGCCGATAAGCAAGCCGAGTGGGCTCTCCACACGTTGGCATTGGCCTTCACTTGGCATTAAGCCAATAAGTATCTATGCGTTTATAAGAATGCAATAATGTACATAGACGCGACGTGAAAAAAATATTAACGAGTTCGTGCTTCAAGAAATTTTTTGGAAAATTATAATAGTATATCATTCTATACATATAAAATGCTTTGCTGAATGATTGATGGATCAACGCACAACCTAAACCGCTGATCGTGGAGACCTGAAACTTGGAGGGTGTGCTCTTTGTATGACGTAGGCATCCGATAAGAGTGTATTATCCGAAATATATCCCCTGAGGAGGTGAAAAAGAGGGGCGAAGTTTGTCTGGAACAATTCCGCGGGAACTCCGAAATTATCGCGGGTGAAACCGCGCGGGTCAGCTAGTATAGTATATTATAGTATATAATAGCCAAACGAATTAATTTAATGGAAAATGCACCATAATCTAAACGCGTACAAATGGTATGGCGTCAAAAGTGACGTATCGTTTTTATTTAGCCCCAAAGAAGTTTCCTTTATAAAATAAAATTGTGGCCCCAAAAGGCTAAATTTTTAAATAAATTTAAAGGCTTGCACGAAAGCAAGAACCCGTGAAAATGGCGCAGTAATTTGCAGTCGACAACCACAAGGAGAGCTAACATTTTGTTTCAAAATGCGGCTCAAAGTTTAAGTGAACAGTGGAAATTGGTGGTGCGCCCCAAAAGGTTCGGCGCTCGCCGACCGGAGTCTCTCATTTGTCCCGCATAATAATGAGATGAACGGAGTGCGAAATAAATTAGACAAACCGGACGCAGTTCGACTCTTCGGTGTAATTACCATGCTTATACATTACATCCCGCGATTTCAACAGTAACTGCGGTGAAAATAAATGATGCCAGGAAATGGTGAAAAGAGTGAGTACGGGTGAAACTGCAGGGGCAAATATAATGGGTGTGTGGCGTTTAAGTCCGATATGTAATACAATATAAATAATTTCTTTGTCTATCGGCCGCACTCAGAGTCGTTTTAATGCTTATTTAATTTTAAGTAAAGATTTTTAAAACAAAATTGCCGCAATCACAGACGTTCATTAAATTAATGATAATTGTCATTTGACTCGTTAATTTAGTAATTGCCAATTAACATTGATTTAATGAACGTCTCTGGTTGCGGCAATTTTTTTTTTAAATTTACTTAATTTTAAGTAAGCATTAAAACGAGTCTGAGTGCGGCCGTAAGTGCAATGGGGATGTGGGCTACTTTTGAAAATCAAAATTCTAATTAGTCCGTCAGTTAGAAAATAAAAAAACAATAGACACGTATTTATTGCTTTTTCAAATAAATTAAAATATACAGAGATAAAGCGCATTAAAGTTTAGGGTGAGGGGGTCGTGACGTCACTAACCGCTAAAACCGCCATACAAACTGTCAGAATAGTAACGTCACGCAAAATTTCAAATCAATATATCGCCGTTATTTTTTAATTACGTAAAAAAAGAAAAAAATACGTGTTCAATATTTTTTAATAAATAATCTACAAGACGGACTAAAAAAAAATTAGTCAACATGCCCATTGACACTAATTTTTCAATAAGGTGTAGGCTGAAAATAAGTTCAAAAATGGAACTAGTTAGTTTGGTATGGACTACTACGTCACAATTGTAGATTGCAAAATAAAACATTATGTATAATTGTAGGTATGACTAGTAACTTTAATCAATAAATATGATAGAAAATAAGTACCTACATCCGCTTCCTGAATACAGTATCATACTAATGAGCGCGCGCTGTTCCCACATTTCTCGGTGCTTCGAATAGCGAGGCGGCCATACTCCTTCGCAGCTAGGGTTACCATATGTCATGAAATTTTTCATACACGTTGTCATGAGTACAGAAAGAGACATAGGGTATTTTTATCCCAGAATTCCCGCGGGAATTCCAAAATTAACGCGGGCGGAACCGCAGGTACAGCTGTTTAAATATCTATATTGTATATATCTTTATAAATAAAAATGAATGTTTGTATGTCTGTCCTCCATGCGTTTTGAAACCATTGGTTCGATTGTGATGAAACTTTGGTGGGTTGTTCTGCCTGCGTCCGCAAAGGTTCCTGATCCCAAAACTCACGCGGGTGAAACCGCGGGGCACAGCTAGTTATATATAAAAATGAATCCCTATTTCCCTTGGTGACAGAATCACGCGTGAAAGGATGGACCGATCGGCAATCACCATTAAATTTTGCATACCCATTGTCAGAGGTACAGAAAAGTCGTGGGGTACTTTTTATCCCAGAATTCTCGCAGGATCTTCGAAATTAACGCGGGTGAAACCGCCGGGGCCAGCTAGCTTCGTAACAATTACGCATTTTTACTTCTTTATTTCTAGTGAGGCGTAGTTTACATCACAGACGGCAACCCTAGCCTCATCGCCTGTCTTCGCCCGTCGGCGTTTCGTCGAGGAATAATGCCTTCGGGAGCACTCGCCAGTCGCAACCGTCGCTATCGGAACGCTTGGCAACTGTTTAATTTACAAAGGGACCGCTTTTGTTCCGCTGCGAATATTGTACGACCAAATCACATTACAGCGTCGCGTTGGCGGTGTAATTCCGCTGTCATTTATTATTAAGCTGTATTCGTGGGCGGGCATAATTAATTCGTATTGTCGTTTAATTAAAATCTAGACAGAGAATTGACTTTAACTAACCGATATAAACCTGAAGAGCAGCCGATGTTGTGTGTAAAGAAAACCGGTAAAGTGCCGGCAAAAACGAACATTGAGTTATTGTGATGCCGTTATAACAACTGCTGCACTGTGACTCGGTTTTATGGCATACTAGCTGTGCCCCGCGGTTTCACCCGCGGTAATTTCGGAGTTCCCGCCGGAATTCCGGGATAAAAAGTACCCCATTTCCTTCTCTTTATCCCTGATAAAGTGCATGCCAAATTTCATCCAAATCCGTTCAGCCGTTTTTGCGTGATTAAGTAACAAACATCCAAACATCCACACTTTCACATTTATAATATTAGTAGGATGATTTGTTGTTGTTTAAGATTCATAGCGACCTGAGATCTATAGTACTTGCCTATCCTTCTAGATATAAGTGTGAGCTTATGTAGGTATAACGCGAATAAAACATAATAAAATACGACTTATTTCTACATTGTTGAAACAGTAAAATCTTGTTGTGTTAAAATTTAAGGAAAAAGATCGAGTTTCTTCAAATTTTATTAGATATCGCTTTCGTCAGTAGTCCGTACTATATAGTTCGAAATTTAAAAGTTTTGTAGCACCAACTTCTAATGCTCGAAAGAGAAAAATTTCTATAAGTCTGGACTCTTCAAGAACGGAAGCTGAAAGCGAACGTCACTCCCATTACTGCAAATGCGTGACGTTCTTATATATACAGCCACCAAACTAAAGGTAAGGCACATTGTTTCGTGGAGAAAATTTTCCACTCTCCTGTGATTCTCATCTCAACCGCGCATTGTCTCCGAGTGCGACGTTATTGACAACGACAGTTACGCGAGTAGGGTTTCCATTCCATTATTTTTTTTTAATCTTTTGGCATTTATGACATATGATAAATAAATAATATATTAAATACCATATTTTTTTTAAATTAATTATTTATAAGTATACAATATATCCTAATATCATAAATGTGAATGTGAGTTTGTTTGTTACGCTTTCACGCCTTAACTAGTCAACCGAACATCATATTTTTGCGTCGTCAGCGATACAGAAAAAAATGTAGAGTACTTTTTAGCCAAGTTACCGCTGGTACTTCGAGAAATACAAACATACTCATACCGCCGCACTCAGAGTCGACTTTAATTATTACTTAGTTAAGTATAGATTTTTAAAACAAAACTGCCGCAATCAGACTAGTTTAATAAATTAATGTTAATTGGCATTTAACTAACTAAGTTACATCTCATTAAATGCCAAATAACATTAATTTACTGAACGTCTCTGACTGCGGCAGTTTTGTTTTAAAAATCTATACTTAACTAAGTAATCATCAACGTCGACTCTGAGTGCGGCGGATAGGCTGCTAGGTATTTCTTCAATTTATCTTGATTTATGTATGACCGAATTTTCTACAATTTCCAAAGGAAACTTCACAGTGGAAGTGTCTATATTATGAATTGAGAGACGTGGCCACCCTATTCAAGGGGGTTTCGTCGCCATATTTAAATTATTGCGCAGGCGATCGTTTACGATTTGTCGTTTTGCGTAAACGTGCCCAAGTGTGACGCGTGTTATCTCGCCGACGGAATCTCTCACTAGGGTCATTCGTCAATCTTATAATCGCAAGGGCCTCGTGCCGTTTAAATTTTTCACATTAAAATTTTTCAGCAAATTTCGAGGTTCGCATTAAGAGGACCTACCAGTTACCACAGCCGTAATCCTATGTTTTGTTTATTTTGTTTGTTTGTTAGTATCGTTTATTGAACATATACAAGGTATTTACAAATTGCTAAAATTAAAATAAGTGGGTAAAAGGCGGACTTATCCCGCGAGGGGATTTCTTCCAGTCTACTAGGATTTGAAGTAAATATTGGCGGGAGAAGAGATAAAGAGAAAGGAGGTTGATAAACATAAAAATAATGGTTCGATAGACTCAAAACTACGGATAAAAAAAGAAAGTAAATAAAAGAAAAGTTGTAAAATAAATAGGTAAGCAAAAATAAGGAATGTATAATATGTAACAATATAAATAAAATACATATCTTTATCACATACATTTTCATGCAGTTACTCTAAGGATAACTGTGAATTGTCCGAGTAGGGACACTACTGTCATCAGGCATTTAAGAAACCAATTTAATGAATAAAAACAAAATATATTCAAGAATTATTATGCTTAGCTAGCTGTCAATTTCGAGATTCTTTCGGAAACAGGTGGTGTCGGGAACAGCATGAATAGTATTCTATGTTATTTAGGGATACTTAAGACTTTTATCAGTGAAAGAATTTGTAAAATCGCTTTAATAGCTCCAGAAGAGCTCTACAAAAAAAAAAACTTTTTCATTAAACGAATATTCTCTGAAGTATTCCAAAGAATTTTATCCACCTGCCGTAACTCTTGCAATATCCTTAAACAGAGACAAAGTGGGGATACTCTTAGGATGCAAATAAAGTAGAACGGAAAGGAAAATTCCTGACAAATTCAAGGCGCCAATTACTATGATATTCCAGTTTATTACATAAAAATCCGACTCCATTACGGTATCACGTATTACTTCTCTGGGTTTCACTTTTTCAACGTGGAAAATTTAATAAGCGTCCCCCCCCCCTCGATATGTATGAGCGCGCGGCTGTCGCCCGGGGGGCATTCATTTCGGAAGTGCTGCCGGGGTGACCCGGGGGCGCAGGGGGCGCTCGTGGATCTCCCCGCAATTACGGACGGCATCCGACACTTAGACAAGTGTTAGCTCTCGTATCAACGCGACTGCAACATAATATACAAGTGTACTAGTGTCTAGTATAACTGTATAATAACCGACTGCATGTATATTACAATACATTAGGTGGGGATATACAGAGGTAAAAAAGGTATGACGATTTTAAGGCTACAAAAGTAACAAAGGTAAAAACTATCTAATGAATAAATTTTGCCGGTTCATGCTTTCAACCTGTGACGAACTCAACTCATTTAAAATACACAATATCTGGGCGCCCGAGCTTCACTCGTGGCGCCATCTGTTGTTAAGTAGAAAAGCAATACCAAACACTCGTTTCTCATTGCCTGAAAACACGGATAAAACGTTTTCTAAAAATGAAGAGATCGTACGTACTTTTTTGCTTATCCACTAGTCTAATTTGTCATTGTTACATGCAAACTACTGAGCTAGGCGTCGCGTGAAAACTGTAATTTGTCGTGCGAGAATATAAAATGTGGCACTTCCCGAAGACACGCTGCAGTATTATTAAAAAGCCTGTCACAGTGTTAAATGTCTACGAATCTCTCGGGAACGAAATACGAGGGTAGTATATTACGTTTAACTGTAAAAGGAGGTTTTAAACTTTGATGTGCGTTTCGGTGTCGATTCCATCAAAAGCGTATACATATTTAATATGATAATCAGCCGTGAGAGCGGCACAAAAACAGCGAAAAGGCGAATTTTAATGAAAAACACGAGTCGCGAGCGCGCCTCCCGCCGCGGGGGGCGAGATCCGCCATTCATAAGTTTCAAGAATTGATGGTAATTCCAGCAATAAAGTGGAGATACGGCCCGCGGGGGAGAGGCGGGGTGTGGCGGGGTCGTGTCATTAATGAGCTAGCGGCCATTGTGGTGGAATTAATATTGTTGCGGGTAGGAACGGCGCGGGAACGGGGCGGCGACGACACGGTGACGGGGTGTTGCAAACGCCATCACGTCTAGTCAGCTGTTGATCAACTACATTACATTATATAAGTCCCCAATGAAAACATTTTCATAGACATGAATCCTACTTCAAATGTTGCTGAACAGAATTCTTGAAAACTGAATTCGACCTTGAGAAACTGGTTCCATGTTCTGAATTACAACATACGTTATGTATAGAGCACATCTAGACACGTAATGAGTCAAGATTTGAGGGTTTGATAATAACATACTTGTATAAAGTAGATATGTACAGGTATATATATATATTTTGGTGTACAATAAAGTGTATTCTATTCTATTCTATTCTATTCTATATAGAGTATTATGGTAAATGAACACTCTCCTAATAAGATATTTGATATGACAGCTCTCTGTAGATTTATGTTCACATTTCCACGTATAATCAATTAATTAATATATATACATATACATGTATACGTAGCTGAATGAATGAAGGTTTGCTCCTTTGATAAAATACTTTATTGAATGTTTCATTAAATTAATCTAGCTTCTACTTGGAAACCAATCAATCTATTTATTACCTTTTAGAAAATCTTTCACTGCGAAGTTGGCCGTTGGGCGTCCCATTCACAGATACAGATCCTTACTAATATTATAAATGCGAAAGTGAGTTTGTTTGTTTTTTGTTTTGTTTTGTTTGCTTTCAAGTCACAACCGATCATCATGAAAATTTTGCATACATTTTGTATAAGAAGGATAATAGGAAATAGGAAGGGTAGGTACTTTTTCTCTCGGAATTCGCGCGGTAACTCCGAAATTACCGCGGGTGAAACCGCGGGGAACAGCTAGTAATACGATAAAAATAACAAGTTACACACATCGACCGCACACGTCCCTGTTCAGTTTAAGACATGTTTGTTTTAACATGTAATCTGTGTTGTGTGCTTTCATAAATAAATAAATAAATAAGAGAACAAAGAAGAAGAGAGCAAAGCAACATAAAACACTTTGCTCCGAACCCAGAGTCAATCACTCAGTTTCGTTCGTCACGGGCCAGCGCACACGGCGCCTCGCAGCTCTGTCTTTCATATCACAGAAACAAAGATGATAAAGCTTCTGTCTGTCTGTCACGGTGTCACATACAGGATGTCCCATAAATCGACGTCAAGCCAGAACCGGGTGATAGGCTGAATCATAACTTAATAGAAAAACGTAAAAATATATTTTTTTTATTTATAAAAAATATAAAAATTTACACACTTCTTTAACTCCTGTTGCTACAAACCCTAACTTTTTTTCAATTTTCTTCTTATTGTGTAACCTAGCTAATGCTGAGTTGGTGACCCTTTCGGCAGAGCATGCAAGAGATATCATCATATGTGTACAAATTTCGATTAGGCACTGTTTGTTTGTTTTTTTTTGTGTGTTGTGCTCAAATAAATGTATTTTCTTTCTTTCTTCTTTCTTTCTAATCCTGGATAGTGTTTCTGAAAACTACTGCTTAAAATTTAAGTTTTTGCCAATGAAGTTTTCAAAATTATCGCTTTCGTCAGTTTTTAATGACTGTCCTTTTTTTTTAAATAGGCATAGCAAAGATTTTTTTTTTTTGTTAACAGCTGTTATGATTTAGCCTATCACCCGATTCTGGCTTAACGTCGATTTACGGGACATCCTGTATACGTATCGAGAGTAGCGATACACGCTTATTAAATACAAACGATGCTAAAGGAGAATCGCTGTATGGTGCTGGTGGCTGGTGTGATTGTGTAATCTATAGATACTAATATTATAAAGAGGTAAAGTTTGTGAGTTTGTGAGGTTGAAGGGGGTAATCTCTGGATCTACTGAACCGATTTTGAAAATTCTTGTACCAATATAATGAGACAGTAATCCTAGGGTACTTCTTATCCTGGAATTCCGAAATCACCGCGGGTAAACCCACGGGGGAACAGGTAGTTGTATATAAATAAATACATAGCTTCTTGCTAGAGAAAAAAAGTAATAGTGTTTTTCTGTTCCTTGCGGTCTTGTCTTCCTTTCGAAAATTACAAAAGAATTGCCTAAATTACAAAAGGATACTAGGACTGTAGTCTGGGATGTAAAGTTGACGATTTTTGTAACTAATGTTTTAAAATAAAATCCGCGAAATTGTAATGATCAACGTAGAATAAATTTTAAATAAAGAACAAACAATAACTTATTTTAAAAAGTTAACATTTGAATCATGAGCGGCCATTACCAAGAAAATTGTGAAGGAAGTAAGAAAGGAAATGTGTAGCAATGTTGTCAGGATTGATAAATTACCGCAACAATTTATTTTTATTATTTCAGCGGGAAATTAATTTCGCCAATTTCATTCGCACATGAAATGGAATTGACGTGTCTTTACGTGGAATTAAATACGATATTAAATGGGCTAGTTGACCAATTTTTTTTTGCCCGTCGTGTAGATTAAGCAAACATATTGGACCCTTATTTTTTCTTTTTTACGTGATCAAAAAATAACGGCGATACATTGAGTTGAAATTTCGCGTGACGTCACTAACCGGTGCAGTTAGTATGGGGGTTATATAATACCGAATAATGACGTCACGACTCACGAGTCCACTACTCTAAACTTTAATGCGCTTTATCTATGTATATTTTAATTAATTTGGAAAAGCAAAAAATACGTGTCCATTATTTTGTTATTTTCTAACTGACGGACTAATTACAATTTTGATTTTCTTAGGTCGTCAACATCCCTATGTCGCTGCGTTGCGTTCTATACACGTGATTCAGTTTCAGTTAGATATTACTGGAAGCCGCTGCGCTACCTTTCAGAGCTGCCCGCCCCGTAGTGTTCCTATTGAAAATTCAATATAGATTAAACTCGTGTACCTACGTATGTGGGGATATATGAAATTTATTTAACTATTATTATATACCTAGTTCCTTTACTGCAGTATCGGAAAGCTATTGACGGAAAGCAAACTCGTTCCGAGTGTGGTTGTGGGGGCAGCGAAGCGTGAAAGTCCAGCTTAAATATTGAATTCCCGGATTACCTTTGGCGGCGTCTGACGCACACGACAGCGATGTCACGTTATTTATTATACGATTTATATATTTTTCATTACTCATACTCGGAAAGTAGGTCTGAAGTTGCCTGAGAAGCGGGTTGAAAGTAACACTTTTCAGCCCTAGGGAGAATCGTTTTCAACTGACAGCTGGATACTGCAGAAACTCAAGTTTTTTTTATGTGTTTTTTTTTTTTTACTTACTGGCCAGTAGCACACCTAATGGTTGATTTATGTAAAATAAAATTCACTCATTTTTTTTCTTTAGCTAATTCCTATTTTTATGTTGACTTTCCTTGCATTCGTAATGAAAAGCACAGTGTTATCCTCGGGAGAAAGACTTATTTAGTCCCTAGGATAACAATGTACTATTATATCACAACATGTGCCGTATTAAACAGATTATATTAAAATTGTTCTTTGGATATTCTTTGGGATTGAACATCCATTATACAATAAGTAGCTCCCGATTGATGAGAAAAATTATTACAAAAAAAAAATCGACTTCAATAGTTCCGTTGTCTGTCTCCCAAACTCGTCGTCCGATCTTGATGAAATTTCAATGGGACCATTTCGGAATTAACCCCTTTCGAACAAAAAAGCTGAGTTATGCCCGAACATACATAGGTAATATAAACATCCGATTTGATAACCTCCTCAATTCAATTCAATTCAATTCGTTTATTTGCCAAAATATGGTACATGTAAAGGTGGTATATTATGTCAGGTACATCATATTCTGCCGTTGCTCGGCGTGCAAATGTCATATTATCAAACCTACTGTCTAAGTTATTTCGATTCCTTTTTAATGTTGTTTAAAAAATAATGAGCGGACTTGACTCAACATAATTATAGTATAGTTTTGTGCTGGTACATCAGAACGTTCCTGAGGAAATTCCGAAATTAAACTGCTGATTTGTGTCCTTGTTTTAGTAAATAGTACATTGTTATCCTAGGGGTGAAAGTAACTTATTTAGTCCCGAGACGGGGTTTGGCGTCCGAGCGTAGCGAGGGCGCCAATAGATCGAGGGACTAAATAAGTCTTTCTCCCGAGGGTAACACTGTGCTTTTCATTACGAATGCAAGGAAAGTCAAAATAAAAATAGGAATTAGCTAAAGAAAAGATGAGTGAAGATCGAATAGTCGCTTGACACTTTCCCACCTATTTTTTTTTCTTTGGCCGGCTAGCTATTCAGCCAGTATTTTTTATTTACATTGTGGCGGCCTAAAAAAATATTTTCTTTAATTATTAAGTATTAATTAAAGAAAATAAAAAAATATAAATAGGAATTATGTTAAGAAAAAGTGAGTGAATTTTATTTTAATTAATACCTACTTAAACTTTACGTTATTTCAATTTTACATCGCGCTGGCTGTATAGAAAGTTGAAACATGGTTCAATAGAAATGTGAAAATAGACCTAGTTATTTTTTTATTAATTTGACAGTTGTCAGTTGAAAGCGATTCTCCCTAGGGCTGAAAAGGGTTACTTTCAACCCGCTTCTCAGGCAACTTCAGACCTACTTTCCGAGTATGAGTAATGAAAAATTTTTTTACAACCCTTTATGCCAGTTAAATTGCAACGGTCTTTGGTATGTATTTCTTACTGGTTTGGAATATTGCTATCGATTTTTTATAACTTCTTAGTGTTCAGTTGAGATCTAGGTAGGTATAAGTAAGTATACTTTCAGATGATATACTTATGAGGTCACCACATCGCTTCCCAACCAAACCGTTATACTTAAATAAATACAGGATATGACTTTTTCTACTCGGTTTGTGTATTTCACACATGAAGTACGTTGACAAGCATTAACGAATAAGCGCCAATAACGCGTATAACTGGCGCAGGCCGCAGCATAGGATGCGGCCGTGACGGAAATTTCTTTCACTTTAATCTTACTATAGCCCACATCCGTACCGTGCGATAAGGGACATAGTTACAAAAGTATTCGAAAACATATTGAGAATAAAATCAATAGAAAATACTATATACATTCTTGAACTAATTGTAACGTGTTTTTCATGATAGTTAAATTAATAAAGAGTTTTCATTACACTACCGACGTTCTCAGTTTCCCTTGCCGAAATTGGCGTATATACCGTGTCGATTTCTAACAAGCACACCTTTATTATACGCGAAACACCGTTTAAGCAGCGATAGATAAATACGTAAAGATAAAAGAAAGACGTGTCTGCTTTACGATAACGATCCACAAGAAATTTATTCGCACTTAATTCAAACGTCATAAATATTGTCTATACGCGACACGAACGCGGGTCGTAAACATATCTAGTGTGGAGCGACTCGCTGCCGACCCTCGGAGCATCCGGAATCGATACATCGACTTGATATATCGATACTCACCACTATCTTTTGACGCGATTAGCGCGCGGGCTGGCGAGACATCGTGCCGGTCGACCGCACGGTAGGTACATCCCTAGTGTGGGCGAACTCGTTCGATTTTTTAATCCTTCTAATCCTACTAATATTATAAACGCATAAGTTTGTAAGTATGTATCGATGGATGGATGGATGGATGGATGGATGTTTGTTACTATTTCAAGCAAAAACTACTGGATGGATTTAAATGAAACTTTACAATAATATAGCTTATACATCAGATTAACACATAGGGTACTTTTTATCCCGGAGTTCCCGCGGGAACTCTGAAATTAACGCGGGTGAAACCGCGGGGCACAGCTAGTAAATAAATAATTCATACATCCGGGTCTTGCACATAACGCTTTTATTGCGACTTGATGCACCAATAGTGTGAAACTGTCTTTATGAAACGAATTTTATGTATTCGGAGCGAAGAGTTCCCGCGGGAGTATAGAAATTGAAACCACGAGGTGAACAGCTTATAAATGAATAAATGATCTATACTAACATTATAAAGAGGTAAAGTTTGTGAGTTGTGAGGTTGTAGGGGGTAATCTCTGGATCTACTGAAACAATTTTGAAAATTTATTTACCAACAGAAAGCCACGTTATTTGTGAGTGTCATAGATTATATTATTGTAACCCGGAATTCCCGCGGGAACTCTGAAATTACCGCGGATGAATCGCGGGGAACATTGTTAGTTATAATAATAATAACGCTCGGGGACTAGCTCCACCTGGTCGCAAACTAAGCAAAGCCTACTACGGGTACCAGACGACTGATACCTATATACTTTTCTTTGTAAATACTTACTTATCTTGACATGAAAAGCATAATTATGATCGGATCTCAACATCCGACCAAACTACTTTTTAATACTAAAATACTCATTAAATACTCATATAAGTTAAAAAGTAATTTTAGTGTTAAAGACCCAAAACTTTTAACACTAAAATACTAAATACTTTAGTTGTTTGCTTTAAAAATTCTTTATTTGAACATCGTTTTGCAATAAGTAATACAGTCCAGTGACTTAGTCTGGGACATATCGTCTTAAAATAAGTAGTTACGACAGGCATATTAGCCTTTTAACTAACTATTAAAAATGTAAATTACATATAATGTTGATTAATAAATAATTATTAACAGAGTTGAAAACATTTTCTACATAAACTTAACTTATTTTACCTTAAGTAAAGTACACAATTATAAAATAGAATATTAATTAGAAAGTACGGGCAGATAAGTTTAATTGCGAGTATGATAGCAACGAACTATGAATATTTTAATATTTTAGTAATAAAAAGCAGTTTGGTCGGATGTTTATTATTCTTCTCATGTCTAGATGTATACTTATAATACATATTTAACACCAAGACTGAGTAAACACCATACCACATAATATTATCTGTGGTAAACAGCAATGTTCATCACATAAATGTTTGCCCCGGCGATTATTATATTATTTATATATTGCTATATAATATAGCGGACAGAGATAGAGCCCCTAATGGTAGAGAAAACGATCCGTTTCGACTCGGCAACATTTTTTCCCGCACTTAAGCCGGTATAATTAGCTCCCACTCGGGCTGATATTTATTGGGGGATGGGGGGCGAAGGTCGAGACCTCTAACGGCACTGGAGGGAACCACGCCTCGCCCGGCTGCGGACCGGCTGATGGATAACATTCGAAAGTAAATTACACGCCGTGATTAATCCTCTAACGTGTAAAGTGCGATGTGCGGTGAATAGTGTATCGAGTGCGATGGGGTCTATTCGCGTGCTCGAAAGCGGTTACATGAAGAGAACTACACTTCTGCTTTATAATTCATAAGTTCCTCCATTCTGTCAAGGAGTTGGGTATAAATATATTTAAAGGCTTTAAACTGTTTGAGTAACTGTAAGACGATATCGACACGTATATATTTGAATTGATGTAGTTTGATCCTAGCTCGCGTCGGCAAATAAGAAATTAAATAAGTTCAAATACCTAGTCTGAAAAACTAAAAAAAAAAAACGTTTTATGAATAAACTGAACTAAAAAGTAGGTAATTATCATCTAGGACCTTGTCGAGACCAATCAAACGAGATTTGCGTCGTTTAATTCCAGAGTTTCCATGACCACCTTCCGGCTGATTCAGCTCCATCCTCCATTATCAGATCAACTACGTCTTAAAAATGGCATCATTCTTAAGATCGTCATCCGTTTTATTTCGATACGAAAATCATTAGAAGTACCAACATTTAACATATCATAATGGAGCGAGTCGTAATGTAGCAATCTGGAGTAATGTCCAGTCTACCCTTGTTTATATATCTATAGTATAATATATACGTGATAATATTTAAGTAGTATATACCACATTTGCTTGGTTTCCACGACACGAGCTTATAGCTTAGTGTGGGTTCAACTAGATCCGTGCAGTAGTGTAGTTAAGTGATTAATATTATTATATCCATTTATGAAAAATAAGTAGGTTATGTCAAATTAGATTCTTGATTCAAACTTAATTCTGTTAGAAATCTCTATCACCCCAGATACAGCAAGCAAAATTACTTTTGTTCTCTTTATTTAAATAAAAAAATAATAATAATAAAATCATTTATTGACATGCACTTATAAACCAAAAATACAAAAAATTGAATGAAAACTAAACCTAGAAAATGTATGATCAAAACAAACAATAAACAAAAAAAAGTAGGTACTCATGCATGCCAAAAGGGCTCACAAACTTCGCCAGGCGTCGCAGAACATGGCTTTCGGTTGAGATATTTGTTTATTAATATTTAATTTACTTGCCCATTACTCGTAATCTACCGGACCAGCAGAACCTACGCGCCATAGGCTAATTCTGTCAGTGTTTATACGAATTATCGAGTTCCCAAACAAGTCGAACTAGGTCATTGCTTCACTACGCTCTTGAACACTGCACACGAATTAGCCGGTCGGTTACCACCCCCCACTCCCCAACTCCCTTCACCCCGCTACCCTGCGTTCCCCCTCGAGATAACGTAACGGCCAACTATCAGTAGCATCGCTGGTTTTAACTGCCTTTGTTAAACACAGAGTGTAAATAGCTATGAGCACGCTGAAACCTAGCCCCTTGCTGTTGTTCGAACTGAGTTATACGCGTGTAGTAATATCCAAACGGAACATTGAGAGTGTACCGGGCCGCGTAGTGGTTAGCGAATTTGGCTGCTACGCCAGGTGCTACGTGTTCGAATTACTATTTTTAACAGTTTTCCTTTGTCTGTATGCACACTCATTTTGCGTAAATTACTGGAATGTTAAACGGAACTTATCCCGAAAAACCATGGGGAAAAGTTAGTAGGTTACTAATAAAGATTTACATACGTTTATTAATTACTCCTTAATCGGGTTGCGAGTTTAATTATAATCGAACTGGATACTTTAAATTATGTTTTTGTATTTAATTACTCTACGTGGGTAATTAACGAGGGGTTAATTGCGGTGTAATTGCCGCTCGCACGCTTCCAGGGGCGCTGGCGTGCTGCATTCGCGTGCTCGTACCGAGTGGCCGACAGTGCTGTCTGCTAGATTAATAGGCCTATATTGAAAAATGTTGTTGCCCGCTAGAATTTTCGAGTTTGTGACGTCACGCGACGGAGTGAGCTGGCGACATACCCAAATGAAACAGACGGCAGTGACAAAAAAGGCTTTTCATTGTTGGCAAGTCGTTCGAACTCGCTACAACAAACACGAAAATATCTATCAGTAAATTTATAGCGTCTGTTATATACTTATCAGTTATCGAGTTTCAGCGCTTTTTCCTACGTGCCTCAATTTGACATCAGACTAAAATACCTGGTGGTTTCTAGTATCAAACTTCATTTTCAAATAACGTAATAAACTAACACCTGTCTGGATTTTCTTAATTCTATGCCGACGAGAACTAACTAGTGTCTTATATTTCTAGCGTCAGCACTCCGCGGCACTAATGTGGGGCGGCAAGCCACATTCGTTTTCTATTCAAAATCAACAAATTACGTAGCAATGTGCTACATGCGCTACGCCTCAGCGAGCGCTACGGCTCTTCGTAGCACGTAGAGCGTCTACGAATAAATTAACGACTTACAGTATAAATATTTTCACATACTATCAATCATAAAAATAATTTATGTATGTTGCAGTAAGTATTTTAAATTATTAAAACCGTAATAATGGTTCAATGTACGTACAATACGAATAAATATAAAACGGAAATGTGATTGCGAATTTTCTTCTTCCAATGGTGACTAATAAAATATGTATACGAATATTACGTTTAAATTTTTAATGTTCACAAAAACGCCAACAAGCGCTGCAGCAAAAGCAGTGTCAGAACATTACGTGCGGCGTTTGTTGCAGCATTTGAATTTTACCTGAGATATTACAGCCTCGAGTCGGGATGAGTATAATTTGTTTTTTTAATAAAGTCGTTTGCGAGAAATTAACAAAAAAAAGGATCTGTTCGGGGGAGAAAAGAGCTCATTGAAAAGGAAATGAGGTAATTCGATGTATGCTTTTTGTTACGTGTATTTCTTTTTTGTTATAATTATTATTATTTGTCTGTTGTTATTTACTTCGACGACAAAAAAATGTTATAAGCAAACCTTTAATGTACCTACGTATGAAAGAGAAAAAAGGTTGTTATTAAACGAAGACCGTAGAAAGGTTTAACCCAAACCTGTTTTAGTTAAAACGTCGTTCAACTTTTACTCTTGATATTAAGTATGTATACATATATATAGTATGTATATATGTGTGTATATGATATTTTTTTACAGGCTATTTCTATGTATGAAAGAGATATAACAGCATTTCAGGCTACTTATTATGCGTAGAATTTATGCTTTTACAATACTTACTAATAGAAAATTGATTGAAAAAATCTTACATTGACGCGAGCGAAGCTGTGGGCAAAAGCTATGAAAAATTGATAAATACTCAGCAACTCCTAGTTACCATCCGCTATATAATATTGAGTTACTTTTTCCGCTTGAGTTTTTGTAGTTAAAGCTCGCGACCCACAGTCGTCGGCGGTCCGTGTATGGACGGCCGACTTGGTCCTTTCGACTGATGGGACTATTAACTCGGATATACCTACTTGCGAGAACAACTTTATTTCTTTTTGTGTTGTTCCTGGGTTTGTTTTGTGATGGCGTCATCATTCTGCTGTCAGAGAAAGTTTTTTTCTAGGGATTAGGTACTTACATAATTTTAAAAGTAGGTACTTTAAGAGAAATAAGAACAATTATGGAAAAATAATGTGGTTTGCCTTTTTGAAGCTTGTCACAATTTACTAGAGGTAAGTGAAAATGGGAAAAAATCTCAATTTTAAGTTATCATTTTAAAAAACCAAGTTTTGTTACATCAAATATTCAAGAAAAAATTATTTATTCAATATCTAGACGTACATAAATGTGAAAGTGGAAGTCAAGTTCAGTATTAAATGAGATGCTTGATTCCTCAATATCAAAAATATTTTTAATAATTAATATAAGTAGTAAATTAATATTACTTTATAGCCAAATATAAGACAACTTGTATGTCAAAACTAGCCAAGTTGTAAGTATGCTCCTTTTAATAAATTTGAGGATAACTACAGACTTTGGCACCAATTTAGATCTTAATTCTCTTGTCGGTGAGGTCGAAAATCAAGCATATTCTTAATACTGAACTTGACTTCCACTTTCACATTTATGTTTTTGATAGGATACATGTATTTTACAATCCTTACTAATATTAAAAATGCGAAAGTGAGTTTGTTTGTTTGTTCGTTTGTTACGCTTTCACGCCTCAACAACTCCACGAATCATCATGAAATTTCGCATACAAGTTTTCAGGGATACAGAGAAGGATACATCAGGCACTTTTTATCCCGGAATTCCCGCGGCGACTCTGTAATTAACGCGGGTTAAATTGTATTAAATTTTGAATATTACAAGTTGAGAAGGGTATGTAGACAAAAAAATATAGGGTAGTAAGTACTTTTATCTTGGAATGCCTGCGGGATCTCCGAAATTACCGCAGTTGAAACCGCGGGAAACAGCTAGTCTCTAATAAATAACATGATAGGGAGAAAATTATATTACAGTTCAAGTCACGACCCACGTTACTGAGATTGAATCATTGTCAATATTCAATTTAACTTCGTTACTGAACAACTTGTTATCGATACTGACGTTTCCAAATTATATTAAGAAGTAGCGGCAATCGCTTTAGAGGTAGGAGGCAGACTTATACGAGTAATACTGAATCTATTATACATATAAAATGCTTGATCCTGAGTGACTGACTGACAGATCAACACACAGCCTAAGCCGCTGATCGTAGAGACCTGAAACTTGGAGGGTGTATGACGTAGGCCTCCGATAAGAAAGGATTTTCCGAAATTCTACCCTGAAGGGGGTGAAAAGGGGGGGCAAAGTTTGCATGGGATAATTGCGCGAGAACTCCGAAACTACACGAATAATTTTGTGGCGATTAAAACAATCGTTAAAAAAAATACGAAAAATTTCCTGAAATTTACGCTATGGTGTTAAACCGCGGGAAAATGAAGTGAATGACATGACTACTATTTCGCATCGAATATTATTCTAAGCATTCACCAAAGAAATGGGTTTCACCCGCGGGCGACATGAAAAGGAAAGCTAGTGTTTATCTAAGAGAACCACAGATTTACATAAGAATTGATATGGCAAGTAGGTACGTAAAATTGGATCAAGCCAAGCGTGCCCCAGTTTCGTTAAAATTCAATTTTGCACCAACAAAGAAAAAGGAAGTGCAAAGGTCAGCCTTATTGCTAGAGACAATCTTTTTAAGATAACTCGTTCAAGTTCCATTGAGAAAATAGGGATTCAGCAGATAAAGCTTACCATAGTACAGATGTGTACCATTGTAATTGTACTGTATAATATGATAAACTTTAAATTTTGTTTACAAAAAATCGATGTACGAATTAGGTGAGTTAGCAAAACATATTTTTGTACTCTAAGTTTGTTTTTACGCGACAATTTTAAACCATAAACCCACAACCGTTGATAAGGCTGAAGAAGAATATTTATTTGCAATAAATAAATATAAGCATGGACCCTAAATTACGACTGATTTGGCTTAGTGCTCGGGCAATAGACAATTTGGATCGGCGCGGGGTCCGAAATCCATAAGAGCTGCAATATAAAAAAAATGCGCGCCGGCAGCGGACAGTGTAACAAAGGCAATTTGTGCGGACCGTACAAAAATGAAAAACACGGTGCAGTTATTCTTTTTCCCATCATTTATCCCCATGTAACGTCAGCAGCCGTGTCATGTTTAATGTCACGTGCAAAACGAATAGTGCCCGCCTGGGAGGGGCGTAAGGGGGCGAGGGGGTGGACGGCCAACTTCGGGGAGCGAGGTTGCCAGCGCTGTCCTTTAAGCTAATAATGATTTTCGATCGCAAAAAAAAAGCAGAATTGAGAAAGCCGGTAAGTCATTTATCCTTATATTTTACTTATGTACCTACTATATTAAATTAAAACGAATCAAATTTAATAATAATAACAACCCACTTCACAACACATAGATCTACTTGATCCCACACTAAGCTTGTGTAGTGGAAACCAAGCAAACGTGGTATATACTACACATATTATTACATATATATTATACTATAGATATATATATATACACACCCAGACTGGAAAATGGAACTCTGTGTTCATCCCACAAAGTCCACCCCCACCGGGAATCGAACCCGGAACCTCTTGATTAGCGGGTAGGCATGGTGACCACTGCGCCAACGGGGTGGTCAATAATAATCTACAAAAAAAAATCATGGCACTGGATTCCTTTGCCGTGTTTCTTTTCAGAGAAGATAAAACGTGTGCGGTAAGAGGGTCCTTAACGCCTTTTCTATGACTCCGAATGTATGCAATTTGGAAAAAAAAAACAGCTAGTAAAAACATAAATTACATAATTGCATGTCAAAAAACAGCCAGTGTTCAACCCGATCGTAAAGTCGTCGGGGACAACGTCCAAACGAACAATAGTAGTGACCAGCCAGTGGTCGTGCACACAATGGCGGTGTGACTTTGAGCTCTATGCCCCGGCCATCCGTCATACTCGCTCCACGCACGACGCCTGTAGTCTACGACCGCGACCGGTTGGTTACAATCTACGTGTCCTAACACCAGTTGTACGACTGTTCCGACGACGATACCGTGTGATCGGACGACTAATCTTTGGACAGTCGTAACGATTTTTTCAATTGAAATTTCATCATCAAGCATATTTATACGTACAAATCCTAAACTGTAACAGGTATGGATGAAGTAACTCTGGTAACTGTGACAGGTATATCTATTAATTTATAGGTCTGTACACACATCATGTGTTTTTGTGACTAGCTGTTCCCCATGGCTTGACTTAGGTAAAATTAACATTTTTCCGGCACTTCTAATACCCTATTTCTGGACATTAAGTATCCTATACATATAACTTACAAATCCGATCAGCTGTTTTGGAGATTTGCTCGGGCAGACGTACGGACGAAAATTTGAAAATGGAATCCCGAAACTCACGCGGTAATACAAGTACAACTATACTAATGAGGTTTCGCCCGCGTTCATTCGGAGTTCCCGCGGGAATTCCGGAAGTACCCTACGTCCTTCTCTGTACCACTGACAGCGGGTGTGCAAAATTTCATGATGATAGGTTGGGTAGATAAGGCGTAAAAGTGTAACAAACAAACAAAAGATTTAATCTCAGCTTAGATTTTCGGTACGCAAATGAAGCTGTAGAGTTTGGATACGAGTGAAGTAACGCATATCCCTGTTTTATGCTCTATAGAATTTTGACAGACAAGTGTAAAGCTACACGGCATGGCTCACCAGTCACCGAGCATTGTGTGCCGTGATGAATAATCGCGTTAGGTTTGACGCAGCGGCGAGCGAGGACGGAGTCCGATATTGTGTAAGTAGTATTTGCAGGCCGTTTGTACGATCGGACATCTATACATTCTATTCTATATGGACATAGATAAGCAATAGTGTGTTAACCCACACTGGAGAAATTTTGAGTAAATAAAAGTTTTAAAATTATAGCGCCATTTTGTGTCAACAATTTTTATGTTCAATATTTACTAACAAATTTAAACAATGTAATGAGGTAAACACATAATTAAAAAACGTTCTCTAAATCTCAATAAATCGTTCTGAATCAATAACTTCGTTTTGTGGGTTAACATGTTATTGCTTATCTGCGTCCATATGCGAGAGAAGGTCTCTCTACTCAACCGATCGTCATGTTTTGCATACACGTTGTCAGGGGTACAGAAAAGGGCATAGGGTACAAACTTATTATTCTTATTATATTATTATTATTACTGAGTACTTCCGATGACCATCTGTGGTGTTGTAAGAAAGGTTATGACAATTAGAAACAAAGCGTGCATATATACGCGCTACAATTATTTTATTAATATTGAAATTGAAACATGAAATTGAAAAAGCTTAGGTAAGGAAAGGTATTTTAGTACCTATTTTCCATCATAGTAAACTATAAGGTAAAAAGAACCACCAGTTCTCGAATATACCACTCGTAAATACTTACCCTGCCATCTGTGTATAAGTCACAAAGTCATGTATAAGTCATAAAGTCATAACTCCCATCCTTATGACATAGCTCCCAGACAGACAGCACTGCGAAAGCGCACAAAGCGCAGGTATTCAAGTCGTAGAGTCTCTTAAAAAGAGCTTATATATTCTAACTACATATAAACGTATGCGTCTTGCTAAACGCCTCGAGGTTTGAATGGAGACCTCCCGGGAGCGTGGCGGGGGCAGGGGAGTGGAGCGGGGGAGGAGTGGGGGGGGAGCAAGGGAAGGAAGTCCTGATGCCGGAAGCGAGGGAACCCTTTGCCGCGCCTTTTGTTTATCGTGAGTTTTCTCGCAACCGAGCGTTAGGCGCGCGGCAAACGGAAGCCGAGCGGCTAGATACGTTGACACCAGTGGAGTTGAGGCCCAGCCAAATTGGGCATACCTTTTTTTTGTTTTTTTTTTAATTTCAACTCTTCGTCACCAACTCGCATTGTTTAAAAATGGGGGTGATAATGTTTTTGCGCCGGAAATATTTCATAATTTTTAATAACTTTTTTTTTTAAAAGGAAATAAGCTACAAAGTTCAGTAACTTAGGGGTACAATAAATTTAAGTATTATTATTTAAAAGATAATCACCACGATTTAAATTTTAAAAATCATATTCGAAATGCATAGATTTCAATTTATAGATGATCACTTAAGAATTTTGCAAAATTATTTATGGAAATAATTGTTAGTTAATAAAAAAAAAACGTATTTCAAATCGGCAAAAAATGATTTTGAACACGATATAACGAACGGTAATTTATAGTTCTAAGAACCTGCTGACGATTACAAGTGATTGTAACCAATCCTAAGTAATAAATAGCTTTTGAATTTTGAATATTTTTGAATTTTGAACTTACCTTTATAAATTTTTTCGCTCTCGTTAATAAACCTAATGTTGTGTGTCGTGACGCTTCGGGGCCCAGGGGTACCATGTCCTTTAGTTTCTCTAGGCAGCTTCTGAGGTGTGCTCTCCTGTAACAAACAGAAAGGCAGCTTTAGAAAATTTTCTAAACACAGCAATTATCATATCAAATGGTTCATTTTCAAATTAGGATTTCTTCTATAATGTCTTTTTGCAGTCGCTTGTTGTCGTAGTTTACAAAAAAAAAAAAAATTGAAAACCCCTTCGTTTTTAAAATGACAGAATCCAAAAATTTGTATAATGATCAAAATCGCAGTATTGATCTAGAGCTACTCATTCCTGCGCAGTTTTGTCATTTGAGTAATGAGCCAAACAAGAAACGTGTAAAAACATCGTGTAGGTATATCGTCATCATAACGGGTATAGGTATTATGAGAGATTCGCGACCGGATAAAGATCATGGCCGTTAAAAATTACAATGATGTGCAGAACATAAATATATCATAATATGATTATTATTAGTAGAGAACATTAGGTACATTCATTTTAAACTAGCTTTCTCCGCAGTTTCACCTGCGATAGTTCCGAGATAAAAGTATACCGTGCGTCTAACAAATCGAATCAAAGTTCTTTATAACTTAGGATTAGTTGTTACAATCACTTATAATAAAATCGTCAGCAGGTTCTTAGAACTAAAATTGCTGTCTGTGTGTCGAATTTCATTCAACCGTTTTTGTGTGTTTGAGAAATCAACGTCCAAACATACAAACTTTCACATTTCTAATGTTAGTAAGATATTCAAAATTCGTTATAACTTAATCAATATAATATTTAAGAGAATTTCGGTTTCGATTGAGAAATTTGAAACAATGTGAAAGTTGTATATCAACTTTCCGTCCGTAACGCAGATATAATATCTAGATCGAGAAGGTATTTTGTAACATTAATTTACGTTCCACTTTCCGGAATCAACGTAGGTTGGGGTCCGTCGTAGCGCGCAATAAAAAAAAGTTGAACGGCAATTCAGACAAAAACCATCGTAAAGGTAATAAAAGGATAATGTCTATTAGTTTTATTTATTATCTACTCGTAAAAGGAACTATCTTTCCCATAATGCTCGGAGATTTTTTACTTATATTGCAATAGAAAAACAAACAATTAAAACAAACAAACATCATGAAATCTCCTGATGCTCCCTTCGTAATGATTCAATTAATAATAATAATAATCATTAAAATTGATTGATCCCAAAACGACTTTTTATCCTTCATCACACTTAGTTCGCTCCCACTGAGTACCGAACTCAAAGACCTCTGAGGATTTGTGGAGCAGCAAGCTGATCACTGTGGCAATCCAGTCATCATTGATGCGTTAGCAAATCTGTATTTAGTTAAAGAAGAAGTCGTATTCTATACGAAAAAAGTTTCCTCAATCTGTACGAATTCTATAGAAGTAAGTACGTAAGTTGTTTGAGTGGCATTTGAGTCACTCAGCAGAGTTCCGAAACCATGTGTGTGTTTTATTTACATTCAAATCTACAAACTTTAGTGTAGACAACCACTTATCTTAGCAATTTTACTACGAACTTATTTATTTAATCTATACCAACATCTAGAAATGAGTATTCCAAAATTACTTCCTTTAATATCTTCGTGCGCGTCGCGATAACAAAGCCCAAAAAAGTAAACAGGTATATTTTTATTAGCGGGAAATTGTTAATTTACTGCACTGTTATTCCCGTCGGACGCTTTTTTTTTCTACAAGTAGGCAAGGAAACTAATGCCGTACAGTCAAGCAAGACGGGGTGTTGCAAAGAAGTTCGGGCACGGCGGGCGGAGTGCCTCGGTAAATAAATAAAGTCGAATGAAACAGTACTGTAGCCTCTTTTGTGTCCCTATTTTATTTGTGTTACAAAAGCATAGCTCTAGTTTTATTGTTAGCTCAATTATTTGTGTTTAATTCTGGGTTGAAGCATTTTTTGCTTGGATTTCTTTGTCAGCTGTTGCTTGCAACTTCTTCGGGTGGTAAACAGTATAGATTCAGTAAAGAGGAGATATTTGTAGTCCACTTACAATTATTCTACACTAATACTAATTTGTAGGTAATTTGGCTTAGAGAATAATCTCTAGAACTATGTACTGAACTGATTAACAAAAAAGACCATTGATAAGAAGTTACTGTATCATAGGTTACTTTATATCTCAATAGAGAAAGTTCTCGGGGGAATTCCAAAATCAACGCGGGGAAGACATCTATAGCTGTATATGAATGACCAAAATCTATAAGAACCGAGAGTAGTAAAGTTTATAAAATATAATATTAACTATATTATTATATAATAGACGATGGGTAATGCATTCGTTTGATAATCAGTTTCAAACCGCATTACCAATAAGAGCAGCCGCCCACAGTCGCGCGGTGGCTACAATGCGGTCGTCGGACGTAATGCTAAATTATTAATTAACACAGAACGGCACCAGTTAACGCCGGCAGGGTCCGATAGATGTCGCCACTAGTCGGATATTGGCACCGGCCGCTCGCATTCATACGAACCGAACACAGCTGAAGTTAAACCAACAAAGTTACACTCACAGTCTGTTGCAGTCGTCAACGGCGAAAACGTCGTAACAACTTAATGCATTTATGCTTAATACAGTTGCCAAGTTGGCCGTTCATTTCTCCACTTACATACGAATGAAGCATAAAGTTGAATCTTATCCCGGCACTAAATTTACGAGTGCGCAGCGCCTTTCATCGTAAATGTAAAATGTTCGACGCGAAACTTTAGTATGTAGCGCGAACGAACCGGAGTTTAGTGTAGGGCGGGCGGGGGCAGACGCGGCGGGCGGGCGGCACGCGACGGTCGCACCGCGCGTTCACGCGTCATAAACCGCTCCCGCTGATAGTTTTCGAAGCATGATACAGTGCAACACCGGGACAATGTTATCGGCGCTCGCGGGAACGTTTACGACGTCATAAATTAAGGTATTATCAGGCCCACGCAAAATCCACGCTTCGCGGGCAACAACTCGAAAACTCGTAAAAAAGTCATCAAGCCAAAATTGGGCGCACTCTACTATGATAATGCGGCGGACAATCGCCGTAATTACGGCCGGGCCCGGCTACCGGCTGAGCGAATAAACTACTCAATTTATGACTCATCAAACTCCAAATGAAATAGGTTACGACTTTCGTGTTCGGAGTAGGCGCTGGCGGCGCTGCGGCAGATTCGTGGCTTTAAAAAACAAAATATTACAGTATAAAAAAATAAAAGAAAGTTGTAAATTATAATTTTTCACCGTCCCACTAAGGGAGAAGTCGTAACAAAGAGGGATACAAGTTAGCAATCACAATAACGAGCGCATTTATAACAGGGAGACGACATAAACACTACAAAGATGTACAGAAGAGCCACTCGTTCGGATAACAAGTACAGCAAGTTATGCTCACTCAGATACGCAATAACATGTTAACCCACAAAATTAAGTTATTGATACAGAACAATTTATTGCGAGCTAGAAAACTTTTTTTAATTATGTGTTTACCTTATTACATTGTTTAAATATGTAACAATATGTTGAACATAAAGAAATGTTGACACAAAATGGCGCTATAATTTTAAAACACGATTTAGTAAAAATTTCTCCAGTGTGGGTTAACACACTATTGCTTATCTATGTCCACATATACATAGATCCTTCGTTCAATTGACCAGCGCGTATGGACTATTCAATATTATGACGTTTTATTTTGAATTTGTGAATTATTTATTTAGGTACGTATACCATTCTTTAGGATATTTAAAAAGTGCACATAACAAGTTTCTATTGCAGAAGTTAATTAAAACAAGTTCTCAATACAATTACGCAAAGATTAATTGGACATAGATAAGCAATAGCGGGTGAACCCACACTGGAGAACTTTTGAGTACATTGCGTTTTAAAATTATATTTGTCATCATTTTTTTATGTACATTTTGTTGTTGGCTGGGTAATAAGGTAAGCACTAAGCAACTTGTTCTATAACTCTCAAAGAAGCGTTCTGTATCAATAACTTAATTTTGTGGGTTAACATGTTAAAGTTTTTAGATTTTCACGTTTTGAGCACATTATATTAACATGTTATTGCTTAACGGCGTTCAATGGGGATGTTGACTACTTTTGAAAATCAAAATTCGAATTATGAAAATCAAAATTCTAATTAGTCCGTCAGTTAGAAAATAAAAAAACAATAGACACGTATTTTTTGGTTTAAAATAAATTAAAATATACAGAGATAAAGCGCATTAAAGTTTAGGGTGAGGGGGTCGTGACGTCATTAACCACTAAAACCGCCATACAAACTGTCCGAATAGTGACGTCACATGAAATTTCAACTCTATGTATCGCTGTTATTTTTATTTTTTGATTACGTAAAAAAAGAAAAAAAGTACGTGTCCAATATTTTTTATTAATCAACAAGACGGACTAAAAAAGAAATTAGTCAACATGCCCATTATCAAATTGTTTGTGATCTTTCTATTTTATCCAAAAACTACCAATCAATATTGTACAATGTGAATCAATGTTACACAGACTAAGACAAACTTTTCCGAACTATAATAAAAACTGTCTGAGATTAAAAATCTTTCAATCGATATCGAAACTGGAACTTTTTGATTAGAAAGCATCGTGATGAACAATTGCGTCAATTCATTAGTTCAAATTGCATGCAGCAATGCGAAATATTACAAGTTATACGGAGCTCTTCTGTACATATCTAATCTGTGACTTGGATAATACAAAATGGCCAAATACGTATGAGTTGAGATACGATAGGGGAACGTGCGGGGTCGGGGAGAGGGGAAAGTGAGGTCAAGTCACAGTGGGGCCAGGGTAGTCCAGGAGCCAAAAGTTGGGCAGTAAAATATCTAATAAGCGTTTATTGTTTCAATGTGAAAACCTTATTACGACTCTTTGTACTTGCACACCTACGTAGGGAGGTAACTACCAAGTTTTTTTATCGCTCCGTCCGAGCGAGCGGTGTAAGCGTGCTGTGGTAATTTGAACTGTGACTGATGACTGAAGAAATGGAAGTATACTCGTTACATTCTCTCCGTTACCTACCTACTGACATTCCCAAGCGTGTAACTTAACAGACGATGTTCGGAGAGACATATTTCTTAGAAGTTTTTATTTTCATTTTGTAAGGATAACTTCATTGGGCGCGGTAGAAGTTTCGAGAGATAGAGAATTATCGTGGACTTTTCATCAAATTAATTTATCTTTTTGGTTTAATAGGTGGCGTTGCGTTGTGACACGAAAACTTTATGTCTTTTGCATTGACATACATATACACGCTCCCGGTTTTATTTGTTTGCAATATATTAAAGAACTAGCTGTTCCCCGCCGTTTCACCCGCGATAAGTTGGAAGTCCCCGAGGGAATTCCGCGATGAAACCCTATGTCCTTTTCTGTACCCCTGACAACTTGCATTGCATGATGATCGGTTGAGCCAATAAGGCGTGAAAGCGTAACCGAACGACAGAGTTACTTTTGCATTTATAATATTAGTAGTGATATATTTTAATAAATATCTATTTAAGTTATTCATAGTTGATTTTTCCTTAACTGTAAGTCGTAAAGACGGATCCCCAGATTCAGGCTTGACCTATTGCGGGATCTAAAACTCACTCCATGTCTTTCTTATAAAGGTAAAATCTCATAATCGATAAGATTGACTATACTAGCAATGTTACACACGCAATAAGTGAAACTAAATAATAATAAAAAAAATATTATCATTAAACCGCCGACGCCATTTTCCCACACCCCATAACCTTTACGACAAAAACTCGGAACAACAATACAGGAGAACAACGACAAAACTAAAGGAGAAAAAAAAAAAACATTGCAACAAAACAAAAAGTCCAGCCAAGCGCGAACTACACCCGACACTGGCACAAAGTTGCGACCGCACGCAACACGGGCGGTTGGGAAAGAAGCATAGCTGCCTGGCTAGTTACAAGAAATGGTTTTTTTTGTTTTTTTTAATAAATGTCGTTATTCAAAAAGTGAAACTTGCAAATCAAATACCGCAGATTTTTACTCATCTTCCAAATTCTAACTGCACAGTATGTATGTATGCAAAATTAAGAGCAATAGGTACCTATGCAATCTATGCAAATGGAAGTTTATTGTTTCCGATTACCCCCTGAGGGGATAACTATATACTGTCAGCGCTAAAATACTTCGCAATACACGATAGAACCGAAATGGGCGAAAAATAATATTTTTTTACATACTACGTTAAAATTTATCTCATAATGTACTTCAAAGTGTTTAAAGGTATAACTTGGGAAAAGTTAATCTTTGAAAAAAAAAAGATTAACTCATGTATCTCAAGACTTTTGATCTCCTTATAAAATAAAAGGAAAAATCATTCCAATTTACGTATTTTCCACTACGTACCGGATTACGAGTACCAATATATTTATGAAGAATTCAAACGGAATTTATTCCCCAGCGTTACGCCTACGCAAGCACTCTGCTACGTCTCGTAGCTATGCTACGGGTCTACGAGCAACCGTGGAGACGCGTAGGTGTTTCAATGTTCAGAGTGCAGACAAGTCCGCTTGAATTGTTCGATACAAATAGTACAAAAAACATTCATGAAACGTTGCATAGAAAGAAACATGAGATTATTATTATTATTGTATATAATATATAAAAATCTCGTGTCACAGTGTTTGTTATCGAAATTCTCCGATACGCCTTGACCGATTTTTATGAAATTTTTTGTGAATATTTAGTAGGTCTGAGAAGTTAGAATAGGTGTTAGGCTATTTTCTATACCTTTAGTGATAAGGATAGCCCTCTTCAGAAATTTTTATTTTGAATTTAAATTTGATTTTTTGGACAAAATTTCACTTTGGATTTCCTGGGGGAATTCCAAAACTCACCACCAACCACGGGCACAGCTAGTTGTAAATAAATATCTCAAATTTTAGTAAAATATTATTAAGATTTATGTATTATTTGCTTCAGTAGTCATGACAGATCGTAGTACCAATTTTTTATATGCTATTGCAAAGCGCGGTTTTTATCGTGCGAACCTCAGAAATAAGCATAACTATTAAAAGATCTCTAACGAATGAGATTGTCAAAAACAACTAGCAATCTCTTGTAATTATTGTGTTATTTTTGTTTTGAATTTTTTTCGCCTTACTTCATTATGTTTAGTGTGATTTTAATAGAATACGTAAGAACCAGCTTCATAACGTTTACGTCATGTATGTGTGTATGTTACCATACATATGTGCTGTATAATATTATATACATAATAGGTGACGCAACAAGCGGCGTCGTGTGGTCACCGTCCACGCTAGCTGCGACCTATCTGTATGCAAAACATCGAGCCTCCATGCATCATAACACCTAGCTGACGTCAGCCTCTTATGATGAATATAGAATGCGTTAATAATTCACATATTTATTTATGAACTAGCTATCCCCCACTGTTTCAACCGCGTTAAATAGTAACTAGTAAGGACTGGCGGTGACCCGCGGTTTCACTCGCGGTAATTTCGGAGTTCCCGCGGGAACTCCAGAACAGACTATACGAATAAAGCTTCCTATTGAATTACTCTATCTATTGGTGAAAACCGTATGAAAATCCGTTCAGAAGTTTTTGGGTTTATCGCTAACAGACAAACAGACAGCGGCGGGGGCCTTTGTTTTATTATAATAAGGATAGAGTATGTACAAAAAACATGTTTCATAATGATTTTGCGCTGATGGTGGAAAGTAGAATCTATAGATTCTATACAGATTCTATATAGATAAGATAGAATAGATATATCTATTCTATCTTATATTCTACCAGCTGTTCGCCGCGGTAACTTCGGAGTTCACGCGGGAATTCCGGGATAAAAAAACTATGTTCCTTTCTGTATTCCTGACAACGTATATGTGAAAGTTCATAATGATCGGATAAGTATGTAAGGCGTTAAAGCGTAATAAACCAACAAACATAAAAACAAACTCACATTCGTATTTATACTCGTAATATAATAATGTTAGGGATTACATAGAACATAAATGTTATAAGTCTGCTTGTTTGAACGTGCAAAACGTAAAAACTACTGAACTGTTTTGATTGAGTGCGGTTACGTTTTTTGGTCAATTTTTTTTTTCGCTGAACATAAAAAATTATAGAGTACGAGAATCACAAGCAAAAGTTGGTCCTTAATTCATGATATACGTTGAAGCTATATCGAAGACAAAACAAGCACTGAGCAGCCTTTTTACTCGGCTAAGCAACAGCAAAGAGTGATTATACAACCACGTTCATTACGATAAAGTTCTAATATACGATAAAGTTCTAATAACAGAACCCACGCAGGCCCAACTTTAGTGCCAGTACACGTAGCATTGAATCAGTAATTTTGGGGTTTCAATCCAAAGGGATACTAATTAAATTACAAGGCAACACCAAGACTAGGTACCAGTGGCGAAGGTACCATAGAAGCCGATTCCCACCGGCTTCCCTTCAGACGCAACATCTCTCTATACCGTAATTGAGAACGTTGTCAGGGATACAGGGAAGGTCTTTTTATACCGGAATTCCCGCGGGAACTCCGAACTTATCGCAGGTGAAACCGCGTTAACAGTTAATAGTTTAATAAGTTGAAATTAAAGTAGATTTCCGGCTTCCCCCTCTCAATATTTCACACCTCGCCACTGCTAGGTACTATCAATTTGGGACACAAACTCGCCAACTGTTGTATAACGTACATAAATCGCGTACAGCAAAAACTGATGCGTTCACACATCTGTCCCGGTTCAATTTGCATGCAAAACGCCCCACTAAAGGAGCGGGATGAAGGCCATGACCCTCCTAGTGACCCTTGAAATAAAGACGAGAGTCCCGAGGTTTCTGCTCGACGAGAAATCTTTTGTTTTTCTTACAAATTCAATTTACGCCCCAATAAATCGTGACCGTCTACCATCACTGTGCAAGCGATACGACAAAGTGATATCAGTAGTAAAACTTGTTCATAATTAAGAAACCCTCACTTGGTAACATTTGATTCATAACAACATATACCTTTTTAGGAAACTATTGAACCCTATTTGCAGCTAACATTGAGTGAATTTCATTAGTTTTGAATTGACAGTTATTTGGAAGGAGAAATTTAGAAGGACCTGCAAGTGATAAAACAAAGTAGACAGTATTAATTTATATTTCCAGAAATAAGAGAATCTGAAAGTTTGAAATTGAAAAGCGCAGTAATGGTGTTATTTTAGCGCAATTTCGAACACCACGGAGGAGTCGAGAGCAATAGTCAGTAAGATTTACATAAACGCTGAGATTTTAAATATCAGCCGAAAACAAAAGCAATATAATACGTTACATTAGAATTTCCGTCCAACGAACACGTCAGCCGCAAGGCGGCGGTGTTCCGTTATTCTCATGTAAATGAAGTAGCGGGCATGTCGCGTAGCTTCGACTGGCGTAGCGCTACGGCGGGCGGCGGAGCGAGACGTAGCGCGGCGTAGCACGGCGAAAAATACGACAGCCCGTCTAGTTGCTACTCGTAGTCCAGCCAGAATATACGGACGCTGTTTGGTGCTTTGTTGACGTGGTAATCTTAATATTACTCACACATAAATGGGCTGTCTAAATAGATTTATTGAGGCAGCACTGTTGGTATAGTGGTAAACGAAGCCGACTGCTACGCCGGGTGTCGCAGATCCGATTCCCGCGCCAAGGTAAACACTAGTGCGATGAAGACTTTGTATTTGGGCGTCCAAGTATTATAATAGTATTTTAATTTAGCACGAAGGTAGACTACAGAATGTAGAAGAACTTTTTAGTAAAAACCAATAAAAACTTCATTAAAAATACTTTGAATAAGAACCCGAATAAAACTTTCCACCGACAAAATCATGATAATGAACAAGTTATTTTGTTTTCAAAACAGCTTTATTTTATACGGCAACTGTTTCACAAGCTATTCCGTTTATTAATATTTATAATTTCAAATTCCAAGTAACGAGACAAACCGTACCGAAATTTCCCAGTAATATCTTATGACGGTGGAAATAATTAGACATGCGAGATGGGGACCCTGTTTAACAAAGTTACGAGTGAGCGACACGCGAAACTCCTTCGGTAAGTTATGTATGAGTAAGTAGATAAAAGTATTCTACCAGAGCGTTCTGAAATTCATTTTATTGACGCGTACATATTTAATGTGTCTCTGCTATCTGTCTGTGTCTGTCTATCTGTCTGCTGCAGAAAAACTGTCGAGTGGCAATCACGTGCTGTGGTCAGACCAACCACAAGATGGACCAATGAGCTGGTTAAGATCACGGACCCGTTTTTATTAGGGATGCCGCAGGGGCGGTCGTCATGTAGAGATCCTTGGGGCATACCAGCATACCTTTGCATGCCTTAGTTTATAAGTTTTTTTTTGTAAGCACACTAACATTATTTTGGTGTACAATAAAGAGTATTCTATTCTATTCCATTATTTGTCCAGTAGTAGATGTCTTTGGTGATGATTCGGGCTGAACGAAACACTACATCCAAGGCAAGTCTATGCGGTAACATTATTTCAATAAGCTAGCTTTATTAGGTAGTCCCTTTCGATAAAACAAAGTGTAGAAGTACTTCAAGCTAAGCTTAATTTGTCTTTGATAAATTGTACTGTAGTTTCGAAGATTACAGTGAAAGGACAGAAAAAAATAGTATATTTCATTATAAGTGCGGAAAGCCTGTCATTGCAAAGAGTTCCGACAAATGTCTACCCGAGCCGAGGCGCAGCCGAAGGTGAGGGTTGACAGTCGGCACTAGTTGCAATAACGGTTCCGTACGTGTACTGAACAACTATTTTTAATACAGTTACGAAAAAATGCAATTTAATAAAATATCAAAAACACAACAAACTCAACTAAGTTCCAACTGTGATCAAGAGATGGCGCTAGTCGTATTAGTAATGCGAAACCTACGTTTCGCAATGCAAAAAGTGTGTCAAAGTCGTGTCGCCATTTTTGACAGTTGGCAAAGAGAACGCACGAGTTCGGGAAAGGTAAACAAAAAGCTCGAGTATGTAATAGCCCACATCCCGAACGCTAAACGTCCCTGCAATACGCCACTTTTTGAGCAACTGTATTAAAAAATACTTTTTTGGTTTTGACTCTTCTTTTCTTCAATGGGCTAGTTGACTAAATTTTTTTTTAGCACAGTTTGTTAATTAATAAAAAATATTGGACACGTATGTTTTCTTTTTTTACGTAATCAAAAAATAATGACGATACATTGAGTTGAAATTTCCCGTGACGTCAGTATGCGGTGCAGTTTGTATGGGGGCTTATAGCGGTTAATGACGTCACGAGCCCCCATCTATGTATATTTTTATTAATTTGAAAAAGCAAAAAATACATGTCCAGTTTTTTTATTTTCTAACTGACGGACTAATAATTAGAATTTTAATCTTCAAAAGTCGTCAACATCCCTATTTTTGGTGATTATATTGACACGTGAATTCTACTGATTTATTTTATATACCTTCTATTTTGTAAACATTTAAACAATAATTTATTATTAAGTATTATTAAATTCGATCACCAGTTTAAAAACGCTGCCGATGTTGATCAATTAATAGAATTAAATAATTCACCGCTTTACTAAAGTAATCTGCGGTTTTCACTACTGATAAACCACAGTTGGAAAATTTCGCGACTGTATCTATATACATAGTATATAGATATGTACTGAAAATACGTATTTTATTTACATAGTTCGCCATTGTGCACCATACGTATGGCGAATTCAATGCGGGCGCATTGTTACCTTGTTGTATTCACGTGAGGTGGGCGGTCGCCTCCGAATAGTGGAACACGACTGTATTCAATTAAGCTGATTCATGTTGCCTAGCGTTGTTAACCTTTATTGTGTGTATATTCGTATATGTACGTGAACATAGCACACACACAATACAAGTATATAATATAAGTATATGTATACTTATGGCAGCGATGTCGACGAGCTAGGACATCACGAACTGTCATGCCAAAAAAGTGCAGGCCGCTTCTCGAGACATGCCGCACTTAACGATACCATACGCCGGTCCCTTGCCACCGTCAATGTGCCAAGTCTACTTGAGCCGACTGGCATTGCAAGAGACGATGGCAGAGACCGGACGGGATGAGTTTGATTCCATGGAAGATGGGGCGACTGAAAGAGTATATAGTTTGGAAAAAATCAACAACAAAGACTTTCCTTCTAGTATCTATTTTGTTATAGTGTAGAAACGTACGTAATTGTGCATTTATAGATTTCATATCAGGACCTAGCAAACACAATGAGCTACTGCGATAGCAAAGGGCACCTTTAACTACGATCAAGCACAGAAATAGGTACTTTTTCAATTCCAATTATTATTGACAATGACTATCCGTTTATAACTAAGTTCTTGACACAGAACCCTAAGTTCTTTGTAAGTCATGTTTGAGAATTACTAATCATCAATCAATAAATAATCGTAGTTTCAACTAGCGCATCGCGAATGAGTGCGTGGGAAACACTAGAAAGCAACATGTGGAATACAAAAGCTTCGTCAGGCCAAACAAGTGTACTGTCTGCCTGAGCGAGCGTAGTGAGCGAAAGAAAGCACGAGAGCAAAGCAGTCGGGGACGCGCGCCAGCGGAAACGCGCGGCGCACCGGAAATGAGCTTTCGATATCCATCCCGCGCCCCGCCCGCCCACTTTGTCCAAATCAATTTCGCTTTACACCGCTCGCCCGCTCCGGCGAAAAATGCAGCGCAAATATTTGCATAAACATTCCGTGTCGATTTAATTACGGCGGTTATAGCAGGCAGCTGACACAGCATTGTTACGGCGATAAGTAGCTCGACGTTTCAGCTATTTGTGGTAGTAGAATTTTTGTGTAATTAAATTTAAATCCATCTATGTAAATAAAAATAATTCGCTTAATGTGTTGCTAGGCGCATAACTTCCAAACGACTGCACCAAACTGGATAATTCTTTTTTTTTGTTCGTTACTGTCAGGGCAAGATTTGTATAAAAGAAGTTTGGAGTCCCTGCAGGAATTCCGAAACTCACGCGGATGAATCTCCGAAATGGTAAGACCAATTTTGACGGAAGTTTCACTGCTATATAGCAGATGTTATAAGAAGTAAATTAGGCTACTTTGGAGTTCTTGCGGAAATTCCAAAACTCACGCGGATGAAACCGAGGGGCACAGCTATAGTCTTTTAACAAAATAACGTTTTCACGTGAAAGTTATTTAAAATAAAACTAGGTACTGGTTATCGGTTATTCTTTGTGTTTGGAAAATAAAGTATCTAATAGCAATAAACTGAAAGTTTTGATGCAAACATTATCAACGTAATACGTATATTTGGATTCTTGGGACTTAATCACACGTAATAATGACTATTTCAAAATATGTATTGTCATTCTTAAGACATACATAGCCCTTCCACACTATTATTTGTTCTTTTTATTTTTATTTATTTGTTACAACAGATGTCCAACCATGTTCATAAAGGTTTAAGCCTGAGTAATGATGTAATTTCTTGGAATTTATACTTGTGAATTAGATCTAAGTGTAATATTTGTCATTTATTGTGTAATAAAGACTTAAAAAAAAGTAATAATAATAATGACTATGGCAATATGTACTGGATTTATAGATAATATACTTATTATCGCGCCACGAAGAATTCCCAAGAAAATCCTGAATATCACCCGGGTAAAGCTACGATTTGTTTCCTAATACCTACACATGAATGATACTCCGTCATAATGATGACAGTCAATGAATACGTTTGTAGTTTGTAGGTATAGTAAATGCCAATTTATAAGAACTTCTTCTAATTAAAATTTACAGTACTTTACCGTCCACATTGCAAACTTGTATACTCGACAGAAGCCAGATATTGTACAAATATACAGCGTGGTATTCACTTCAAACGTGTTTGACGTTGTAGCTCTGCGAGGTAACTATACAAAGAGAGAGAGAGAGAGAGAGAGAGACCAAAAAAAAAGAAAATGTATAGAGAAGCGGTGAAAGGGCGCTAGAGAGCGTCGCACCCCGACCCGACCGCGACTGTTTACACTGAAATTTTCTAACGGGCTAGATTGAATTTAAAACTTGCCGAACAGCCCCGGCGACTGTAGATAAAGAGGAGCCACCGGAGTCGGCGGGAGTTACCTCGCCTCGCCCGAAGTTAACCGTGCTTGCTCTTACCTAGTTGGGAGTTTCTCGTCGGCCGCCACCGCGCCGCGACTTTGCACTCTTCCCCGTTTTACTTCGCCACTTTTTCTTTGTCGGCCACGACAGATGCGCGGCCGCGTCGAGGATGGATTACGTTACGGCACATCCAAACGACCAACTCGGCGGGACTCCATAACTCATAACTGTAGATAGTCACCGCCACATTCACACAGAGTGGAGTGAGGAGTACTTTGTTTTTAATCCGATTCAAAACGCAGTTCTTTGTTCCATTGAATGTAGATTAAAAAGTTTTTTTTTTTTTATTCAAATTAAAAAGAGTATTTACGGAGATTTTGAATCAACTGCGAGGGTCGTCGCTTTAACGCATAGAGATCGCTTTGTATAATTTAATTTTTTTACATTTTTTTTATCTCTTCTCATCATTTTACGGTATCAATGCTACAGCAGGGATTACAGCTGGATAGTAAATAGACTCTATGTAAAAAAAGATATATTAAAAGGAAATCCTTGATATTAAAATGAGCGAAATATAAACTACTAAATATAAAAATTGTTTATTTGTTTGTTACGCTTTTACGTTTTAACGACTTTACCGATCATCGTCAAACACCGGAATTAACGCGTGTGAAACCGCTGGGTACAGCTAGTATTTTATCACCTCTACACAGATCGCAAGAAAAATTTGAAATAGAAATATATTTCATTAAAACAGAAATTAACTACATTTATGTCTAAAACACGAACTTCAAAACTTATACAGAAGTAGATAACCTATATACATGTAAAAAAGCATCTCGCCGACTCTCATATCCAATTGACATGTAACAGTTGGTTATTAAGATTGACGTGCGATAAAACTTCTCGCCCGACGTGACGGGGGAGGCGGGGGACGGGAGGGCAGGGGACGCGGGAGCAAGCAACGCTAACTTCCCAACACATTAGGGAGGTTTCCACTCAATTTCACACAAACATCAAAGGTAATGCGAGCTGTCGAACATCACTTTAAGAGATTATGTGCGTGTCTGTATGTTACTTACATGCAAACATATTCGTCGTCCAATAAAATATTCTGTTTTTGCATTGTTATCATCGACACATTTACGTATATGGCCCCCGATCGATGTCACTATTCTTGGATCGCTCTTGGAAACTTTTATCTCATTCACCGATAAATAAGTTTCTTTTTCCACGCGATCTGTTCATCTTATGTTCAATCAAATATGGTTGCGAAAGAATTACGTAATATTGTAATAATATATTACCAACTATTGTTAACAAATTTTGTGTCTTGATAACTTGGTAACTTAACAAACTTAACTTGAAAATTCGCCTAACAAATTAGGTCCAATAGTCCACCACGCGAGTCACGTTTCAGTGAGAATTAATTATTTAATAGTATGTAGGTAATAATAATAAAAACTTCAAAACACACAGATCTAATTGATTTCACACTAATTTATAAGCTTGTATCGTGGGAACCAAGCAACTTGGTATATGCTACATAATCATACATATATTGTACTATAGATATAAACACGCATAGACTGGAGTTTAAAATAAGATAAACTTTATTCAGCAAGAACAAACACATACACCACGTACAAAAACACTTTATAATATAAAGGTAAAAGAAAGTATGCGGTGCAGTGCCTGGCTAAAAGGGACTCCACTCAGCATATTATGCTGCGACCGTAGTAGCAACAGCGCTGATTTTCAGTGGAGTCCCAGCGTTCCGCCTGCGAAATTATCGGGAACTATCAAAAGTCAAAAACTTTATAAAATACTTATGAGTTAATTAGCGGAGAGACATGGTAACCCCTGCGCCAACCAAGTCATCCGAAGTCCGAATCGATGGATATCACACTTGCTTTCGAATAATTTCGAATTGAAAGCGAAAGCTAATCGATTTTATCCGATACATAGATAAGACCCGTAGGTATCTCCTGCTTGGGCCTTGAACCCCCGATTTTTGAATAAGAGGCTAGAATTCTACTGCTGGGTTGCTACGGAATTTCAATAAACAAATCTAAGCCCTCCTAAAAAAGGAGCATCAAAAAAGAAAATGAAAATAATATAATAATTCATTGCCATCAATTTGTTTCAAAAGACAACCTCGCGTTATATTGAGCGTGCACTGTCACCTGGAAGTGGAAGGAAATATGGCCGACGTCACAAAATAATGGAAAAGCTTTCAACATAACCGCATGTAGAATACACGTCATCACATTTGTTTCAATAAAGACAAGGGGCTCAGCGCGTCACATTTGGATTTTTTATTGTTTACATCAGGCGAATCGGTTCGGTTCGCGGGACAAAGCTCCGCAAAGTGCCACATAATTTCTTTTACAATTACGTCCGTCCACAGCAGGAAAAAGGGCGCTTGGATATTATCATGATGAATATCATCATAAGAACGCTTTAATATCAACGTTGGGAATATCGAAATTACGCTCTGTTGCTGTTATAACGATAACAAGGTAATTACCTAAAGCGGGATTCGTTTGTTCAGTACAAACCATACTAATTTATACCAAAAAACAACAAATTATTATCAAAACATTATGACAATATTGAGGCCAATTATTTACATTCCGTTCCAGAAGGTTTTACCTGCTTAAAATTCAGGATTCACTCGGGAACCCATTGTATCTGGTCGACTACCGTTTAAACATAATACCTGTCGAATTTATTACCAACTAGCTGTCCCCCGCGGTTTCACCCGCGAGAATTTCGGGATAAGAGCACCCTATTCCTTTTCCCTGACAACGATGTATGCGAAATTTTATGAGATTTCACAGGTGTTAATTTCGGAGTTCCCGCGGAAATTCCGGGATTAAAAGTAACCTATGTCCTCTGTATCCCTGAGAACGTGTATGATTATGTTCATGATTATCGGTCGAGCCGTTAAGGGTTTTGCATTTATAATATTAGTGGGGATTTAATCTCAAACATTCGACTACATCAGTAGGTAGGATAAATTTGAAACTTTTCATCACGTATAAATATCTTGCCAGAAAAATGTGCTTTTCAATTTCAATTGAAAAGATTGAATATTCTTCAATCAAGATTTGAAAAACGAGACGACATTATTGTGGTCGGAGAAAATGTGCGTAAAATATTACGTAGAGAATGTTAAAATCGGCAACATGGTAGGTAGGTGTCTATACCTACTACCTGTCGGCGGAGTATGATTGAAAAATAAATGGATAGCAAAAAGTAAATTATATTTCGTAGGTACTCTGAAATCAGAAATCATCATAATTTTAATAGAATACTTACTAGTCGATGCCGTAAGGAAAGACATCGATTTTTTATATATAGGTTTTTGATTGACGACATAAGCGTATACCGAGTTTTATTAATACCTTCTATAATTTGCTTTGCACCACCTTTTCGTTTGTTTTTCTTCATTTATGTATGTACAATGTACATATGTATATTGTATATATCATTTCATACAGCGTGTAATTTCAAACGAAGTACGGAAATAACATTTTTTGGATAATAACATTAAGAATGTATGTTATATTTTTTTTATATATTTGAGACGAGAATCATATACTGAATAAGTGAATACTTTCCTTTACTATCTCGTGTAACCTTACACACTGTATATAAAAGAATAGGCACGCGATCTAATAATTTTTTAATAACTTTATGTACGAATTGATAATCTTGTTTAAAATCGATTCAAGAGAGTCTAAATAGAGGAATTATTTAGGCTTTATGCCTAATTGTTTTTTAAATAGTTATTTAAATAAAATAGTAAAATAGTTAGTTATTACTTTTTCTCGGCACGAGCTTGCCGTAGCGCCCTACTGGGCGTCTTCATTTCGAAAGAACGAACGCATAGAGTTTTATTACTTTTGCCGAGATTTAAGAGGGTGCCTGCTACGCGTACGTGACGAATTGACACCGAATACAAATAAAAAAAAAAAATCAAATCAAATTCCCAAACTCACCAGATATGAAATTATTTATTCATTGAAAAGCTGTAATCGGCTAACCCCCACACGGAGATTTTTGATCGGTGTACACGCTACTTCGTACACATCGTAAGGGGGAACCGTTGGGCTATACTGACACAGCCCCCCTAGCCAAGTTGACAGCCTACTCTAGCGTGAGCGGGATGGATAATATGGCTCGACCGCCACTAAAGGGGAAGCTTCCCGCCGGGCGAGGTTGTATGCCCGAGGAACCGCAGCTCCAACTGTAAATCGTCGAAGGTCGTATATATGCAGCACAGGCGTGTAAATTTAGGGGTCGCCACACTACAATAGTTAACGCATAGAAAACTAAGAATGAATCGTCATGCCATAGTAAAATCGTTCAATCAAAAGTCCAGTTTATCGTAATCACGTAGCATGAAAATTCAGTTCCTTAGTTTACTATGCGTTAACGATGTGGATTGTCAACTAGGCTAAGGGGGCTGGCATATGTAACCGTTATTCGATTCGACGAATAGGTATCGATTTATAATTTACAATAACTCAATCACCGACGCCGGGTGAATGGTTCGCGTTACTTAATATGACGTGTGCCTGATTTTATACAGAGAATATTCTTATTCACTGATAAGAATTTTAACAGTGAATAATGAAATTATGATCGCGTTTGCGAAATATTATTTTAGTTATTTCTGTATATTTAAAGCGAAAGGTCACTGACCCACTGACTAAACAAGTAATTGAAGAAAACTACGTGACCTTTGAAAATGGGCAGGTAAGGTAGACTATAAGATACAACACCTAAGAACGGACTTCACGGAGTTCCCGGGGGAACTCCTAAATAGGCTATTTGACTAATTTTTTTTTTAGTCCATCTTGTAGATTAATAAAAAATATTGGACACGCATTTGTGTGATGAACACAGGGTTCCATTTTCCAGTCTGGGTGTGTTTATATATCTATAGTATAATATATAAGTAATTCTATGTAGTATATACCACGTTTGCTTGGTTTCCACGACACAAGCTTATAGCTTACTGTGGGATCAAGTAGATCTGTGTGTTGTGAAGTGGATTATTATTGTTATTATTATTATGTATCTAGCTACTTGTATTTAATCATTTACTAATCGATGGTAACTATTTTGATGTGGCGAATATACATATAATTTGCCGACGATATTATATCCTTTTGACGGGACTTTCACTGGCAGATGTTATGAGTAACTTGGTCACTTTTCCCAGCGTTCCGAAACACACAAGGGTTACACACACAATACAGTGACGACATAGCAATACAATTTGCGCCACATACCTACATACAGCACACATATTTAAACAAAACACAAACATAGAAAATGTGCTCCGCGCGCGGCGGTTTGATCACTCTCTCGAGGAACATTCGTCGGGCTCGTTACAGAGCGCGCTCTCTCGCCAATTTATTAAAAGTAATACATCCAGCCGCACTAGCGCCAGTAGCTATCCGCTAGTCACTGGCGCCGAGTAGCTGGCTGGTAGGTAGCGAGTCGCTCGCCGGCGAGATGTTTCGCCGCGCCAGCTGCTTTATAGAGATTTAGTGTAACATTCCCTTGAAGATTTTATGAGATTACACACAGTGCTTGTGAATTACCGACATAAAACACGAGTGGGTACCGTATATATCTGGATATAAACGTGGGATTCTTTAAACGGGAAATCTAATAAAACTGCTACAATCTACTTAAATTTGAATGCGGTGGAACGTTATCTCCCCGAAGTGCCCCGGATTACGAGCCGTGGATATTAATTGTGTCGTCGGCGTATTGCGTAATTAGTTCGTTTACAAAACGGCGGGCATCTCGAATAACACCGAAAAGAGAAAACGCGTTGTGATGGTATCAAACCTACCTAACCTAATAGATGCTCGCAAATACAAAAAGAAATACACTTAAAATCACACGGCACAAGTGAAACTTTTCTTTATACATTATACCCAATTATATACTATTAAAGTATTAACACTTATATCATGTAGATGTATGTGGTTGTCTCTTTTTAGTGTCGCTTTTTCGTTCCATCGGTTTTCAAATCACAACGACGCGATGGTAAAGAAGTTTTCGAGCTTCTTTACCATCTTCTTTAAAGTTAAAATAAAAAATACGTGTCCAATATTATTTATGAATCCAAATGACGGACTTAAAACTAAAATTTAGCTAACTAGAAGGAAAAAAAAAGAACATAAACACGAGACACGCTAAGAAGCGCAACAAAGTCAGTACCTCGAAGAGAAACGTAAGTGTTAGTTGGAATTTAATTTGCATACTAAAAAGCGACTTGTTCGCCGGCGCTGCGTCGTCTGCCACTGTGGCCGGCTTGCGCGCGTGTTTACAATTTACATTAATCGTATGCACATAATGACGGGCGCACTTATGATGGAGTTGTGCATCCATGGCAACGTATTTATAATTCAGCCCTCCATCCATGGGGTTAAGAAAATATGATGTTTAGAGCTGATTTCTTCGGTGTCCTCCAAGAGCTTGGAGAAATTTTGTTCAAACTATAGCATCACTAGTTGTGCCCCGCGGTTTCACCCGCGTTAATTTAAAAATTTCCGCGGGAATCCCGGGATAAAAAGTACCCTGTGTGTTAATCTGATGTATAAACTATATTATTGTAAAGTTTCATTTAAATCCATTCAGTAGTTTTTGCGTGAAAGAGTAACAAACATCCATCCATCCATCCATCCATACATTCTTACAAACTTTCGCGTTTATAATATTAGTAGGATGGTTTGATGTTTAAAATCATACAACGATTACATTTATTTTATTACTAGCTGTGCCCCGCGGTTTCAGCCGCGGCAATTTCGGAGTTCCCGCGGGAATTCCGGGATAAAAAGTACCTTATGTCCTTCTCTGTACCCCTGACAACGTGCATGCCAGCCTGCTCGCTACGCTCGGGCGCCAAACCCCGTCTCGAGACTAAATAAGTTACTTTCACCCCTAGGATAACAATGTACTATTAACACCTTTAAGAAATTATGAATGGTAAAAACAATTTATATTTACTTTAAATAAAAATAAATAAATAATGTATAAAACATACTATGGTCCAACTTAAAAGATAGGATAGTTTTTAGGATAGTTCCCGCGGGAACTCCGGAATTAAGGCGGGGAACAGCTTATCACCGTAATCTACTGTCAGGGGTACAAAGAAGGGCGTAGTGTAATTTCATCGTCGACTCAAACCGTCGTCGTCTATAATAAATCTCAAGTCAAGAAATAATAAATTTTACTGGCCGTGTCACCGTTTAAGTATCGGTTGATGAGCACGGTGTCACATTACGAGTGCTAGTTGGAAAACGTCCAATGCGAGATAAGTACCGAAGTGTGCAACGCTGGCGCAGTTACTTTTTACAGTGGACTAAAGTAGCTTACTAAAGATAGGGCTCGCCCGACGCCCCGCCGTCGGATAATGACGGGCATTCACGCGACGGTAATCGACTGGTCGCTAGTCGCAACGATCGTTCAATTTTATTATGATTGTGTTTAGTGAAGTGCGAGCGGGAACACATTTTTTAAAGCGGTGGAATTTTGGAAATGCGCCCCGCGAAACGTTGGCCTAGACCATTGATTCCCAAAGTGGTCCAGGTGGACCCCCAGGGGTCCACGGGAGCCCGACAGGGGTCTACGCTTGCGTGGAAAAAAAATGGGGGTCCACAACTGTTGGATGAAGACGCTTTTTAGACTGGCCTTGAAACTTAGCTTAAATGACATCCACTCACAGCATAATCAAAGCAATATAATGTAGTGTATGAACAGTTGCACACACACAGTGAATTAAGGTTTGCTGACATAGAATTAATTAGCCTATAAATTGTTGTACATTTTAAATAAACGTGGACTTTTATTATTATCACCGGCCGAGATGGTTTTATTTGTCTCCTCGTCGCACCAGCCATTACATGGCGACCCTGCCGAAAACCCAACACTTTAAAGAAGACTACTTAAGAAAAACGAAAAAGTTATGAAGATCAACAATAACAAATACTGCAAAAAAAAAATAATGAAGAACATAAATTATAAATTCTGAAGACACAAGAAATGGCCATAACATCAGAAGACAAGAAGATAATATAATTCATTCAAATAAATGCCAAAATAAATCGAGGCGCATCTTTTAAGAATTCACGTCACGTCAACGCGTCAAGAATTGAAGGAGCGGTGTCCAGGGTAATCCCGGCCCACGGAGTCCAGGGTATAGCCCGGCCCACAGTCAGCGGACAGCCCACAGTCAGCTGCTACAGCATCTACAGCTGCCACGTGCGAGGTTCCTGCCCAGCAACAGCGAGACCACGGCGTCCGGCGAGCGTACATAATGGCGTTGCGAAATTTTCTACCGTAATGTAAGTCGTAATTTAATACTAGTTTAAATTTGTTGTTTATTGTACTACAGTGTGTTTTGTGTTAGGTATTAGGTATTGTTTTATTTGGCTAGCAAAGATGTTGGATAACTTCTTGTAATAATAAATAGATATGATAGATGAATTAAATAAGATATATTTAGAGTTACAGCAATTAAAAACTTATCTAAGTAAAATAGGTCCATCTCGTAGAAACACAGAGATCGGTCACAAAAAACTTGAAGAAGCTCGAATTGTGTATAGCCAATTAGATGTGTTATTACTAGTTATCCAATCTAAGATAACGAGATCAGAATTAAATGTTAGTGATACCTTATTAATTAATCGACTAGTGGACGACATTCATAGTTTATATAGAAAAATTAATTCCTTAGCACATTGCAGTGAGTCGATAGAAAGTAAAATGGCTACCGATAATTTTGATTTAAAAACGGCTCTTGCCTTATTGCCCATTATGACAGGAGTAGAGAATATTACGAAACAATTAATCGATGGGATCAAGTTATACGATTCTATGATTAATATTGCATCTAAGCCTCTATTAATTGAATTTGTTCTAAAAACGCGACTTTCAGCCAGTGCGAAACTTCGTTTAAAGTCCAAGTATAGTTCAGAGATTAAGCACAATAATCGCTTCCAGACAATTCTCATCCTTACCAGAAGCTATTTCAACAGCTTTGGATGAGCAATCTATGTCTGTAACCCATCAGGTTATGAAAGTAACATACAGACAAAATCAAAATAATTCATATAGATATAATTCGCAATTTCGTAATAGTAATTTTAATAAACGATTTCAACATAGTAACTACTTAAACAATAACAACCGTAGTAATTGGAAGCCTAGGTATGCTAACCCAGCACCGACGAATCGAGGTCACATGCGCTCACGTGCAGTGGAGTCGCGTGCCCACTTTCCGCGAGTTCATCACATTCAGCGCGATGATACCTTAGCTCAAGCGAAGTCGTCAGAATTTTTTCGTCGCCAAAGTAATTGATAATTTTGTTTATAATTTTAATAACAGCAGTATAATTACATGTAGTTTAGGAATAAACTTTAATATTAAATTATTAGTAGACAGCGGAGCAAACTTATGTGTTGTCAAACACGAGTGGATAGAAAGTAATAAGAATTATTTTAATAATATTAAAATTTATAAGGAATTAATATCGATTAAAGGTGTGTGTGGACAATTAGAATCCGAAGGGTACACATACTTTGATTTAGAGATAGGTGGAATAGTTTTTAGGCAAAATTTTATATATTTAAAAACTTATCTTGTATGGCTGACGGGATATTAGGCCAAAATTTTCTAAGTAAATATAAAGCTATTATTGATTATGAAATGAACACTATAGTTTTGAGAAACAATAATCTATCGGTGACGATTAATATTAACGATATGAATAGGTATAGACACATTATACCGCCGCGTTGCGAAGTTATTAAACGTATACCTACAAAACATTACGATGATTGCGTAGTTTTAGCAAAAGAGATTTGTAAAGGTGTTTTCATAGCGGGAATTATCGCAAAACCTGAAAAAGGGTTAATTCCAGTACGAATATTGAACACCACTGATGAAGAATTTAAGTTAGATTTTTCAGACTTAGAAACATATAGTTTAAATAGTTTTGAATCATGCGATTTTAGCGAACAAAAAATAAATGCTGATCGCGTTAAGTTATTATTTGACTTACTTGAATTAGATTATTTAAACAGGGAAGAAAGGTTATGCATTGAAAAAATATGTGCAAAATACGCAGATGTTTTTCAACTTCCCGGCGATAAGTTATCTGTCACTAATTTATTGCAACATTCTATTAAATTAAAGGACAATGCTACTCCAGTGTATATTAAGCCTTATAGAACTCCACATGCTTTAAAAAATGAAGTTCAACGACAGATTCAGGAAATGTTAGATAATGACATCATAGAAGAGACCACTTCCGAATGGTCTAGTCCTGTTCTTCTCGTACCAAAGAAAACAAATAAATCTGGCGAGAAAAAATGGAGATTAGTTATAGATTACAGACAGCTAAATAATAAAATACAGGATGATAAGTTTCCTCTACCGAATATTTCAGAAATATTAGACTCATTGTCAGGTAGTGTATATTTTTCAAAATTAGACTTATCACAGAGCTACTATCAGTTGTCTTTAGAACCAGAATCCCGAAAATACACGGCATTTAACGTAGATAAAAGTTATCAAATTTCTATAGATGAAAAATCTCGTAAATTAACTGCTTTTACAACGGATAAAATGTATCAAATGAAAAGATGCCCTATGGGATTAAAAACAAGTCCCAGTGTGTTTTCAAGGTTAATGACAATTGCTATGTCTGGATTAAATTACAAACAATGTTTTATTTACTTAGATGATTGTATTGTAATAGGAAATTCACTAATTTCTCATAATAGAAATCTTATTAAAGTCTTAGAAAGATTAAGAAAAGTACATCTTAAATTAAATCCGATGAAATGCGAATTTTTAAGAACTGAAATAATGTATTTAGGTCATAAAATTACTTCCAACGGTATATTGCCCGACCCAGCGAAAATAGAAACTTTAAATAATTACCCCAGGCCAACGAACACTGATGAAGTCAAACGATTCGTTGCCTTTGCAAACTATTATAGAAGGTTTATAAAAAACTTTGCTAATATTGCCTACCCCTTAAACCAACTGTGTAAGAAAAATTTAACTTTTGTTTGGTCGCAACAGTGTGAATTAGCATTTCAGGATCTGAAAAACGCTTTAGTGAGCCCACCTGTTTTAGAGTATCCAGATTTTTCAGAAAATAATACATTCAGGTTACAGACTGACGCATCAAAAGTAGGCTTAGGCGCCATACTATCTAATAACAATGGACAAGTTGTAGCGTACGCCAGCCGCAACTTGAAACCAGCAGAAACAAGATATCCTATTATTGACTTGGAATTATTAGCGATAGTATGGGCGACAAGACATTTTAGACCTTATTTGTATGGTCGTAAATTTAAAATTGTTACTGACCATAAGCCACTTATTTATCTTTTTAACATGACAGATCCTTCGAGTAGATTGACAAAATTTAGACTATATTTAGAAGAATTCGATTTTGAAATAGAGTATGTCCCGGGTCGAAATAATGCTGCTGCAGACGCATTAAGTCGAATCCCGATAACTTGTTCAAAGTTGAAAGAAATGAGAGAAAATGTAGTATCGGTCATTACACGAGCTCAGAAAAAGAGATTAGAAGCTGACGCTCTCAACTCGACATCGTCCTCAGAGAGTCCTGCATCTTCTAGGCCTGATCAACCTAAAGTTGTAGAAATTCTCAAAAAACCAGCAGATACAATTGAATTAGTTATTTGTAAAAGGCAACCACATTTAAAAAATGTAGTAATAAACGCTAGCGATACAGGTAACTGTATATTTATGCCTTCGAAATCTACTATTTATCTGATATCTCGATCGTTATCGACTGTACCAGTGTTAGCGAGAGAATTAGAAGCTATGTGTAGAAATAATAATATTAACGAATTGATAATTTCTCGAAATAAAGAAAATATTTATTGCATAAAGAATTTGGTGAAGGAAATGAAAAACGTACCAAATTCACCGAGATTACTTGTTATTAATAATATGATTCGAATCGACGATAAAGACGAGAAAACTGTTATTTTAAATGATTTCCATCTATTACCGACCAGCGGTCACGCGGGAGTTAATAGGATGTTGAATAATATAAAAAAGTATTACTTCTGGCCAGGAATAAGTAATGACGTCATTGAATATGTAAATAAATGCAAACAGTGTCAAATACAGAAATTTCCAAATAGGAACATAAAGCAGCCAATGGTTATAACAACCACTGCAAATACAGCTTTTGATAGACTTAGTTTAGATTTAATGGGACCCTTAGAACAAGGTGATTATAATTTTAAGTATATTTTAACGCTTCAGTGCGATTTAACTAAATACGTTGAAGCTTATCCTTTAAGAACAAAGGAAACCGAAATAGTTGCTAGAGAGTTAGTTAGAAATTTTATTTTAAGGTATGGTATTCCAAGAGAAATAATAACCGATAATGGAACAGAATTTATGTCCTCTACCATGTCTGAAGTTTGCAAATTATTGAATATAACGAAATTAAACTCTACAGCGTATCATCATGAAACATTAGGATCTTTGGAAAATACACATAAAAGTTTAGGTGCATATTTAAGAATTCAGTGTTCAAATAACAAAAACGATTGGAGTAATTGGTTACTACCTACCTACTGGTGCTTTTCTTATAATACATCAGTTCATTCAAGTACGAAATATACACCATTTGAACTTGTATTTGGAAAACTTTGTAATTTGCCAAGTAATCTTAAGTCTCAA